>OW386543.1:31854722-32430429 GCA_936435175.1 Glyphotaelius pellucidus
AAAACGGCCGTCCCAGAGAATGAATAATAATTGAATATGCCGCTCACAGACTGAGCACAAGACGTGAATTCTGTTCCAATGACCAGGGGATTATAAATCAGCACAGGCCACTGTTACCCATTCAGGACAAGCTGTGTTATAGACTGAGAGAAACAGATTCGGGAGGGGTAATGCGAAATGCTTTGAAATTAGGTGGACGTGCGAACAAGCCACTGATAAGCCATTCCCAGCTAATATTAATTAATTAGAAAAAACTTGTTTAAATAAAGTTTTGTTTTAACCACTATTTAAAACAAATTATTAACACGTTTCAAACCATTTTTTTTCTTCACCGAGAGACAAAATAATACTCAAAATAAATACAAACTATTAATTTTGTAACCTTATTTATGAAATAGAGATAATTGTTTTTACATTGGCCGGTGAGTTTTAGCTAATGTAGTTTGGGCCATAGATAGATATGAACATATACGATTCGGTCGCACCAAAAACTATATTTTTTCAGAATTTTTTACTTTTCATAGTCATGTCCTTAGCCGGCATTGAACCTGAGATCTCTAGGGAGCTATTTTAAATATGTTCATGAAAATTCAACGTTAACTAAAGTGATCGGTATTATATTTTCATCATTGAAGAAGATAACAATAGTTATCTGGATGGACATCTGATGATGGACACTGTAACGCTGTCCGAAACGTTGGCTAAATAAGGAGGTAGCGCAACACGGCATAACACCCCAAAAATAAATAACAAAAATAGTAATCTGAACGAAAATATGAAAATTGAATATTCATTTAGGCTTTTATAAAAAGTAAATGGTTCCATACAAATAAAATCGGATATATTTATCCGAGACGCTATCTTGGTTACAAACCGATTCTTAGAATGATTCTTCCAATAAAAAGAGTAGTTGCCCATGATATGGAAAAAAAATATTTGAAGATAATTTTGTTTTTTCAAAATTTTAAATATGAGATTGACTAACATGACGGTTTGACAGTAGGCAGCAATGGCGAAATTGGTAAACGCGCACGACCCGGTTAGACGAGAGATTCTGGGTTCGAGTCCCAGTTGCGACCATTATCTTTTTCTATTTTTCTGTGTCTTGTTCTCTTTCACTTTTTCGTTTAGATTATTATTGTGATCTTCTTCTTCAATGATATATTACATAGATGGGAACAACCTTCAAAAGTTTTAAAAATATTGTTTTTCTTATAAAAAATTGAATTATCATTAGTTTCCAAATGACACAACACTTGTTCCACCTACTACTTAAAATTTAAATATTTTTCATTGCTCATTATACTGCCCTGGAGAATTAATGAATCAGAACAAATCTGCTTGACCATAACGAAATTGACAGAAAATGGAATAAACGGATAGAAATTTTTTTTTTTTTTCAAAAATAAAAATGTATTTTGTGTTTTCCGCAGCGATTCCAATGCTTACCCAGCGAGTTCCACCATCCAACATCACACAACCAGCAGTCAAGTGGAGGCACTTCACGGACCCAATGCACTGCAGGTTGTCGTAAATGGGGTCAACACAATATGCGATGTTTCAGTCCGCAATTCAAAACAGGAGTAAGGGGGCTCCTAAAATCCAAGCCCACTAACGGTTATATTATTCATTGTGCAATGGCCAACTCCTTCATATAAAACGCAGGCATAATTATATTATTCTGTAACCCAATTTTATTAATTACTACAAATTACCTGAAGAGCAAAACTTCAATGATAATGATAAAAGTTAAAGTCATTGAAGAAGATAATAAAAGATCCTTTGATCTTACTGGGACTAAGGAAGACTAGAGGATCTGGTTTCAAGTCCCATTTGCGACAGTCACCTTTCTTATGTCTTTCGTATGTTGGGAATTGTTAATTATATCCACTTCATTGATTACAAATAACAATGAGATTTGTGAGCTTTAAAATTCATTCATAAAAATGGAATAAAAGTTTAAAAAATTCGTCATGTAGAAACCGAGTGTAGTAGATCATTAAATTTCATCAAGTTGTGCTAAAAAACAACAAAAAAAACAACTTGTTTCATTCTGTACACGTAATTTAAAACAACTTATGGCAAAAAATTGCATCCACCGATTCTTCAATCACTGATACTAATAAATGTACAATGATTTGACCAATGAACGCGACGCTGCGTAAAAATGTACATTTTCTTTTTGTTCATACTCTGTATAGACAGAAAATATAAAGGACCATATTAACCTAGTAGTTCACTTGAGATTAACAGTGTTTATTGATAATTTAAATAAATTTAGATATAGTTCGTACGCAGAGGACAAAATTGAACATAAAACGGGCATGTTTCATTAACCCCCGACCCGTCGCGGGGGGTCTTTAAAAGCCCAGATTTTACAGAAATGCTAAATATGTACATTTTAAATGTACCCACTGATTCTTTACTTTAGGGAGCTTCCTAAAAGTGACTATACTTGACGCTAGCGCTACCGACATTCAGTCTGCGCATGTAAGTGGTGAGATACGGACCTGTGTTTCGGCAACAAAAATTAACAAAATACGATGAAAACCCAAGTTTATATGTTTTTTCATTGTATTTTGTTGATTTTTTATTGTAATAACAGTAAGTCTGTATCAATCTCAAGTAGTTATAAGTTTGATAGAAATTGTTTAGATTTTTTTCAAAGTTTTGTATTAAGCAAGTATGATTCAATTTTTGTTATGATTTTTGGGGTGTTATGCCGTGTTTCGCTACCTCCTTCTTTAGCCAACGTTTCGGACAGCGTTACAGTGTCTATCATCAGGGCAGATGAGCTCTGATGATGGACACTGTAACGCTGTCCGAAACGTTGGCTAAAAGAGGTAGCGAAACACGGCATAGCACCCCAAAAATCATAACAAAAATACTTTTTGGCCGTGAAAACCTAAAAACACACCAAGTATGATTCAAGATCATAAAAAAATGTTCCTTAAAAAATATCTATTTTTTATTTTATGATTTATGATTTATGTTGATAATAAATATATATTTTTTTATTATTTCTTTTATTTCGATGCTGCACCTATCACCTGACAATAATCAGTTAAAATAACAAGTAAAAGTATTCTATAACAACAATTTAATCATATTTATTTTTGGGGTCCTTGGCGACCCTGCGCGAACCCTCGCATTTAAAAAAAGATGTTACAGGTGGAGGGTTAATGTCTTGTTCGTATATATAAGAAATAATAAATAGGTGATATGTTATTATGTGTGATTGAATAAATTATCAAAATAAAAATTCAAATCCAATTTAAAACAACTGATAATCCAGATTTTGTCTCATTTCTAGCAAATAAAGGGTAAAATTGATTACTCGCCAAAATGAAGGGTGTTTCGCACAAAGCAAATAATGTTATACAGATATTCGTTCTCGTACATGAATTAAATCACCCTTCATTAAAAGTTCCGCCGTGTAATACGAGCGGAGGATATATAGTTACTCGGACCACTTTAGTGCGAGGAATTTAGAATTGTTCATTTTCTAATGTTGAGGTGAGCTAAATAATGTGTATTATTGTTAGTACCGAGAATTCTTGGGCCGGCCATTAAATCATTTTCAGGAAGAGGCCACGTATTTTAATTTTGTTTTATCCAAGGTTAAAAATCGTGTACGTTAATCATTTTGTTCACGTTGAGTTTTATGAAAAGTAAGACTAATGAAATTTTTTATGAAATAAAAGGCTTGTTTGTTGCATCACTTTGATGTAGAATTGGGTATTGATTTTACAAAAATTGGATTTTGAAAGATTCGATCCTTGGTCCGCTGAATGTGTGGCCAGGATAGTCAGGCGCTTTATACAACTAGATTAAAGACCTGCGTGGGTTTATAGTATTATGTAGTACCCGTGAAATAAATAAATATTTTATTGCTTTGTCGTTCTCTTGCAGGCTAAATCCTACAGATGTCACCGCTTGCGTTTCATCGAGTTTCAAATCACAACGGAGCTAAAGAAGTTTCACTTCAAAAAGCCCATATCTTATAAAAGTGCCCTGATGATGACATTCATGTATCGAATCCGGTTTGTCTGTTGTTATAAATCAAACTAATGTCACAATGTTACGGTGTCTCTGAAATTATTAAATGATCTGGACAATTTTATTTTGAAGATCGCACAAGAGTCCCAAATTCCCCCTAACAGTCCGGAGCGAGTGGATCAAAGGCTTTCTTAACTTAGTAAATTGCGGAATGACGTGAGGCGGAATGGAGTATGGAGGAGAAGGAGATGGGAAGCAACTGATTTGGTCAACAAACACGGTTTAACCCATTTCAAGCAACGCAGTAAAGCGTAAAAGTACTGTGTACCAATACTCAAAACTCTCAATACTAAATACTGTGTTTAAATTATTCGATTGTGAAAAAACACAAATTAATTTAATACATTTTTTTGTGTCTAATATTTTTTTGTATAAATAATTTGTAATACACATACAATTATGCAATAACGATGTAAATAAATTCCGAAAATAATTATTAAAGATACTGCTCTGCTATTTTTTTTGTTGATTCCAGTTTCCTGATATAACGTGAATTGCACTTTTCAAAAACGTTTGAAATTTGCTCATTTTTTCTTAAAAGAGATAAATTTTCGCTTCCTTAACGATAATATCATTTTCATATTTATTAAATTTAGATAATTCACGTCAAGAAAAATCATAACGTCTTCGATTATTTTTATCATTTAAATAAATCTCGAATAATGGATTACCTGTTCCGCGGAGCCATGTTTTCACGTTACAAAAACACGTTCAAAGAATGCCTGAAGAATGCCGTTTCATCATAACGTCGAAATTTCGTAAGCGGTGTTCCCCCCTTACCCCTAGAAGCCTCCCCTAGAAGCCTCCCCGCGGGCCGACGCACACGTTATACGCTATAAAAGTAATATCTGTTCAATTTAGTCTCTCGTGCGATGTTCTCCGGAAATGGGTGAGGGACAGTGATGAGAAAGCCCTCTATTTTGCGTGCTTTGAAGAAATAACATTGAGTATTATGGGGGCGCGCTGAGGGGCGAAGTGGAAAGCAAGGGGACGCTTTCCCCATTAAAAAGTAACAAGTGATTAAACAGATTGAATATGGCAACGTCTTGGCACTGTAATAAACGAACAGAAACCGAATACTTCGACCTTAAATGTGAACCGAAATTTGTTAAGAATTTCTTTACGGTTTTAGAAGTTTCATATTCTGCAACGTCGCATTATTTATTTTAGATTTTGCGTTGTTAAATTTTCAAAAAACAATCCGTTTTTTTCGAATATAATGTTATAGGTTTGATTTTACAGGAAACTTTTAATTTTTTTACATGAATACCGCGCAAGAGTCCCAACTGCTCTCGTCTGGAGCCAATGAGACTATGGCATCTCCGATTGGGATATGTTGGGAGGCTGAAGTTAGAGATGGGAATGTACCTAGCTATTCAGATCTGGTCACCAAACACGGCTAAAGCCATTTCAAGCAACGTTTCAATTCTGAATGGTGGTCTTACACCAGGGCAATACTGAGGTATCTTCCACTCTGGAACGTGCCGCAAATATACTATTTATAATTTTTTAAATTATTTAATTGTGAAACAACACAAATTAATCAAATAATTTTTTTTTGCCACGACGGATTTCGTTCCCGCGACCTTTGGATTGCGAGTCAAGAGCCTTACCACCAGACCACGCCGGCCTTCACGAAACTGATGTAGTTAGTGGATTGAGTTGTAATCGAGGGGTTTTAGGGCACCTTGTAGATTTTTGCGGTAAGAGCGAAATGAAATTATGTCATTATACACTGTGATTAACGTTTTTGTCACGAAACTTCTAGGGGATTATTCGTGCAAATTTCACGACAAATTATTTTATACCTAAGCGCCACAAAAAACTTTTTTATTGTTTGATTCTAGCTCAAAAATATTCACTTCAGAAGGTGGTCAGAAGTAAAAACGTTTTTACCCGTACTTTCAGATGTTATTCAATCATTAACTACACATGCGCGCAACCTTAGTAAGTAAAAAAAGGTTAAACTAGATTTGAAAACTGCAAATTTAAAGTACTAAAAGTCGAAAAATTTTTTAATTTTTTTTAATATTTTTTTCCGAAACCTCTCGTTTTGCTAAAGCAGGCTATAATACTTGGTCATTTATTTTCAAAAAAAGGGTCTTAGTCAGGAATTTAAATTTAACCAAGGCGTAACACACTTACAGAAGAAAAAGTATTCTCGCGTTGATATAACCTCCGGCAATCTAGCTGCTTTTGAGGTCAAAATTTGTCGCACCCCGAGGCCAATAAAGTTTCAAAGTTTAGTGATTAAAGGACGCGATAAATCATCCCGATTCCCGATAGGTTTGGTGGTCTAATAACTTTATGGCTCCGACAAGGAATACGCATTACTTCGAAAGGGGAACTTATTGCCCGTGTTGTTGGTGATCACCGATTTCGTCCTTTTTTTCAAACAAACCTTCCCGCATCCAAAATGACAATCATTATTACCTAACATTACCTAGTTTCCGTAATATTAAATGTGTTATCTCCACTCGTTTTTATATAATAATCCAAATTTAGGGGGGTATTCTTGTCTAGAAAAAAAAGAAAAATTCTCCGTATTTCGTTAGTTTCGATATTCAAGAATATCACCCTGAAAGGATTTTTCAAAATTCGAATTATTTTAAAAGTTGTAGCCATTTTAGTTCGACCAGTTAAGATGGGATCGAACTAGAATCTAAATAGAGAAAAAAACTTAAAACGCGTGTTTCTCGAAACCACTTTTTTCGAGACGGTTGACACGTTATCTCAAGTTTTACTGAACAATTTACTTGAAACTTGGTGTGAGCCTTCTCTATACATTGCTCTACTTTGTTCACTAAAACTATTACAAAATTTCAATTTTTAATTTTTTTTTGGGAAAGTCAAAAAAACTGGTTAAAAATTGTCTTTTTATTTCAGACAGCCGCCGTTTTGCAAAAAAAAAAATTACTTTTCCTTAGTTTGGGCCATAGCCGCATTTGATTGGATAAAGAATTAATTTTTTTTTTTTAAGATTACAAGGAGGGTTGCAATCGTGTCAACCAGGGCGCGCCATTTTTTGAAACCCCCCACTTCAACGCCCTGTAACTTTTTGAATTTAAAATTTTTTCGTTTGATTTTTATTGTGTATTAATTAATGTTTAATAAAAAATTGGTAAAATAATGGCTTGTAAAAATATTATTTTTTTTTTTAATTTCACCTGAAAATTACCTATTCATGCTTCTAGACTGGAATACCCCCTTAATTTAAGCTTTCCTAGAATATTCCAATAATATTTTAAAAGGATAGCCATGTTACAATAACGGTTTACCGTTTTAAAAAACCTTTTTGTAGAACTCCGTTCTGTTTTATTTATTGACATCTATTATTATTCTGTTTTATTTATTGACAATATCTATTATTATTGTTTCACTTTCAGAAGTAACGCATATAAATTTGAAAATATTAGTTTTAAAAATAATCGTTTTAATTTAAATAGGTAAATAGTCAGAAACTGGTTATAACATGACATAAAGTCATGAAATAAATTAATATTCATGCCAGACACTGTAAAAAACCTTCGAACGCCAAGAGAAAAATTTAAGATTTAACTTAAGTCAACTAATTCATATCGATCATTTAAAATTTTTTAAATTATCTTAAGAAAAAAAGTATGTTTTTTATATAATATGAAAGGTTTAGGAGCCAAAAACGTTCTGTCTTAACATAGGTGCTGTAATTGGAAACTGGTCCGATCATAAATAAAAAAAGTGAAAGAAAGTTAAAAGGGTGTTATAATCCATAAATAAGACATACCTAATAAAATTGAGTTCTATCCGAATTAGAAAAACAATAATATGAATTATTTACATAAATATTTACACATTACATAAAATTCCACATTATATCTAAGTGGAAGTAGCTCAAATATTATAAAGGTATCACTGGTGAGTAAAAAATTTTTTCGAACTAGGTGTTGGGGTGGTTAAAGGTATGTACTAGGTTTGCCGACAAACTAAACTTTGCATGACGAAGGAACGATTTAATATGAGATGATCCATCACGTGCACTTTCCGGAGACTGTTTTGATGCATAAGATTGATTTAGTTTAATATTACAAGAATCTTTCTATGTAAATACTTTAACTTCGGAATTTTAAAACATTCATTTCAATTGTTCTGGTTTTCTCCTGTCGCTGAGAGCTCGGTTATGAGACGATTAACATACGAGTATTTAAGTAGGAGATTAAAATGTGATGCTCAACTATGTAATTATATAAAATATTTAACAATTTAAACGAAAACATTTCTCTGTTAAATAAATTAATCTTAAGATCTCACAAGACGGAAAAAAATATAAAGTAAAAATATTCGGATTCTTGTTGGAAACTGCTTTGAAAAGGAAAATTGGATTGTTATTTATTCGGTTTCCTTTCCAAAGATTTTTCTGCATAGCTGAACATTTCTCAAACTTTGAACGTCTAATACGAAGAGACTGAAGTCTTGAATTAACCCCTATTACTCCCTGTATCAAACGGATCATTTATTTGACGGTTGAACAGTGGAGGATGAAGTGTTTTTACAAAATCACATTATCCCAATGTTCCAGTACACTAACTAACTAACTAACTAACTAACCATCACGCCGTTTCCCCGCAGGGGTAGGCAGAGAGGACAGACCGCCAAACAACTCGATCTTGGCACACACTCCTTGCTTCGTTCACATTCATACATCGTCTCATACATGCTCTTCTATTATTCTGACTCTTGACATCGCCCGACTCAAGTATCTGATTCACTTGGTCGTGCCATGTCTTCCTCGGGCGTCCCCGACTTCGTCTACCATTCACATTTGCGTCATATATTCTACTTACACTCCTTTCCTCATTCATTCGCTCTACATGCCCAAACCATCTGAGCGTCCCTTTCTTAATCTTACTCATAACGCTTACATCAGCCTTGCATACTTTGCGGATCTCCACATTTCTCACACGATCATACATGGTTTTACCACACATACGTCTCAGGGATCTCATTTCTACAGCATTCAGTCTACTTTCATCCTTTCTCTGCCAGTTCCATGCCTCACTGCCATACATCAGGGTAGGTACCAGCACTCCATTAAGTACACAAGTATTGAAAAAGCTTGAAGGAAAAGGGAGTTAGTTTAAATTTTATATTAGTTTACTTTATCAATGTGCACAACAAAGGAGTTAACAAAAACATTAAAAAAATAACCAAGACTATATCAACTGTCCAACAACGGTGTTTAACATATAAATATAAACATAAAGCAATAAACGTTAAAACTACAACAACATAAAAAAATAAAGAGTGAGTGAGGTGAAGAAAAGTTAAAACGAGAGGTAAAAAGTGAGAGAGAGAAGGAAAACGGAATCTAACAACATATTCGCAGAATAGTTAAGAAGAAATATAAGATGGTTTTTTTTATAGGAATATGAAAAGTATCGGGGTTTCTTAGTAGGCGGTGATTCGTATTGATTTTGATTGTGGTCAAAAGGGAAGATTCTACATGGTTAGTAATCAGTTATTATAATTTTGAAAAGTAATGTGATGTCATTTTTGTCACGACGCGCAACGTACATTTTCTTGGGGTAAGGTTTGTCCGGGGTCTTTGCGGCGGATGCGTCTGCCCAATACCTGCATGGCAGGCTGGATGGGGAGATAATGGTTGAGAGAGCCCCCTTGACTTCTTTCGAAACATCGCCTTATACCGAAATGGGAGGGATGGATTCATACGTACGTCACTCCTGGACACACTCCTGACCCCGGATTCCTACCCACCCCTAACACCCTTTTCCTTTCCAGAACTTCCCTACCTTCCTTTCCTAAAAAGACCCTCCACACAGCATCCACAAAAATTTCCTAGGCCCTGAGAGGAATTATTTTCATCAGGGCCTCCTGTGTGAGGCTAATGTAAAAAAAAAAAACATTTGTTTCTAATTTCAAACATTCCGGGCAATTCCGGGCAATCTTATAATCGGTAAGCAGTGTGATTCTGTAGAATAATGCCCGAATTAGTATCTTTTGAACTGACTTGATCATCATTTTGTAGTATTTCACATATTCAAACTACAGAACTGAGTTCGAGATTTTAGCGAATTATGGATGTGTATAAGTAAAAACAATCCGTTGGTTACGAGAGGGACAATTCATAAAATTGCCTTCCAGACAACATTAAAATTGAAAAAGTCTAGGTAAATTAAAAAAAAAAGTTCTGTCTTCGAAAAATTAAAGTGAATAATATTGTAAGGTTATGTATTTATGCGTAACGTAATGGGTTATTTTAGTTATTTCTAGTTAAATAAGTGGAAAATATAATTTTTTATCCGGAATAAATAATAAAAAAGTTTTACATTTGTTGGGGAGGGTGGAGTCTGATGAATTAACTATATAATGTCACTTAAAATTTTACATTGTTACTATTAATGGCACAATTAATCAAAGCTTAGTATGTATTTAAATTGGAAAAAATGAAAAAAAAAACAACGTTTTTTTTACACAACACATTTGGCATTTTCACCAGCATTTGATTCCTTAGAACGGGCAATCTGCCTAGCCAGGAACTAATATCGACCTACAAGACATAATAACACCTTTAATATTTACTGTCATTTTGAAATATTATTATGTCTTATTTTTGCTGCATAAAATGTATTTAATGTAATGTAAAAAAAAAAAAAAAAATTTTCTTTAGTTAAACGTGAACATAATAGCTTTGAAATTTCGACATACTAATACTGAAACCACAACAAATATATAGTATTGACCAAAAATAATAATCTATGCTTAGCACGTAAGAGATCGTTTTCGAACAATTAACGAAAACACTTTATTTTATCGATAAGGTTGTTATTTTGTCAATACTAGTCAAAATATCAATTGAAAGCACACCGTATAACTGCTAATTTTCATTCTTAATCGTCTTAACAGCGTCCTGATTAGGACATTGGCGCAATCAAAATGTCTCCGGTTTCTTGGATTCTTGGCAAATCTCACCTACCCGAAGTCAGCAGTTTTTTCAGGTCATTCCAATGATCTTTTATTATAAGTTGTGCTATTTGCTCAACACGGTCCCACTTGTCTGTGGAAATAGAGATTATTGCATTTAAATAATTAAAGTTAGGATCTCTTGGATTTTTGCGGCCCCCCGTCTTCCATAGTTATTCCGCCACCGAACGGAGCATACATGAAAGCGATGAAATTCGCATAAAATTGCGGAGGACTACATCAAACGCGGATTCGATTCGAGTTTGATCGCTTTCAAAGGATGGTACGATTCCCGTGAAGGAGTTCGAATGTAACTCGCACTCTGGAGCCTATCTTACGTAAACGAACGCAATCCAAAAAGCTCGCTCTCGAAGGCTCGAGTGCTATTGAATGGAATAATGACAGTAGGCTGGCGGGAGCTTCTCTTCTCCGTGCTTCTTCTGCCGCTGCCGGCTGCCGGGTCCTTCAGAGATCGGCGCCTTGAGTTTGTATTAAGGGTATTTGAATATCGTCTATTGTGAGATCATAAAAATGTTCGAGATAAACACATTTCTTATTACTTTGACTAAATAGAACTTTGAATTTGGTAATCGGATGATGTTCAAAGATCACAAACAGAACGCGTGCGATTTAGGAAAATTTACACAAAAAGTTGTTCTTTAGTTATTCATATTTTTTAACCGCTTCCCGAGCGATCGCGCATATATGCAAGAAAGGAATAAAATTTCGTGCATTCACTTAAATGCGCGTGATGTCCCCTAGGATTGTATCAACGTCACTTAATACATATATTAAAAAAAGACTAATCTAAAATAATTTACCTGAGAAACAATATTTTTAAATCGGTAGGGTACCGTAGAGAAATAAGATGCTAATAGAGAGAAGATGCTGTTATTTTAATAAACTGAATTTATTTGCTTCCGCTAAGTATTAATATGTACTGCTTTATTAGAATAAATGGTTAAGGTTTTTTTCGAAACTATTTTGTATCGCATAGTGAAAAAAATGTTCGTTTTGAAATAATAACTTATGTTTTAGAAAAAATGGCGTCATATACCCATGTACATAATTTTATCTTATTAATTTAAATATGGGGAGTACCTTTTCAATTTTTATGCAAAACATAAATTGTACATAAATTAGACAAATTGTTTAAAGGAACGGCTGCTGTATATTTTCCACAATTCAAAATTGTTTTTGGGATCAAAATACCAAATCAAACTGAATAATTATTTTATAAATAAAAATAAAGCGTATGTATAGTACGGAAATGTTCTACTTTATTTTCTTTTTGAAATTAATTAAACTACTAATCTTGCCCAGTTAACAACACAAATTCAAAATACACATTTTAAAAAACATCGTGAAAAGCGTTTTTCGGCCTCAAATATAAATTTTAGTTTTGCTTGAAAAAGGCCACGCAGTCGTTACTCTTAACGTGCTCAAAATTTTTATTTAAAAAAAATGTTTTAAAGTCACATTAATTCATAACTGAAATAATGTAGAAGGTATTTAAAGAACCAAGAAATCAACGATTTGCAAGTGTCAATAGGTCAGTAGGTACTAAGTAGTAAAACAATCGATATAAGTCACCTACCACACTCTTTTAAAACATAATATTATTATAACCGTCACTCAAAAAAATGATAATTTCTTTGAGCCGAGTTTATGCTTCGAAGATTAAAAAAAAAACTTGAAATATCTTTTCCTTTACAATATCGCTAAAAATACAATTTAGAAGTTTCCAAAATATTCTTAGTAAATTTCTTTATCACCTTTAAATTTGGGGAAAATTCCCAAGAAAGGGCATAATGGAATTTTCATCAGATAACAAAGTTACTTTTCAAATTTTATGAGGCGATATTTTGGATAGGAGACCAATTCATAATAAATCCCCCTTTGCGAAAGCAATAGAGCACTAAACTGAAGTACTATATCGAGAATAGCAATCTGCTACCTTCATTTTCTTTAGGCTTTCCAAGAAACTTGACAACTGAAAAACTTACTAAATGATCTTGACGTTAATTAATGAGTTAAAATAATAGACCTAATGTAACGTGGAACATAAAGATACGAATTTAAGAGTTACTTTGTAAGTAAAGGGGCCTTGCGACAGGCTGCTTAGGAAACTTTCTCCGAGGAAATATTATTTTCAGCGGTAATTTTTTATTAAGTTTAGTCCTTATGCTTTGAGTGTTTGGAAATGAACATAAAATTAACGTAGCCCAGTAACGCTCAAATAATCGGAACTTATAATATTGGTCTTTTAGAAGGTAGTTAACGGATTTTATGTTTAAAGTGTGCAGAGTTTTTAAACAATGATCAAGACGCAAACAAAGATTTCCTACAGAAATGGAATGCGTTCGATCGTTATGTAAAATATAATTTTTAGTTAAAATCCAACTGGTTTCGGTACAACTATCTCTTCAAAGCGGTATATAAAATAATGTTAAATTTGAATGGAATAACTTTTTTTTAACTTTGAAGATCCGTAAATTTAATATAATGACGAATATTCATTAGTATTACTAATGAATACAAACGAAACACGAATCACAACAAGACAACTCGGCCGAAAAGGTTAAGGTGCTGTCTCGGTAAGACAGAGATCCTGGGTTCGATTCCCAGTTGGGACCATTACCATTTTATTTATCTATTGTTTTGTTTCCTATTATGTTTAGATTTATTAGTATTATCATCTTGTTTAAGGGGTCGTCAATTAATCACTTGAAGCTTGAAAGGGGGAGAGGGGTTCGGAAAAAATGACGAAATTTCACATGGAGGGGGGGGAGAGTGAGGGGGAGGAATATATTTAGATGTCACATGTGTTTATTTTTTGTTGAACGTACGATTTCTAAACCAAACAGCGGCGCGTGGCCTTGACTCGCCGTTGCCACGCAACGATTTCCCCGCGCGTTGTGACAATCGCTTAATCAATATATTTATAGTAACCAGTAAGTCTGTGATTTTGAAGCCGAATACATGCGTAAATCGTTGCCACGTATGTTTTGCCTTAAAGCAATATTCTGAAAATTTCAATATACTTATTTGTTCTAAAAAATACACGTGATTTTGGGTTTGGGGGGAGGGGGGTAGTCTAAAACCTCACCACATATCACCGGGGGTTAAAAAGTTACTAAGAAACATCTCGTGATTAATGGACTACCCCTAATTTTTTTATATGATTATTGTTAACACTAAGTAAGTTTTTTAGGGTACTAAATCGGCGTTGAAATCGTATAGAAGATTAATTTTTTTAAGTCCCGGAATAATTATTTATTTTACCCTCAAAGAAACGTAATACTTTATTCAATTTAATCATCGTCTTATTATTATTTTGGTGTCCAAATACATATTATTACGATTTCCATACGAGTAGACCTTTCATTATAATAGGTCAACACAAATTTGGAGTGAAGTTTCAAAATTCCACAAATATGAAGAAGGCCAACTTGAATCTGAATTCACATTAGTAGTGAGGCCATGTTTCGGCTAAAAATATAATGTTTCACAAAGGGAATGGAGTCGGACCCGGACAAAATGTGTGCAAACATTACTACGAAGGAACGTAAAAGGGTCGAAGGTATGAAAAGGTTCGCAGGAAGAGATCGCCGGAGCGGGAGCTTTTTCACAATGTCGGCATCTCCGAAAGGTGTCCATTTCCACTCCCTAATAATTGTGCCTCTTGTCATTTAAATTACATGTATGGGATTACAGAATGGTCACCTATATATTCCGCTTTTATTACGAAGGGTTTTTAAATAAAAAATAAAGCATAACGATATTATTTTCTTAATCTTAAAGTAATTCAAAATAATATTCCCATTTAGGGTACATTCATGCAATGCATTCAATTCGTAAATTTTTGTAACTGTTTTGGTAGATGATATTTTTTTATATTGTATGAAAGGATTTTTTCTTTCATCAAAATAATATTATGTATCTAGAAAAAAAAAACTCTTTTTTTCATAAAAACTATTAATATTTAATTAAAAAAAGTTTACTTATTAAAAAAATATCTGCCGAGCTAACATGAACTTTAAATAATTTTTTTTTTTAAATATTAAATAATAACTGGTAGTCATTTAAAAAAATATGAATAAACAATCAGCATCTTTTGTTATCATAAAAAAACAACGAAACTGAATTGAATGACGACCTGCATATTTTTTAGTTTACGGTTAATCAATTATTTGTCTAGCTAAAGGCTTCGACTCGTTGTAGAGTGTATGATAATTAAAATTGAAGTTGTGAACCCGGTATCTATTAAATCAGTAACACCTAGGACGGGTTGTTTCTCAGAATCGGAATAATTCATCATTTTATTAATTTGAAAGTTAAAATTCAGGTTCTGTTATTATTTCACCAAGGGCCTGTTCTTCCCTTGTATTTGGATAGTAGATAGATTTTACGACAAATGGATGAAAGATAGTCGGTTATTATTTTTACTGTAATGAAAACAATAACTTGGTAAAAAGTGAAGATCGAATTATTTTATTTTAGTTATAATACATTACAAATTTTATAAAAAAAAAACAATATTCATCATACTTTATTCCAAATGCTTAATAAAATTCATTTGGGGAAAGCTAAAATTTTACAATTAAAATAAAATTATATTTACGTAAGGGTTAAATTATGAATTAAAAAGGGAGTTCAATAAAGGGTTGACATAAATTTTAAAAGAGACTACACGAAGTAAAAGAGTTAATTGAAAAATATGTCATAAAAAAGATTTACAAATGTTAGAGAGCTCCAAAGAAAGATTGTGACATTGTGTAATAAAGCTGCTGAGAAAATATCCAAAGAGCTTTCGCCAATAATTTTTTGTTTGTCTGGAAGTTTAAGTTACTAGGTAATGCGTTTTATTGCGTATTTGGACAATCATGGACATCAATTTTCGTTCCATTGAAATAGGTTTTCGTATATAATGTGTATAGATTTTTTTAATACATAATTCAATAAACCATATACATGAAAACGTATTTACCTGAAATAATATTTTCTTTTCTGCAAACAAGAGATTTTTATTGGCTATAACTAATTAACGTATCCACTTTAATTAATGACCTCTAATACAATGAACTAGTAATAAATAAGATGTCTACATGTTATCTTTTATTTTTTTATATGTGAGTTGATTGATTGAATGTTCTTTGTGGAAATTAAGTGACCATGGGGAATGGGAATCTCAGGAAGAATAAAAGTAATGAGCAGAGAAGATATTCTACACTAATAGAATAATGTTTGCCCAGTTCCACGCTTTCGTCAATACAAGTGTTATTTCGCTTGCGCTTAATCTTGTGTCGGTGCTTTATGCCCGTGACCGACAATATGAATCTAATAAGCAACTACTACGCCATAAGAAGGTGAATAACACTCGGGCTCATTCAATTTTAATATCGAGGCTTCATACTAAAAACATTTTGTTTCAGAAAAAAAATATGTTTTTTTTTAAATGTGAGCAGCTTGCAGAGATAACGTAAAACCAGTGTTATGATTGAAATGCAAAATTGATTTAAAGATAAAATATAGTAAAATTAGATTGCTTACGTCGCCCGCTCATTCTCGTCGGGACTGCCCCGCGATAGTGGGACAAACTGCCCCCGATATTTTTCTTTTTTTATATTTTATTTGGTTTTAATCATACTTAAGCCTGTAAATATTTTCTTTTGCTTTATTATTTCACTCTTACTACATGCTAAACCAACAGGCAAACACATCTGTGATGTGTCTTTATATTGTTAATTACTGCAAATGAGGTATGCATACATTTTCCTTCTTACTAACAATCATGCATGCAGGGACATTGGAGGGTGTAGATTCGTTTTAAAAATAAATTAACCTTTTTACAAAAAAAAAATTAGAGTCCTGACGTGTGCAGCTAAGGAGGTTAAACAATCAGTTTCCGCACACAGCCATTGGGAAAGTGATCCAATGATCGTTTACGTTTTGATGATATTAATCTAATAAAGCCGTTGTCCTCTCTAGTTCTACGCTCTGAGAATAAATCAGTTCTCTTTGTTAGGGAAAAGCGACCACTGTTTTAGTGGATATGAAGGGACCTCGATTATTGAGAGGATTTGAGGGACTTAGGTAATACTGTTGATACCAGCGTAAAATCCACCGGTTTCTGGAGGTTTTTTCCTAGCACCAAATATGATGCCTGTTTGGCATACCAATTTGTCTTCTGGGATTGAAAAATATGACATGGTCTGACAGACGGTGGCAATGGTGTAACTATTAAAGGCGCACGTCCCGGTTAGACGAGAGGTTCTGGGTTCGAGTCTCAGTTGCGACCGTTATCTTTTTCTATTTTTCTGTGTCTTGTTCTTTTTCATATTTTCGTTTAAGTTATAATTGTTATCTTTTTCTATAATGTCATATTAAATATATGGGAATAACCTTCAAAATATATAAACATTCTATTTTTATAAAAAAATTAATAAAAAATCAATTTGAGTAAATCAAATCTGAATGCACGACGTGAACTTTCGAATGGTAGTCACTAGCATCATGAAATGACACGTTTGAAACTTGACACATCCACCAAGAGTTAAAAATTCGAATGTAAGAAGCTATTTGTTTTGTTATTATTTTGTTCTATTAAAAAAGGCTAATAAATTGACTGTCTAAAGGGAAAATTCACCTGGCATTTGAAAATTCCCAGGAATAATATAAGCTAAATATCTTCTGGTTAAGTGATTCAGAACAATGATTAATAGTAGGTAAATAGAAGCAACTAAATACAGAGAACATTATTCTTAGTCGATTTTTATCCTCTCCGGGACACTTAGGTAAAGTGGGCTTAATCGTAGGCAGGGCGCGTTAGTGTGCGTGGGAAGATGCACACATGTGTGGGTAAGTGCGTCACTGCTTGGTTAGATCCTATTTAGATACCTTCAGATAAAGGACTCTGAAGGAAACTGTCCACCTACAAATATTTGTTCTTCAAATGTGTATGTTAATACGAGTTAAGGTGAATATTTTGCTAACAGAGAAAACCGTATAGAACTGGCTGTTCAATGTTTAGATGAAACGCAAGAAATTTGCACACTTTGTAATAATTTATAAATTAAAAATAAATATGCTTTGAGTAGGTTCTACAACATAAATACGGATATTCCTAAAATAATACAGTTTAGAAAGCCGGCGGTAAGGCTCTTGACTCGCATTTCGAAGGTCGCGGGATCGAGTCCCGGCTTGGCAAATAAATTTTATTTGATTAATTTGTGTTATTTCACAATTTCTACATTTAAAATAATATATAGTATATTTGCGGCACGTTCCAGAGTGGAAGATACTCTCAGTATCGTCCTGATGTAAGACTACCGTTCAGAACTGAAACGTTGCTTGAAATGGCTTTAGCCTGTTTGGTGACCAGATCTGAATGGCCAGGTACTTCCCACCATCCTCTTCCCCATCTCCTTCCACTCCCCACCACATTTAGCCTCACAACATACCCTAATTGGGGATGTCATAGTCTCACTGGCTCCAGACGGGAGCAGTTGGAACTCTTGTGGTATTCATATAAAAAATATAAAAAAAAGTTAAATATAGTTCAGAAGAAAATGAAGGATTGAGTTATTGATATGACAAATAATTTTATACGGAAAGACCACTAAAAGATCACTATTGAGGGCAATGGTTTTTCTGGGAATAATTTATTCGGTAGGATATTAATTTCTCAAAATGTATGGAATGGAAAATTGTTTATTACTGTATGAAAAATTATGCTTTTGAATAAAAATCTTCCCAAAAGAAAAATTGTTTAAAAGTTATTTCCTTTAAAATTGTGTATTTGTGGACTACCTTTATTTCCCTAATGAAAGCGCCCATATTGGAAATAAAATACAAGGCTTGATTTGAAAATTATGAGCTACCAGCCTACCTGAATTTCGGTTCAAGAAAAACGAAAAATTGGTTTTCAACCAATCTCAGCATTAATATTTCCGGCGTAATCGGCGATGCAGACGTAGCAATTTTCTTGACTTCGTCCTCCTTTTTTAATATATCTTTCAAAAGGTAAAAAATAAAGATAGTTAAATGACAGGTAGAGGAGTAATCATCGTCACAATAAGCCCCCACTTCCAGGGGGTGGGTTTGTGACAAAAGCTTGGTATTGCAGCCCCAATGAACGGATATTAGCAGTAGGGACTGATGACAAAGCTAAATAAATTATAGTTTTTTAAGAAAAAAAAACCTCACCGATATTGTTGACGCTTTGATTTTGGAGGAACCTAAATTCCAAATTTTTTTTGCATAAAATTTACTTAATTAACCCTAGAAGCCCAATCTAGGTCATTTTTACCTATACGTAAACAAATATCTGCTTTCTCTTTCGCAAATTTCTTTTGATTGCCCTGATTGATAGAAACAACTTAGTGCCCGCCAAGAGCCTACAGGAAACGGTGGTGTTGCCTTTATAGGTCCCTTCATATTGAAGTTATCGTACTGTTGTAGGTCAATTTGACCTATGTTTAGGCTTTTTGTAATTTGATGATGTGTGTGAAAAGTGAATATAAAAAAAATAATTGTATAAGACTGTTGACTTGTTTTAAAACATTTATTGGTTAGTAGAAAAAAGAAGATTTCGTTTATTTTTTTAATAATATTAATAATAATAATAATTAAACAATTTGAGCGCCGTTTTTTGTGAAAAATCCCCTCAAAGGCGCTTATATCCTTAGTTTAAAAAAAGCAAACCGAAAGTATCTCAGTTTGTAATATATTTTTGTATTTATTAGTAATAGTGGTTTTTTCAAAGTCTAATAAATAAATATTATTCTAATTCCGCGTTTTTTCATTTCCTAAATAGTTAAAACGAATAAATAATGATATAAAAGAATAAATTACACATAATAAACTATGTCACAAGTGTATTTATTCATAACGGTAAATTTGACCTATGATTGGGCTTTTTAGATAGCAAAATATGATTATTCATTATTTTTTCGTAATGTTACCTTCTTCGTTCTTTAATCCAACGAATGTTTTTTGTTTTTCTCATTTTATGTATCGAGTTATTAATATTAGTTGGAACAAGATTCACCCTCAATACGACATGCTTATTTTTCAGGGATTATCACTAGACAGATACATTTTTTTATGATGACATATAGTTTGAATAATAATTTGCTGATTTTCATAAAAGCTAAACGAATATTTCAATATCTTGTTCCTACCTTGGTTTAATTATGCGATACCATATTTATTTGAACGACCCTTATTTTGGCTACCTTGGAATGACAAAAGGGAGGGTTGACATTATTCATCTCATTAATTACAAAATGAGACAAAGATAAAAAGATAGGCAGCTCGGCTGAATGTAAACGGAGGTTCAATAAAACAAGCCAAATTTAGATGAGATGTACCTGCCTGTAAAATCTTTTATCTTTTTCCCTAGGTAAAAATATTAAAGGGTTGAAGCCATATTTTCAAACAAACCCCATTATTCAAATTCTGTGGTCCATCTGAAAGCTGTATCAATACCTGCAGTTTTATACCAAAGTTCATATCTTTACAAATGGAAGTCTTTCAACATAGGTAATATTATTATTCAATACTTTTTGAAATCATTCAAATCATTTAAGAATTCTAGTGGAAAAATATTTAAAATTGAAATTTATTTGATAACTAGCTGGTACCCGGTATGCGTTTCTATGCCATTTAATAAATAAAATGTTTCTCTCTGCGTGTCCTTTCCCATTCGCCTCGTTCCCCTTCCGCCTCCCCTTCCTCTCCCGCGTCCCCTTTCCCTCTCGCGTTCCCACTTCGCCTCCTCCACCTTCCCTCTCCCCACTCTCCCCACTCCCCTCTCCCCACTCTTCCACCCTCTCCCCTCCCGAGTTCCCCTCCCCCCTCCCAGGTTCTCCTCCCCCTTCGCTGATTCGCCTCCTCCCCTCCTACAAACCCTCTATCCGAGCCCCCCTCCCCCACCCGCATTCCATTCATTCAGTAACGATAAATTCAGTTTTCAAACGGCTCGCAAACCTATTGCGAATTTCATAATTTCAGAGCTAACCAATGGTTTTATACAAAATAACGAACACAAAAAAAAATTATCCAATTTGGTGCAATCATTCGGAATTTATGCGCGTACATACATTTCGGCGATTCATTTGTAGGAATAGATTTTAACAACGACGCCTGAAATAAAATTCCCCGCAAATATATCAACATCGTTTCCACGGCAACGATTTGTTTTGCTTTTCTTCTGACGTTAGCAATAACTCGCCTTTGTTAGGGACAGAAAACGTATAATAATTATAAAATATTAATATTTATAATTTCAAAATGCCAGAGCCATTCGCTATTATATACAGCCTATATTACTCGTATATAATGTAGCTTTCTATTGGTGAAAGAATTTTTAAAATGTGTTTATTGTTTTATGCGTGAAAGCGTTACAAAAAACACACACAGTTTCGCATTTATAATATAATATTGTAATAATATTTATAAGTATAACTATAGACGCATTCTTTTTGTAGATTTTTACTTGTGTATCTATGGAAATGGTTTCGCGCGATAGAATGATATTCGGCAGCGATTTGCATCTTTAATCAATACGTTGATACCACAATATTGTGTAGTTGTCAGTTGGTACAAATTATACACAGAAAAAAGATATTATGCCTGGGAAAAATAAACTTATTCACTTCTTTGACAGTTAAATATTAACTCTTAATAAAATTTCTCCCGGAGTAAAGATTTTATTAATGGTTTTATTTAACTAAAAAAACATCATTTGATAGTTCGATAAATTTAATTCTGAAATTGTTTGCGCGGTTGGTTGGTTAAATAATTTATTGATTTCAATGCGAATAAAAACTTTTTAATAATGCCGCCGCCATGTTGTTTTTGTTTTTTCTCCCCTTTTAAAATGAGAGTCAAGCACGATGTCTTTTGGTCCACATTTCGGTCGGGATATTTGCATAAATATATTTCAATGTGTACAATAGAAGAAATTGTAAAAAGCAAGGACCCTCACAATTGGGTTCGAAAAAATCCCAGGAAACAAAGAAACGGAGTTGCCATAATGAGGGGAATGCGGAGATCTGCGGGCAACGTGGCATCGGGATAACAATAAATCCATTAACCACTAAATCATCGTTCCGCCTCCACCCAATCTCCTCTTTTTAGTATTTTTATTTTCCTTTTTTATTGTAATTTTTGTATTTGTAAGATTCCACCGAAGTGCGAAAACCCCTATATTATTTAATGGGGTCGTAGCTGCTAAATAAATAAAGGAATGCCGAAATTGGGGATGGAGTGATGAAGGAAATATTAAGTTGAACCGTTTAGTCTACACACTTTCATTAAGAAAATAATAACGCGATGAACAACTTCGGGAAGCTTAAACCGACAAAGTCAATATTAACTTTCGAATTATTCTACATAATATATTATTGGTAGGTTTTCATGTTGAAACAAGACGTATGCATACTTTTATTAAGTAGTTACTTAGTAATTAGCTGAGTTTGCGGTTGAATCGTAATTGTTCTCAGACAGCGGAATATTATGGTTCTTAAATAAGGCGCTTAAGTGGACTTTTCATTTATGAACTTGGAAGTTTAAAAATCCCATCGCTGAAGCCGGCTCCCATACGGCGCAATATGCTGCTCCGGCTCTTAGAAGGGAGAAACTAAAAAATAAAGGTGGAAATGTAAAGAGTAAGCTCAGGATTTAATTTAATTTCCAACTTTTTAAAACTTGCGTATATAAAATAAAACAAGTGGAAACGAAAGCGCCGCAGCGGTAGACATAGATGAGGGGGTCGGCCTGGAGGGTGAGGGAGGGAGAGGGGGTCTCCAGTAGGGGTGGCTGCCAAGAGATTCGAGGAATTTATTTTCACGAAGGCTTGACAAACAATGAAGGTAAAAGAAATTGTTTTTGTATGTTAATTCGAAATGAAAGATTTTTTTCTCGCCAACGAAAAATGTGGCGGATTATCAAACGACTTTTATGAAACTCCGATAAAGTTCCGGTGTGATGTGACATTTTGATTTATTGTTGGCTATGCAAATATTTTTTGGGTCCCCCATAACTTAATAAGTATTCGGTAATAGAGGTTAAACTGAAATAAACATTCAATTCTGACTTTAACGTTTGCCAAAAAAAATATATTTAAGGCAAGTTTTAAAGTCAATATTTTAAAACACTAGATAAAAACTCCCTCAGCACCCCAATAAAATAAAACAAAGGAGTGCCTACTTGTACACTTTCTTTAATTTTAAAAACCTTGTATTCTCAAAAATCAATTTTTAACCATTGGAGCGCTTTTTGACCCAATATGGCACTATTTAACATACCTCGGATTGGTTTGCTGCCAATTTTGGCAAATTTTCCCTTATTTGTAAGTAATTAAGTAGAAGTTTACGATTTCATAATATTTTTTCATAAATCCTACGAATATTTGATAATCGACAAAAGACAGGTGAATTCATTGGCTATATAGAACTATAATAAGTTTGTATGTCTCCATACTAAAATTTGGAGCCATGATTTTTTTTTTAATTTGGGCGAAAAATATTCAAAATGATCACCAAAAAATGTCGAGCAATCGGAGAAAAAGTTTTAAATTGCTCTGTCGTTCCAGTGCCTATAAAGTTCAACAGTAACTTCCTGTTAATTAATACAAATAATATACAAATAACATGATAATAATAAGTTTGGTCAATGGCTGGGTTAAGTCGCGTCTGGGACCCTCCCAGGCGTCGTGAGTTCAATTCTGGCTAAGCTCCATCACGACACAAGAAACATTTTCCAACTTACTGTGATGATTGTAAGTGAGTTTCAAATAATTGTCAGGTTTTTCGTTACCCGGGAATGTTTGTCTTTCTTTTTTGATGACAATGATTTATATGACAGTAGTTTCTGCTTGCCAGGTGGGTAATTGCTTACTAATTTTTCGGAATCCGACAAACCTTCAAAACTGCCACATTTTTCTATTACTTAGTTTTAAAATTGATTCAACTTCATAACTTAATTGAATTTTACATATTTTCAGAGCCAATTATTCAGATATTAATTGTAAAAACACGATAAGATACTAAATCGGATGTGTGCGTAAAACCCGAGCAAACACACGTCTAAATCGATTTATTAACAACGGCGCATGCATGAATGAGAATTTAATTCAACTAAAGAAGCTCGCGCGGAGCATTTCAACTCCATAATAACCCATACAATGCTCGCTGTGCGCGACGTGTAATATTGGATGGTGGCAGTGAATGGGTTCACCTGCATTATGTAGAAGACGCTGAGTGTTTTGGTGAGTGACTATCCCAGTGGCGGCACCCATCAAATCTACTCCTCTCTTGCAGGAGACGATTCTAGCCCCGTGATGGGAAAAATATGTTCGGTGTAAGGTGTTAACACATATGGCAGCTACGAGTTGAATGCTAATTTCGTTTAACGGTAAGGTATTTTGCGGTGGCTTTGTACTGATTTTTCAAAATCATTAACCGAGTATTCTTGTTGAATAAATTATGTATATTTTTAAAGTTTAAGCGATGATTCACCTGTTAGGCCAAATCACGAAACATGTTTCCCGAGTGAATCTAAACGCATATCGATACCCTAGTTCTATTGTGAAAATAACTAAAATTTTACGAGTTTTATTTTAATGATGCGAAATGGTAAAGAAACTCTATCTATCTTCGTGTTTCATAAAATAATAAGTCATATTTGTTTTAATTGGGTATGTAGTAAAATTGGTATCAATTTCCTTATGGAGTTATAATGGAATCAGCAAATTGTTAGTTCAACCGCTTGAATGGCAGGAGACCATATTTGTCCGAGCGCATATGCGTCTCATATAATCGCTGTAACTATCAAATCTAGAATTATGTTCTAAACAGTGTTAGAAAGGCACAATACCACGCTTTATAGTCTAATCTAAAAATAATTACCATACAAGTCAAATATACACCATACAAAGTATTGAGTCACAATTTGAAAAAACAAATTCAAACTTCGATAGTTTTTTATTAATATTTTTTTTAATAATAAGACAGAAAAGTGAGGTGAGGTAACGTTAATTATACATTTTTCTAATAAATATGTATTTGTTTTAATTTTTTTTTTCATTATCAGTAAATTTAGTTAGAAAAAACGTAATGTTTGAATGCAATTTTTTTTTTATATTTTTAAAATTATATGTTTGTTTTGAATTATAAAATTCGAAAGCGTATTTTATCACCTTTCAAAAAAAAATTAAGTTTTGGGATATGTTAAAAAATATTCCATTTATTTGCATTTTGTTGTAAAGCGGAAATGTTTTGGCCATATGAAAAATACGCCGAAATTCTGAAGGTATAAATAAAAGAGTAGCTCTTCTGCCTGATAAGGGAGCCACAATTCTAAATGTTTTCGGTAAAAAATATTTATTTTTCTTTTATATATTTATATAAACGAAGATTCGAATCTTTTTGTTTTGTAATAAGTGATAAATCTATACTTAAACGTCACACGCCCTTTTACATCAATAAAATACGTCACATTAAAAGTTTTAACAAGCATTTATGTGTTTATTTTTAAAAGCAAAACGTTGAATCAACGTATATCTATTCGTTTTGTGTGATTCTCCCGATATGAAAAATAAAATACTAGTTTTATAATTTCTACCAAAATATTTTCATAACTGTTTTATTTTTCGAAATAACTTAGAGACTCAAACCTCAAATTATAATATTTAATCATTTAAGACAATATTAGCGACTCTCAGATGAAAATTTGAAAAAAAAAATCAGAAAAAGATTCGGTTGAGTCTAGGAATTGAAACCATTATCTTAGCCTTGCCGGGGCTCTGCTCTAACCACTGAACTAATTCGACCCCATTCTCTTCGGGATTTACATTTTTCGGTTCATATTTAACTGAATCATACTTCGACAAAGAACAACCAACATTATCATAATTTTCCTTCGCATTTTTTAAAAATGAAGATAATATTGGTAGTTCTTAGTCAAAGTCTAAAGTTAAATATAACCGAAGGGGAAAGGATCGAATTACATAGCTTTGTTTACTTTAATTTATTACCCGGCAAGGTTAAGGTCCTGCGTTCAATTCCTAGATACGACCGAATCTGATTTTTCTATTTCAAATTTTCATTTGAGAGTAGCTCATACTGTCTTCGATGATGAAATATTTAAAAAAAAAATATCCGGTAATTAATATCTTTCTTCCTTGGAAAAAAAATTACAGCTGGACACCTTAAAACATTACAACAGTTTACTTTTACCGATTGAGCACTGAGAGCCGCTCTCAGGCCCAGTGCATGAGATTGCAAATATTCCGGTTCCCGCGTCCGCTCAGTTCGGCTGTTTTACATTCCCTCTCGTATCACCCTCTAGTTTTTACAATTTTAATTTTGTATCAAGTTTATTCTAAAATATGAAGTTACTTGTAAATATATTTGACTCGTTTATCAAGAGTTATTATTGGCAAACTTCCCCTATACACGCATCACAGTTTACAGTGCTTGGAAAGGCTGTTAGCTGCTAATCCAAATCAGGATACTAATACATAATTCACCACCTTTCCTTAATTAATTTATCATGTTATAGTCTCGATGCAAGAACGAAATAATTAATAAAAAACGATAATGGTCTTACCTTCTTGCCGTCAAGCTCGTGGGTGACTTGCGCTAATACCTTATCTACGCTAGAAGGGTCGCCAAACGTGATGAACCCGAATCCTCTGAAAACAAGAAAAATAAATACATTAATATTTTAAAATATTTTAAATTATAAACATTTAATAATAAAGAAAACAATAAATTAATCATATAATTTCAATAACCCCCTTTATCCGATTTTTTTGCCAAATTGATCTAAGTATGACATCTTGTCCACATTTTTGCGAGGAACAAGATGAACCTAAAATAGAGTTTCAAAACCTCCCTTATCACGACAAAAAACCACGTTAAAACTGCGAGTGAGAAACAAAACTCGCTATATCATTCAAGAAGTTACTATCAAAACCCGCTATATCGGAATTCAACCAATCACGAGCAGTTATTTTGCCAAGATGGCGGGTTTAGAAACTCGCGCGCCAGGTCAGTTGAGTTTCAAAACCCTCTATTTCGTGAATAAATCACGATGTGAGTATCAAAATCTGCTATTTCCATTTTATTTATCGAAATTATTTAAATACTGCTAAACATTCATTGAAAAATGAACGATTTTCGAATTTCTATTATTCCAATTCATTATATAAAAAATAAAATGCAATTATTTATTTACGCTAGAGGTGTGGCAGTTTTTTGCGGTTTTCTCCAAATCAGTGAAAGTTGATATAGCGGATATAGAAATTAATCGACTCAAATGTAATTGTGGAGTGTTTTGCAATCCATTCTTCGCTTGAAATTAAAATTAATTACTGCGTTTCATCTTCATCATGAAATTTTAATTTCACTCAAATTGGATGGTGAAACACGATATTAGGCAAGTTAATATAAGATAATTGAACTAGAACTAGTATTCAGTCAGTGACGACATTGGTTTTCATTCAAACCAACGTGGAATTAATTTGTAGTGAGTGTTATCTACTCAGTATTTATAATACATGGCAACAATCTATTTTAAGTTTTCCAGAAATAAGTTTCATTAAATGAGAAAGGTAATAAAAAGAATTGACAATTTTGCTTCCGTATTTGCAGATAATTGAAAAGATTCAACGTGAAACAATTTAGCGAGTAAAATGCGAATGGTTCAATAAACTTAGTCGCAGTAAAGTCTGAAAAACAAGCGCAGAGTGGAAATACTCCCAGAAGGAGAAGAAGGTGAATTGCAGCAGCAATATTTTTCCGAAATACTTTTGCAGTAATGGCGTAAGCAATAAAGTTACACTGGGGGAGACGGTAGATTGACGCCCGAATCACTTGTCAGTTTTTCTCGGGCCATTTTAACTGAATTGGAAATGCGGGGATAAAACTGTGGGGTGGATTGGGTGGTGGGTCGGGGTGGGGATGGAAGTTGCTCCACGATTTGTACGGCTCCTTAGCACGACGTGTCCAATCAGCACGTGAATGCTTTACGTGCTACTGTCACCGAGGAACACCCATACTTCCGAGTGCCCGCACGGACTTTGTCCTTTATCATTCGGGAGTTACGTACAGCTCGTACGGCGCGGCCTGGACCCGGCGCAAAGTTTCAGAATAAAACGGTTCAAGTGAAATCAATGTGTACGGGTGGATATAACTACGTTGTAACGTCTCAACAGCGAAAATAGCAAGATGGACGTTTTTAAATTCGATTATCTCGGCTTTTCGGCGAGTTTTTCAGATTGATTATTTTACGCACTCGACGAAAACAAATCATTAAATTGCATACATTGAAAAAATAACGAAATTTTAATTGTTGCGGATGATGAGTTTTTAACACTGTGTGAATCAAATCAATGGATTGAACCAGCAGTTAAACATAAGAAGCCTGGAAAAATCAGAGATTTAAAAGGTTTTTTTTATTTTTTTTTTTTATTTCGTTACATGGGAATAAAACAAATAAAATCCAACCAAAGTTGCGTTAATTTCGTGATGTCAATTTTACCATTCGCTATAAACTTTACAAAAGAAATAGAGGAAAAAAAATTCAAAATTTTATTAGACGTACTTATTAAAACATTTTATTGCTTAAAAGCAATGCTTAATATATAAACGCTAGAAATATTTCGATTCTCAAATTTTAAATCAAGCGTCGTATTTGCACGAGGCAAGTGAGCGAAAAAGTGGTTTTTATTTTTTTGTGCATAATTTTATAAGAATGAAAAAAAGTCAGAACATACGAAACCTCAAAAATAGTCTTAGCCATAAAAGAGTATTTTTTAAAAATTGTTTCTTATATTACTTAAGTCATGCAAAAATTTTTTTTGTGATCTACGCTTATATTTTTTGTTATGTAATTAATAATTTTATTGTAATTCCAATACATAGAAAAGCTAGTAGAAGCTTCAATTTATCAGTAGCATATTTTTTGATGTTCAAAATGTAAACCGATTCCTAGTAAAGATTAATCTAAATATTATCTAAATAAGATTTCACGCATAGCTTCATCTTAATTCCGATCACCGGTAAAGTTAAGAATTTTATTTTATTTATTTATTTATTTGTAAGAGATAAACAGTTTAAATATTAAATATAGATAAATAAATACAAAGTTAAATTAAGTCAAGCCAAAAAGGGTAAACAATAATATATTTAACTATGTATCGGTGTTAAACATTTATGTATAACACGTATAATTTATTTTATGTACATGTATTACTACATCATCCAGTAAAGGTATTCTTATAAAATTGATGAATTTAATGGCAAACAACGAGAACACCACAGTTATTCCAACAATCTTCAGGCTAAATGGTGAAAAAATAATTTCTTTCGCATTTATTCCCCCTGCTTTTTAAAGTTTTTTTTTCTCAATTAAGCATTATATTACACCGTTCGTGGTGCGATCCGTTTTGTTAGTACACTCATTAAAAATAATCACACTTAGTACATATTTCCACGTCACCTATTACTGAATACATTCCACGCCATGGTGAAAACACGTGCGTGACATATCGTGATAACAGAAACACGGGCAATTATAAAATAAAAGCAAAAATAAACTCGTGTCAGAGTCGACACTTCAATTATTAAAACAAACATTTTATCCTCCGCAAAAAAAAAGATTCCGTTCGAAATATGTTTTATGTTGAAACAATGGGAAAAAGAACAGCAAAGGATATTCAGGGGGAGATTTAAAGTTAAGGCAGTTCGCCATTTTTACTTTTTGAACGCACTATGTCCTTTGTGATGATTATAATATTTGGGTCTACGTGTATTTAATTTTTTTGCGATTAGAAAAAATTAGATAAAATTAAAGACGAGCTCTCTTATTTAAGAAACAGAAAATTTTTAGAGTTCAATCAATTATTAAGGTTATGATTGTAGTACACATAAAATATCATCCGCTTTGTAAAAGCAGAATTTTCGAAGAAATTATTGTACTCTTAATAAAATAATTATCCAAATAATGATCAAAAAAAAATTTGACATGAAAAAAAAAAGTTGCACTTTTTTCAAAGGCACCATGTAAAAAAAAATTAAGTTTTATGGTTTCAACAACACAATTTCAAAAAATATTTTTTCGTTTTTATTTTTTTATTCAATAATGAATAATAATTGTTAATATGACAGATGGATTACACTAAAAATTAATCGGTTCTATGCCAACTGAGAATAAAGTCAACTCAACACCTCCTTGAAGTCATTAAAAGCTACGAAAAAAAATAATTTTTAAATTAGCCAATAACCCTAACCTATTTAACCAAATTTTTTTATATATTTTTTTATCACTATAAAAGACTTATCTGAGGTGGTTCTGAGTTGGTTTCATTCCGAGTTGTCCAGTCACCAAATTAATCGATTCAACAAACTTAAACAAGCAATTTATTTTAAACTTTAAGAGTAAAACCTTAAATTTTAATATTTAATTAAATAAAACTCAATCAAAAATCTGGAAATAGAAAAAGATATTGGCACCTCTGGGACACGAACCCAGGACCTTCGGCTTTCCGGGCCACTGTGCTAACCAGTGCGCCAAGGTGTCGATATCCGTTCGGTCATTTTTAACTGTATCATACTTAGACTAAGAACCACCAACATTATCTTCATTTTCTTAACGTATATTTTATTAGCTATAATCTTGATAAATGATTGCAATATTTAAACCCGAACTAGATTCTATTTAGACAATGCCTGGATAAATTTTTAACCATTTTATTTTTTATATTGACATCTATTGATTTTTCTGCAAGCCTAGGATGAATATTTATTTTGATTTTTTTAAGTTAATGATTTAAACCTGAAATTGTAATATTGAATTAAGTATAGACAATATTAGCCAAATTCAATCGAAAATCTGGAAACAGAAAAAACCGAAAAATATATTGGCACCTCTGGGACACTAGTAGTTAGCGTAATGGCCCGGAAAGCCGAAGGTCCTGGGTTCGTGTCCCAGAGGTGCCAATATCTTTTTCTGATTTTTCTATTTCCGGATATTCGTTTGAGTTTCGCTAATATTGTCTCCATTTAATTCAATATTACAATTTAAATATCTAAGGGTAATTATCGATAAAAATTTGAAACGGAAGGAACAAATATGTCAAGTTGTTAAAAAATTAATATACATTTATATAAATTTTAAGAATTAGAGATTTTCTGTCGATAAAAAATTTATATATTTAATCTACTATGCCTTAGTTCAATCCACTCTACAATACGCTATTATTAGTTGGGGATCTGCGTATAAATGTAACCTTCTTCCAATAGAAATTGTACAAAGAACAATTATTAAAATTATTAAAAAAAATCCTTGGACCACCCAACATAACTTCTTATGATTATTATGTAACACGTAAAACATATTGTTATAAATAAAATAAAAATATAAAAAAAAATATATTTATATAGTTTTCTACCTTTTCATGTAAAAACATTAAAAGAAAGAAAGGCGTTACGTTTAAGTAAAACATCAACATTATTGAACCGTTGCAAGCCGGCAGCACAGTATTCTTTTGTTTCTTGGCTATCGCCATTAAGTATAAACGGCGGGTCAAATAAATAATATACGGGCATTGTGAAATTCGTTGCCGAGTACCGGTGGTTAAAAATTAAGTCGTCGAATGTTTCACAACCTGCAATGTTTCTTCCGTGCAAAAACAGACAGGTGTTATTCGGAACTCGCCGACTATTTATTTGTAAGCACAGACAGCGGCGGCAAGAAAACATATCGTGTGGTCGAGCGGGGCTTTCTCGTAATCAATTATTTTCAAATGTTAGACCGATCATTACTGTTTGCCATGTAAAAATGTAAAAACATGCCGCTATGTTTTATGTTTGTCTTTTGTGTCGGGTGTTTGATATTAACACGAATGTATTTTTTACAAATGAAGTGTGGGTTAAATGATAATAAAATATTGATAGTGAAATTGCTCACAAAATAAACATGGAATAGATTTTTTTTAAATTTTTAAAAACATTAGTTTGAAGACTTGTTAATATTTTTCTAGATTTGTATCAATTACTTGTGAAGTTACGTTTTTGAAAGCGTTATTATAATATTTGTACCTCAGTTATTTAATTTTTAGTTTATTTTATTTATTAGCGTTATAAACAGTCTTTATAAATTCATATACGTGATAAGAATATTTTTGTCATTGACCAATAAAATAACCAAAAAATGAAATTTAGGACCATAATAAAAAAAATACACAACAATATGCCTAATATAAATAATTCTGATGAAGTGAATTTTTCTACTAAATCTACAAAAAAATACTCCAAGGTTTACATTTAAATTTTAATGGATATCAAAAATATCTTTCAAGAAGTGATTTTATTCAAATTCGAACTGCTAAAAGTAAAATAAGAAATGTGATGAACTTAAAAAAAAATTAAGAGATCAAGAAATTATTAAGTTTTTTTGTTAAACATATGGCATTCGATCGAGTGTTATTTTTTATAAATGCTGTGAATTTAGCAAGTTTTGTGTTAAACACATCGATGTTTGGGCATAATCCATTAAATGAGCTACGGCTTTTTCTTACAAAACACATTATCAAGGTAATTTGTATTGCTTTTAGGAATATATAGACGTGGGAAGACACTCTTAGTATCGCTCGGGTGTCAACTGCCTTAATACTTCTCCTCCCCCCTACTTTTAATAAATTCACAAATTTCCCGAAATAGGGATGTCATAGTTTCACTAGCCTCGGGAGGTATCTTGAGAGTTATCGAACAAAATATTTCAATGCTTTCAAGGAATTAAAAAACACACATTTTTATTACGGTAATGTAAGGAAAAAACATTCTGTAATCAATATAATTCTGTATACAATATAATTCTGTAATCAATATATTTCTGTAATTAATAAAATTCTGTAATCAATAAAATTCTGTAATCAATAAAATTCTGTAATCAATATAATTCTGTAGTCAATATAATTCTGTAATCAATATAATTATGTAATCAATGTAGTTCTCTAATCAATATATTTCTATAATTAATATAATTTTCTAATCAATAAAATTCTGTAATAAATATAATTCTGTAGTCAATATAATTTTGCAATCAATATAATTCTGTAATCAATATAATTCTTTAATCAATATAATTCTGTAATCAATATAATTTTTTTATCAATACAATTCTGGGACGTGATTCCTATACCAAAGCTGCACCAAATGAATGTCTATAGTTTTGTAATAGAGAAGAAGAGCACAGGACGCAGATTAATAGCGGCACCCTCCTGCAGCACTGATTGATTAATTTATCAACGTTTACCTGAACTGTTCAGGTAATGTTGTCCTCCGTTAGGAGACTATACTAGACTATACCTTCTCGTCTGTGCCTGTAGGCCACTCACCGTCAAGCCTCTGGCTGCGAGCCACTTTATAACAGATTACAGAGATTGATGAATCGGCCAAAAGTTAATTTCATGACTCAATATTCACGTTTATTTGAGATTTTATTTCGTTCAGCACCAAGGGATGAGAAAATAGTTTAAAAAAAACAATAAACATGCCATCTTCGAAAAATATTTTAATGAAAAAAATGTATAAGCACATATATTTAAGTATGTTTAATAATTTAAAATTTTTATTTTTCATTTATTATAGTTACATAAAATAATTACATGCTTATATTTATGTTTTACGATAAACCAAAGAGGAGACTACGGAAAAATAATTTCTCTTGGCGTCTATGTTATCTTTGGGGATGGTTTGCAGCAGATATTTTTTAATGAAAGAAAGGAGAGAAAGATCTGGGATAGAAAAAGGTGTGAGGGGTAGGTAGGAATCTAGGGGCCAGTGTATCCAGAAGTGACAGACGTATGAATCTGTCCCTCCCGCTGCGGTGCAAGGAGAGTCTCTCCCGCAAACCCCCCTCCCACGTACCCTCCTCCCGCGATCCCTTCCCCTCTCCCACGTTCAATATATTCAGTACCGTTACATTCAGATTTTTAAACAGCTTGCCTGCAACCTATTGCAAATTTTACATGCATTTAACATTATTTTTTTTTTTATATTATAAGAACAATCAATCAAATTTGATAGCCTAACATACTTACTTATTTAAAATAAATAGAATTTTTGATTGGTTGAAAATATTAGATTTTGGTTAGAACCATAAGTGAGTACTTCAAATATTTTCATTAATTTAAAGAGTTTCAAAAATTGAATTTTGATTAAACAATCGATGGTTTGCAAAATGTCATTTTCAAATTGTGACATATTTAACAGTTTCTTAAGAGTTTTTGTAATGATTAAAATACTTTTCAAATGTATTTCATGTGGTTGTAGTGATCCAAAAACCTTCACGGGGGTTTAAATAAGGTAGTTTGAAAGGTTCAAACATTTCCTATGCTTAATATAGCAATACATAGACAACTCATATACACCCAAACAAGCATATTTTGATTTTTATATATACAGATAAGTAAAACTCAAACAGCTTGACCCGTAAGAGAGTTCCATAGTATCTTTTTAAATACTTAATAACTTACTGTTTTCAAATCAAAAAGACTGTTTAATTTAACGTTACGAAAAAAATTTAATTACTGCTGTTCCTTTAGTATCGATAGTACTTGGACGTTATGAAATAATATTCCAGAAGACCACGGCGATTCTGCCAGGCCGGGGATTTAATTTCGCGGGGAAGATAAATGGTGGGATTAGCAGGTGCATGCAGTAAAAATGGCCATAGTCCATCAGAAATTACGGCCCATCGAAACGCTTTGACAAATTACACTGGCCATTTTAAAGGAAGGCTTCTAATCCCTAACCCTCCGGAGTCCGGAGTCCGGGCTCGACGGACTCGAAGGCCTCGGCACTGACCTGGCTTTAAAAGGCTTTCAACATAAATGAGGAATAATCTCGTGGCTTCCCTTCGAATGGAGGTACGTCGGCCCGGACGATGGATGTAAATTCAAATGAGATACATCTTTGAAACGTGATTCAGATAAATGTTTTTTGGGCCTACATCATCGGACACACGGGATTTTACTTCATGAAAATATATCGCAATTGGGAGCTTTCGGTAGATTTCCTTTAAGAGCCATTCTCTGAATAACGTCCTGTTTTATGGTTGTGTTATTTTCAACAAAGAAAAAGGAACTAGTTCTCTTTCATTTTTTTTACGTACCTACATTTCTAACCATTGAGCAAAAAAAAAGTCATAAATAAATAGTCGGAAGATATTTATTTATTTAAGGAACATAAACAGTCTTAGTAATATAATATACATAAGAGGATGATAAAAAAAAACAGACCAATTATTAATGTTCACAGATAGGTATTTAGAAACAAGACTAACTGAATGTTTGACTAGCTAGAATATTTAAGAAAAATGAAAAAAAAAATAACTAAGCAGCAATTTAAAAAATAATAATAGTAAAAATCTAAATTCAACAAACGATAAACCAATACACAACAATAAAATAAGTGTGATTATAACTGCAATTGACCGCAAAATAGGTATTTGGGTTGGAAAGGGTAAGGGGAGGAGAGGGATAAGGGAAAGTTAAGGGAAAGTTGCCACGCAAGTAATATAAAAATGTTAGATACAATTAATTTAATCGTCATGAATATGTGTTATTCGCACCTAGAATGCCATACAATGAAGTTATGTAGTGACAGTAACTAGCAGTAAATACGTCAGCACGTGTGTCTATATTTGAAAATTTATTGTTATAGTAGTTACATGTCTTTTGCATAAATTCATTTTGATTGGAATTGGTGTTGCATCTATCAATACAGAAAAGGTATAAGATATTCATGTAATAAGTAAAATAATATTTTATATAATTCTTGTAAACTTTACTTAAAAAAAGGTGTACAGTTAGAGATAAGATAAAGGGAAAAGTTCATTCAAAATGTCATTAAAAATGAAAGCACTCATCTCAGCTGTATGAGAAAATATTTCACTTTGCAACTTAGGAAACGTAAACTCTTACTGACTTACAAGACTGCAAAATAATCCTGGGAAGCCAAAACACTTTTCGCTAGAAATTTAAGATTCCATTAGTTCTACAGTAATCAAGGTAAAGCTGTTTAACATTTGCAGCCGCTAGCATTGAATTAAAGGGATATAAAATACGTTGTTCCTGTGTGCGCATAGAACGAAAATATGAAGGGAATATTTCAGCATGCAAGATGGGGGCGAGAAAGTCTAAAAACTGAAGAGAAGAAGTGAAGCCAGAACTTGAACATTTTTCATCCAAGTAGTTCTGTTAATCTCAGATTAATTTAAAAAAAAAACGTTGCTTGGGAAAGAAAAATCAAGAATCTAGAATCTTGTACATTTTCATACAAATTAAAAAATAAATTTATAACAAACGTAACTGAAATCTTCGAATAATTTTCGATACAAAAATAAGATTGAAACAAGACTTAAGTTTGTCTCAGAGAGGATCTTTTACAGTAAACTTTTATGTAAAATTAAAAACTATTATTGGAGTATCCTACTAAACTTGATAAATTTTATTAAATTATAGACAATTGAGTGCTTTGATCTACCGAACTTGATAAATTTTATGAAATTATAAACTATTGAGTGTATTGATCTACTTAACTTGATAAATTTTCACACGTCTACCTACGAGAACCACAAGACCATAGGTTGTCAACCTTATTTTGCCCACCGCCCACTTGAGAATTTTTTTCTAAGGTCCCCAAATTTGGAAAGGGGGGGGGGGGGAGAACTGAACTTTCACGGAATCAATAATTTGATTAAATTTATTAATTTATTTGTTTAACCTTTTTGTTTAGCAAGATAAAAAAAAAAATATTTTGTATTTTAAGTACCGGGTTGCTAACTCCTTCCTTCAAGTGTTCATGATATAGTTTCAATTCTTAATAATAATAATACACGTAAGATTTAATATTATAAACAACAAATTAAATAAGATTTGTTTTGATATTATTACCAACTTATTTTTTTGCACACATTATAAAAATGATTACAATAACAAAAATCCCTAATATAAAAGTTTACTTTGCTTTATTAGTATTATTGTGTATAGTGATTATTGTGTTTTTTGTCTTTTTTGACCATATTTTTTTACCTGCCCACGCCCTCACTATGCCATCTTAATGATTAATTTTTTTTTTCAGATATATCGTCAAGTAATTGTAATAATTCAGAAACCTTTGCGGGGGTTTAAAGAAGGTATTCTGAAAGTTTCAAACATTTCCTATGCAGTATAGCAATACATAAACATATCATTTATACATCCCCAAGCAATAATATTTTGATTTTTATGTATATTTAATAATGTTTGTAAGTGGTCATTGTCCGTAAATAAATAAATGAGTTAAAAATTACGTATTTTCAAATATTAAGAATGTAATAATTATGGTAGTCTAGAACAGAGGGATAAAGGACATTAGGGAGTCGAATTTAAATTAACGCTTCCGCAATTCTAATTAAACATAAATGTACTGATGGGTCGCCTCTTAGATTTGAGATTTGCATTAGAATTAGGCAATTTATCGATGCTTACAATATTATTTTAGTTTTTGCAAAATAAGTATAGCTTTCCAAATACTGAAATTTTAAAAATCTCCTCAAGCAATAAAGTTTTCGGTGTATTTATTAGTATTTATGACAAAATAATATGTAACTAGCAGCTAAAAAATCATCTCCCCAGGTTTTTGCTGCTATGCCCTTTTGGCTTCGCCCAGTTTGAGTGTTAAAGACCATTTTATAAGTCCGATAGGAACTGGTTCCAAAAATAGCCGGTTCCTCGGATCCACTCTTATCCAGTGACAGCTAATCACCGGGACAAAGTAACCGCAACCGGCAATGACCTCATATTTGATGTATAGTCGAATGATACTATAATTCACAACTTTAAGTATTACCGACAATCTTTCCATATCCGGAGAGATGCTCAAAATTTACAAATCCGTAGTACCTATACCTGCAAGGATCACGTCCTCATGCGATCTGCTAACGTAAGTGGCGCCATCGTTCGACGAATTCTTGAATTCGAAACTGAATTACAAAAGTGGTTTTTTTAAGAAACTTCAAGTACAAAGATGGCTTGGCATAAGGCGCGGTGTCAGATTTGCATTCTTAGCCGGATTCTTAAATTTCAACCGTACAAACGTTTACGGAATAATAACTTCCAATGCAAACAACATACACAATATATTTGTTTTTAAGATCCTACTTTTTTTCAGTTATTTAAATCGTTCGATTAGGAAAAAAAACTTACATAACGAAGGCTGGTAGTAGATAATATTATTTTTTAAACAAATGTCTTGACACTCGGGCGAAGCCGGGAAATTGGGCCGGTAATTTATAAAAAGATTGATAAATTGTGTACTTAGTTTAGAAAAAATACGAACGTTGAAAGAGAAAAAAACGTAATCAATTGCATTAACTTAGAGTGGATAAACCATGACAGCCCTTTCCGTAGGAGATTTTAAGCAGTGAACAGCTTAAGTTCTAAATGGGAAGGAAATTATTATAAACTCGGAACTAAGCAATATCTCCTGGCAACACTTGAGCATTTCTGTGGGAGCTGCACACCCGTACACCTTTGTACAATTTAACGCTAAACTGTTTTACGAGCGAAATTGTGCGCGGTATAAGTTATATCGTTTTATGATTTATACTTCCTAAAGTCGGCAAAAATTTAATGCATTTTAATGCAATATTCATATAAAACGTTGCGGGCATATTCGTATCTGGCAGGACTGCGGGAAGTAGTGGCATACTTATGAATTTGGCCGGTGAAGTTAATATTTTAGTTCACAAAGATATTACATCAGTACATTAATGTTAAACTAGCATATAAAAACCCACTCCGCAGGTTTTTGCTGTTAGGCGGCTTTTGGTTCGGCTTCGCCCAGTTAGAGTTGGTGACCATTTTGTATATCCAATAGGAACCGGTTCCAAAAGTAGCCCGTTCCTCAGATCCACTGTCATCCAGTGATAGCTAGTCGCCGGGACAAAGTAACCGGGACAAGCAATGACGTAATATTTGATATATAGCCGCTTGATAAAAATGAGTATTACCGTCAATCTTTCCATATCAGGAGAGATACTAAAAATTCGTAGTATTTATACCTAGAAGAGGCACGTCCCTATGCCACCTGCTGACGGAAGTGGCGACACCTTTTGACGAATTCTTGAATTGGAAACCGAATTACAATAAAGTTTTGTTTAAAATTTCACGTACACAGATGTTAGTGACGCCAGACATGCACTCGAAGCTGGGTTCTAAAATTCAACCACGAGACGCCACCCTATTAATACTGTTCGATAAATAAAGAGAATTCAACCAGTGTTTTTCTCAGAGGTCAGTATTGGAATCAAAATGGAGTAATTATTTTAGCGAATAGTCAATATTTGTTGATTCTTATTTTTATTTTAATACAATATTTACATTTTATAGTATAATTTAATAATGTTGCCCTCACTGGGTGGCTTACCCGTGCTGAAACCCTCATTTTATCATACAAAAAAATAAAAAGAAGAAGGATTGAATCAGTAGTAAATTAGTTTAAAACGAGTAACCCATAGAATAATATTTTGCATTTATGCGGTACTTCATGATATATCTTAGAAGGAATTATCGTCATTGTTCAGTTGAGGGCTGGTCCGACTGATGCATGCTGGTTTGTTCCAATAGTTTTAAAGCTCAAAATAACATATTTTGAAATGATTGCTAGTTTTTTTCTGTTTTACTTTTTAATTAACGCCAGTCTCTTAAAGACCCATGTAGTTTACTTGCACTACCAGAGATGACAGTGAAAAATTTAATAATTTCCTGGTTTCGACGTTTTTCCAAGCAGAGCCTGATCCCAAACGCGGTTACCATATTACTCTAATTTTCCAGATGTGTTTTGAAATATGGAAGAACTTATTTTATTTACAAAAAATGTTTCTCGCTCATGGAACGCTCCTCACGGCACGGGGCTGTTAAAACAGTTTTAACGGCCATTTTAATATTTAATACCGTTTAGACTTAATAAATTTCAGTACAATGTTACAGCAGGCAACTTTGACAAAGTTGTAATAAATTGTAATGCTTTGGAAATTTGTTATTACCGCAGTTAGGCAAACTGAAAAAGGTAACCAACCCTATAATGATTGTGTTCAAAGCACTTGACGAAACTAAAATTTAAGATTGTGGTAAAAACTTTACTAAATAAATTCAGTAAAAGATTCACGTCGGAATAAAAGTAAAGGTTATTTTCAGAATTTAAACGTATTAAATGGTTTAACACTTTAAATCAAACTAACTAAAGAAATAAATAAATAATCGCTGGATTGTGAAATATTTTTAGATTTGCCTTGCAGTTTTCTCAGTTCAAATATTACGATTTTCATAGGAAGAGGAAAGCAAAGCTAGCGAAAGCGTGCATGGGAAAGTATGTTACACAAACGTCGTCAAAAGGGAAAGAAAATTTTACAATTGGGTGTAAAATATAAGAAAGAGATGAAAACACTTTTGTGCGATGGTGAATTTTATACTTTGGAATAAATTTTTGACTTGAGAAGTGTAGACCAGCATTTGAACTAAAACTGTTAGCATAGATTTTGCCGCGAAATACCTGACGAGAGAAAAAGGCGGTAGAGTGGCAAAGGAATGCAAAAATTCCGCGCTACCCTTTTTGTAAGACACAAAAGATCCCTCCCCCTCTATCTCCGTCCCTCACTAATATAGATACAGGTTATCGCTCACCTTTGAACCGCGATCCCTTTCTTGGAAGATTGCGGTACTTTATCATGTGTGGAAGTTGCGCACTTTGTGGGAACTTTTACATACGTAAGAGAATTCGCGTTTTTCTTACCCACACATCTCGAATGTAAATTATCTAATTTATCTCCCGCGCCTGATATGACAATGTCACTCCGCCTTTTCCTCTCCGTAAATAAATTTAAAACACACCTTCGAAGTTGTTCGTAAAAAATATCATTGTTTTTTTTTTGCCATATGAGAATTGAGCAATTACATTCTCAGACTGTGTAATAAATAAAAAATCTTGTTTTTTTTATTTAAAATCTTGTATAATACAATTAACAGCCCTGAATTATTGGCGCTCGTAAATTTTAATGTGCCAGCCAGAAACACAAGGTCAGTACTACCGTTTTATTGTAGCAATACTGCGACCATGGCCCTTTTCAATATACCACTACAAAGAATTCAAAATTTAGGCAATGTGTATTCGCACATAGACGTGTGGAATGTGTCGCTGATAAAATTTAAACACGAAATAATGAAATCATTTATCTATAATTCAAGTACTCACTAAGGAAGTTCTTTGGTAATCTATCTAACCTAATATATTTGTAACACATTTCTACGTATCGTATCGTATTAATGCATCTTAGTAATTGATTGTTTGCTTTATAGTAATTTTATAAACCATCACAATTATAAAAAAAAAAAATTGAAACTTATTTTCTTTTCATCATTGTTACCAACTTACAAATATTGGTACTATTTTACAATAGTGGCTATTCTTATCATTTCACAGATTTTCTTAATTTTATTATTTCATTGGAAATAAGGTTTGTTTCCTAGCTTGTAATTGATTTTACTTATTATTTACCTACCATTAAACATGTTCAACCTACCCCTTCAATTAAGTTATTTGCGAATTTATAATATTTAAATACATGTTTTCATTGTTGCAATATTGTAATATTTAAATATACAAGCTAACTTGAGCTTTTTTTCTTGTTGTTGCTATACCTTATCTATGTTATTATGTAAAAGCCAAATGGCGTTAATTTTATGAATAAATAAACAAATAAAAAAAATCTTCGGATATTATGATCATGTTATTACTAAACATGATCTACGTATTGTTCTCATGGGGGTCATGTAAGGGGTTTACATGTAGAAAAATAATGTAATTTTTCTGTCTGACAAAATAATTCCGTGTTATATAGGAGATGGCTTCTAGAAATGTCGAATAGAAATATTAACGAAATAAAATAAAATGATATTTTTTATATTCGGAATGGTTGTAAAAGTATGTGAGGGAGAGATAAGGAAGATGCGTAGTCTTTTGAAGGGATGCCTATTTAAATACGAGTTTGGAGAAAAATATATTCTTCCATATAAATTCGTCTTCTTCTCGAATATTAGGCAAAAGAAATATCTACATAACATGTGGAAATTTCGCGTCTCTGTGGTAGTTGAAAAACATGAACCACAGATATTCCATTTGAACCGACATTTTTTGTAGTAAGAGAAAAATGTTTTAATATTCTGTTAAACTAATCAGGATTAACAACAATGTTTTGCTTTAAGTAATAAACGCGAACAATTTAATTTAATTTTTTTATTTTAATTTTATGAGTAAAAACTGTAATATTTAATTAAATGAAGACAAATGAGTAAAGCAATAAGAGTTATAAATATTATAATTTAAGGTTTTACTCATAAAGTTAAAATAAAAAAAATAAAAATGAAAATGTTCATACACTTGCAGAAAAGTCAATAGGTGTCGCATATTAAATTAAATGAATAAAAAAATTATCCAGACACAATCTATTGTCGCAGAATTGCATTTACTTCGGGTTTGAATCTTGCAATCGTACATAAAGATAGCAGCCAATAAAATATGCGTTAAGAAAATGAAGATAATATGGGTGGTTTTTAGTCAAAGTATGATACAATTAACAAAAACCGAATTGGATATCGATACCTTGGCGCAGTGGACAGCGCGTTCGCCCGGAAAGCGAGGGGTCCTGGGTTCGAGTCCCAGAGGTACCAATATCTTTTTCTGATTTTTCTGTTTCCAGATTTTAAATTGAGTCCGCTCATTTTGTCTTTATTTAATTAAATAACTTAAATTGTCAGTGCCTTGTTCTCGTCTACTTTGGCTCGTAAATAAACTAAAATATTTTTTTCGAGTGAGAAAATGGTAATAATAAGTAGTAGTAATAAGTTAATAGTCACACAAATAAGTAGATAGTGCAAATAATGTCATTTTGCAAAACGTTGATTAAATGAGAAGACATTTAAAACTAGAATGTTTTCAGTTAAGATATTAAAATTATGAGTAATTTGTTTAAATATTCAGCACCTACGAGTGTGTAGGTATGTTTAAATGCTGGTGCAAGTCAATCACAGAGCCGTGAAACATGAAATCTTTTCCCAACTTATTAAAAATGAGAAAAGTGTGCTCTGTTAAATCGATATCGAGAACGTCACGACGGTTGATTATGAAAAAAGACACGAATTCAAATTTGGAAAAGGAGTTCGGAAATCTTTTAAGCCCGTTCAATTTATCTGGTTCAGTGGCGGCGAGGCTTTACCGCCAACTTTCCAGGGCAATTTTCAACGGCCCCCATCCTCCTCCGGCAAAAAAGCACTTCTGCCAACTTAATAAACATTTATTGAATGCCGCCCCGAGGAAAAGAAATGTCCGACGGTGAAAGACGAAAGCCTGGTTTACTACAAACACAGGACTCCGAGATCCCGGGGACTCGCTACTTCAAATACTTACTCAGGGTGCCTACTCACTACTGCCTACTGCCTGCTGCCTATTCCAACTGCCACTGTCATTGCACACTCTCTAGCTCTACTTGGGAATGTTTCTTTTTAGTAAAAGTACGGAACATTTCAATCGAAAAGTAAGGGATGAAACTGTTGTCGAAATATGCATTTATATACGTCGAAATATCCTACCTCAACTCGCACTAAGAAAAAAGTCTTAAATAATCAGGTATCTTGCTATTGAAAACATTAGTGAATGTATACATTAATGTGTATAACAAAGTTAGTACCCATTTTTTTTATTTAGGAGAAAATACAGATACAAATGTTAATTGACAAGAATATACAAAACAACTAGAGAACTCACCTGCATCCAAACTTTTTCTCACGAATTGACTTTACTAGCAGATAAAAATATATAAATATTTTTTACGTATAAATAGGGAAAAAAGTATATACATTAGAATATTATTTTATAAATAGAGAGATGAGAGAAAAGCGCAATATCCTTGCAAAAGTTTACACATTATTTTTGGAAAAATTTAGGTGGTAAAAAAAAAAATAATAAAAAAAATAATGACAAAAAAATAATAAGAAAAATAATGAATAATGAACAGATAAAAAAATAATGTTACACAGAAATTAAAACAAAGAAAAGTACTTAAAATTATAAACGAAATACGTCTAAAAGAAAAGAACTTAAAATTATATATGAAGTATGTCTAGGTTGTTGTATTTTGTACTTTGTATATAAGATTTGTTTTTACAAGGTGTTGTACTTATTTATTAAATCATTTCATTACAAATTTATATTAAAGGGTTGAGTCGTTGCGAGTATAATGTGTACCAAATATAATTCCGGATGAAATCCGTCCCGCAATATTATAATAAGTTTGGAAGGCCGACATCAGTTTAGGCAGATTAACCCCACATTTGACCAATCACCTGGTCTCACAATCACGTTTCATCCCTCGCCCTCTCCCTTCACCTCCCTCACCCCTGAGTCTCTCGGGGAGATATGTTTACAAAAACTCCACCGCGCACACAAGGAAAAAGGACCATCCCACACCGCTACTTACAAATGCGTATAAGGGCTTTATTATAATACCGTGTTTTCGGCATTGGAAGTTTAGAACTTTCGCAATTTATTGATGTTACTTTTTCGCAAACGGAATACGACAAACAAACGCACACTCCTATTAATTTCCATTTACATAAATATGTCCCGATGCCGTACATTTCGAACAGTTTACTACGAGAACATTTTACTTTACTTAGGTAAGTACTTTTGAACAACTTAATCTTTTGGCTTCTTCTCATCGAAAGTTAATAAATAATTCTGCAAGCAAACAAAGCGCCAACACACTTTCCATACAAGTATTTGACATTCAAAACACGTTGAGTCGAGTAATACAAGTACCGAATCAATATTTCCAATTCTTTACTATAATAGCAACTGGCGACATGACGTAATATATCCAATATAAACGTTTATATAGAAGTAATATTCCGTTCTCGTAGTGGCAGCTGTCACGGCAGCAAAAAATAACAGTTCGATTTAAAACAAGACATTGAACGAATAACCTTTTAGCGTTGGAGAGAATAAACATTGACATACAATACAATATGGGGTTCGAGGAAGATGGGTACCTACTACTGCCTACTACCTACTGCCTACTTCTACTTCCTACTGGCGACACACTGTGTGCTCTATTCCCTTTTGATTTTGGAAAAGTTTTCCAATGAAATCATTACTACTTTATGTTGATGCGTATAACAGTCATTAAATTATTATGATATTTACAAATAAAAACATCTTGATTTTTGATTAAGAACGAAAGCTCTATAAATTTTCATTATCAATTAATATTTTAGTTTATCACTGAGAATAGTGAATAGTGTTCTATTCCCTTTTGATTTTGGAAATGTTCGCCTATGAAAAGATTGCTACTTTATGTTCATGCGTATAACAGTCAGTCAATTAGTATGATGAGTAACAAATATAAACATCTTAATTTATGATTAAGAACGAAAGCTCTATAAATTTTCCTTATCAATTAATATTTTAATTTATCACTGAGAATAGTAAATTGTAGTTATGTATGTACACCATACAAACGTTTCTAACATTACAACTTTTTGTAAGTTCTTATTATTAATAATAACTGGGAATAAATAGAAATAAACAAATGAATCGAGATTAGAAGTCTACGACGGAATTCTAATAATAATCCTGACAGTATTTCAGTAGCATAAAAATGACAAAAAATATTAAATTGAAATGAATGCAATGGAAATGAGATCACTAAAGCAAAATTAAACACTTGAAAAGAATGCAATGCCAATATATGCGCCATGAACAATATGGAGACAATAATTGCTTAGTGTTTAAATGGTTTGGATAAGGATAGTCGGACAAAAAAAATTTGTTAGAAAATACCATTTCAGGAAGACGTAGGTGAGATTTTGAGATGGATCATGATAAAGAATGAAATGAAGGAAGATAATTAGAGCTGTATGAATGTAGATGAAACAATGAGTGCTGGCCAAGATATGGTTATTGATTTATCGTAATATTTGCTGACTCACAGGCGAAATGCGGCGATTTTCTAAAAACAAATAAATAATAATATTTGTAATAACTACTCACTAAAGAAAATAATTATTTTCATCAATTCTAAGAATCTTCATCGAGATCCGTTTGCAATTTAAAATGCACGCGGCCTGTGTAAAGTTTTTCTCATTAGATGCTAGTTTTCCCGTCAGGACGCGCCGCCACTGTCAACTCACTTAAAGTTGCTTCAACACCCATTGCGCCCCCTCCCCGGCCGGGGCAGGGGCGGCGGGTGCAATCTCACACAGCCCGGGGCGATTTGCAAGTACCCTTAAATACCAATCACGGCGATGTGCTATTAGATTACTTGCAAGCACCGGTCGGGCTATATCCTCTGCTTCGCCCACACCCCACACCCCACACCCCACACCTCACACCCCACACCCACTCCCCACACCCCGCATCACAGCCGATATGACAGCATCTCATACTCAGAAACAAGCCTTCAATACCGAAATGCTGTACAAACAAAACTTTGATTTAAAACGACGAAGTTTTTCTGAAAATAAGATTGAATTTTGAAGTGATTGATAAACCATTAAAATTACGTTATATTTATTGTTGTCATGGATTTCGATCTGTTTTTATATTGGAATAAAATGTAATATGTGAAATTAAGTAAAACCAAAAATCAAAGGATTATTATTTTACTTGTATTTTTAACTACCTTTCGACTTTGTTTAATTTTTCTGCTGCAATTTTTTTTTTCATCTGTTTTCACATTTAAAATCAATTAATTAAAAAAAATACTTCACTTGCTTTATATTTTGACAGTTAAGTGATAAATTTTAATGGAAAATCTGAGCGACCTTATGAAATAGGAGTCCAAGAGTTTTATTTAAACTATAGCTCTACAGCTCAGTGATAAGGAAAGCCGAGCTTAGTATTAAGACAATGATGGTAGGGTTCAAAACGATATACCCCCCGAGGCTCACTTACGACCACCAGATATGGATGCTAAACGAACACGCTCGAGAGTAAAAGCTGACGAAATGAGGTACTTGAGGGGAGTTGCAGGTTTTTTTCAGATCCGAGGTAATCTAAACATTGAATCACTGCTACTCTTCATAGAAAAATCGCAACTGAGGTGGCTTGGATACGTACTAAAAATGTCTGATGACCGAATTCCGAGATTCTGAGTGCAATTCTAGAGGGTAGACGTCCAGTTGGCCGCCAAAGACACAGTTGGGTGAGGCAACCCCAGAAACTGTGTGAGGAGTATTGGACTGCCTTGGACAGAGGCCGAACAATCAAAACAAGACAGGGACGTATGGAGGAGTCTTGTCGTTGCAATGGGTCCCCGACCCGAATGGGATAAGGGGAAGAAGAAGTTGATGATGATAATGAGTTTTATTTTGCGTAAGTGTATAGATATATTTGTGTTAGATTATTACCGTTTATCTGGCATTGTCAAATGCAATCGTAAGTCTAAAGGTAAGAATGTATTAATTTCCTATGAATTTCATCATTGTTTGAAAGTGAGTCTTAAGATTAATACCTCACGACATTGTATTAGAAAAATCGGTCTACCATTAAGTTACCATTAATTATCCTAATTTTGAATTGCTTTTACATGTTTTCAGAGCACAAAGGTTAAAAAGTTTTCCACAGGAAACATCAAGTAAAATAATTAATTGTCTCGTTTCGAAGTGACTTTGAGTTAGCACAATGTATTTATGAAGAAGTCTTTTGTGTTTCCCCTTTATGTTGTTTTGTGGGAGTGTTAGCTGAAGTATTCATGTAATTTATCAAGAAAACTTTGCGATTGTCGAGGTGTTAGAAAATCCAACGACAAACTAAACTAAATGCAATATCGGGATACTGGTAACTTCGGCAACGTTCTCATCAATTAGTGTGGCCATACAATTATTAATGGGATACCATTACCAGTGAACCTATCCCAATAAAATATCATTTATAAAGGTTCGAGATTGCTCTTAAAGAAGAAGGAAGAGATACCAATAAATCAGTGAGGGAAAAAGCTGTCACTTCTTGTAATACCAGTTAAAATTATTACTCACATACACCTGGCAAATCCTTTAATATATTGATTATTTTTTTATATTAATTAATAATGGCAATTACACCAAAGTAGTCAAATATTACCTGATATGCAGGAAATCTCACTAATTGGCGTGAAAATAGTGCTGACATTACGGTACCTATTAAAAGATTTAACAATTACGTTCATACACAAAAGTGTTTATGTTAGAAATTTTTAGGGAGGTTGCCGATAAGACAAAAGTATATAAATAAGTTTTAAAAGGGAAGAAAATTAGAGGAAAAAAATAATCAGGCCGTTACAGTTTGCATCTTCGTAAAAGATTTTATTTTGATAAGGCCTTAACAAATTCCTTATCAATTTATTGTCCCCTGATCCCCAGAGATACAGCCCTAACTAGCGCCCCCTCCCGGCAACTGCAGGGGTGGAAAGACCTAAACCTAGCTACAGGACACTTACCCTGATCTCGCTTCACCTTTATTGCGAACTCCTTTGCAAGGGTTATTAATTGCGCTAAACATTCCTGGTAACCTCGACAATTACTACTTCGATTATTATTCATTCAAATGGCGGAAAACGTCTGCACTCACTGGCGCATTCTCTGGGAAGATATTGAATGGATAGTGGGACTTAATTGATCGTATTAACGAGGCTCCAGGTGAGAAAATGGTTTAGAGAGGCGCGATGTTAACTACCTAACACATATGGCTAGAAAATACAATGACATTTCTATTTAACTTCTTAACATTAAAACTATCGGTCTGCTTTACAATTTGTAATACGTTTGATATTTCTTTTAATTGCTAAAATAAAACTTCTAAAACCTTTTTCGATAAAAAGCCAGGCCCGGTTTAAATATATTTAAACGGAAGGACACGAATATCAAAAGGAAGTTATTTACTATATTTTTAATAATATGTTGCCGTACTTGTAACATTTAGTTTAACAACGCTTACGTAAAGTGATTAATATTAAAAATAATAAATATTTGACGAGGGTGTGATCCAGGGGTGACGCCTAAGTGTATACATAATTGTAACTAGCTGCCATAAATTAGCATGAAAACATTTTAGGTACCGCGGCGGGCAGCAAGATTATACTGGAGTATCATATCGGTGGAGCCTGATGATAGGATGGGCCGTCAAATGAGAAGGGGTTTTCAAAATATAATCGGGAGGGTGAGTGAGGGGTAGGCATGGGGAGGCAGGGGGGAGGGGGCCCGGAACAGGAAATGGTAAACGGCGCGATCCAGCCTCGTGAGGATGCGCGAAGCGTGATTTTTTAAATTAATGAAACTCGGAATGCGTGAGTGGAAAAAAGAGAAAAAGAATCCAGCCGCGTTCAAGGCCCTTTATTCAATGAAAAAACGAAACGTTTCAAACAAAAGTTAAACCCGCTGGTGAAGTCGGGAATTGTGGGATTAAAAACAATGGCTCATGGTAGAAAATTTGACAGAGTAAAAGAATGGTCGTTTTATCAACTGCCACAACAAAAGAAATGAAAAGCAGTTTTATTAACATCAAAAATAATATTCAGAAATATTTAGTTAGTTTAAAGTATAAAAATTTACTTCAAAATTCGCCATATGACGCAATAACCCACGTTAAATCAAAATATATTTATACAGGTTGTGTTAAATGTTCAGTCCGATTTAGATTTATCTTCGCACAACACATTACACACAATATCGTTGGCGGCGTCATGCGTTCAAAGTTCTGATTCAAAATTGAGAATTAATTTAGAAACACGTAAAAGCATGGGCTTTGCTCGGCTCACCTGGCGCAGATTTTGAGGCTGCGAGCTCTCCGGCCTCATCCCATTAACAAAGTTATATCGCGCCGAACATCCGGAGCCAACTTCATACAACCCCTGCTACCTCTCCCTGTACTCATGTGATAAATTAATGAGGGGACTTTACTCCACCACCACTCGCAGCCACTGAGAAACGTTTTTCAATATGTTTTACAGAGATATCGACGGTAAATTTTACATTCTTAGTATCATCGTGCATTAAATTACTACGTTAATTATCTTAAATTTACCTTTTCTTGTAATCAGCCTCGCTTTTTTTAATTTTGAAGTGATTTTATACAGGTGAGAAAAATTCGTACGTTAGTGTTTATATTTACTGACGGAAATAAATAATTCAAACAGCATTAGAGTCGTTATCCTGCAAAGTAGGATTTAAACGTTGCGCGATAATTTGACAGGCAAAAGCAGGCAGCATTACCATGTCGACATGGTGTGAAGTATTTAGTGGGAAAAAATATAACCGCGTTTAAATTGTTGGAAAACGTGTCCATAAAAGATGTTTGGAAATGTTAGGTTCTACTCATACAAGACCCTTCCCCTCCCCTCCACTCTCACACTCACCCGTCCGCCCCGGGCACGAGCCTACAAGAAAAACGCCTTTCAGATGAAAGTGGGAGCAAATTCACAATTTTAATTTGCCCTTAAGAAGAAGCGTGTAATACTCGCACACAAATTAAAAATTTACGTATCCGCGTCAACATTACACAATTTATCTTGCCTTACATCGCAAATTGTTGGTGTAAATCATTAATATTACACGTGTATGAATTCAAATTACATTCCTTAGCCGAATTCAGGCAGATAGCAGTTATTTCTAAGCGTAGGTGAACATTTTCTAGAGACGGTAAGATAAAAGAGAAAAAAAAAATTCGAGCTTCTCAATTATTTCACTTTATATTATTCAGAAAGAATTATTATTACGTAAATTACACCAGTCTTTTTCTGGCCCATCTTGAAACAAAATGCAAATAAAATGTCCTTTTCCAGTTTTGTAAAGAATACGAACATATTGTGTATACCGCAAAATAAATAACTTTTTAAGGAATCTCACTTTTCCTCCGGAAGCTTTTATCAACCCTCAACAACAGTTACTCTGAGATTATTCTTACTTTTCAGCAAAAAAGATTGAAGTATTCGTAATTACAAAACTCAATTGAGGATTTATTGGAAGGTCCTCCACTGTTTGAAGTCGGAAATTCCATAATAATTAGATTATAACGATCATCTCACAGAGACGTCGAACGAACACCACGGAGCGAGTGGTTTTCAGAATCCGACTTGAAATCAAGTTGAACAAAGGAGGGTAAAGTGATTACGTCAGCCGACGGTGGACAGGGAACAGTGGAAGTGACACTGTCATGGGCCTGACTGGGTTAAAAATTGGAAGACCATTCGGTGGCGCTTGGGGAGTAGTGGAGAGTGGAGAATGGAGAATGAAGGTAGGGGAGTGCACCAGACGATGAAATTAAATAATCCCCTGGGAACATGCATCACGACATTGTAAACTCCGAATCATTGAAAAAGTCAAACGTTAACGGGGTTAGGAAATACTAAACCGAAAGTTAGAAACCAAATCACATTTTATCACCTACCTAAAAATGATTCAGTAAAGATGTATTATCAACTTCGTTTTTCTACTGCCCCTAACATTTAAAATCAGTTGGAAAGATATCAAGAGATTTGCCTTTTTTGTGAGTGTTTTTTAGTTTATTTAGTATTTTTTTGATGTTTCAAAAGAGTCAATTTGGCTTTGTTAGAGTACCCACTTTACAATTTTTCACTTTGTCATAAGACGTGCTCATTTTAATAAAGAGTATTTTTTTTTCATTTCTGGGGGAAAATGTGCTAGACCTTTACGTAAGAAAATTGAGTATTTAAATTTCTAACAGATAATTTTTTTACAAAAACTAACACGACATTTTGTGAGTTAAAAAAACAGAGCTTTTAATTCTAATTTAAACTTTCCTTATCATTTTTTTTGAAACACAAAATCAACTTTAAATTTAAATTACTCAGTACACAAATAATGTATTTGGGTGTTTGGAATTCGACAGATCAACATCTAATAAAATTACCAAAGTTCTCAAAAATTGTGGGCTGCAGATGCCGTCCGCGCAAACAATAGTTTTAGATCGTCTCTTAAAAACTCGAAAGTAGCGGCATTCATAAACTTCGGTGCGACGAATGCAACGCTGTTTATGTTGAACAAACCAGCCAGTTATTAAATTAACCCTAGAATCCTAAACTGTTGTAAAAATTACGACGGCAAAAAAACGGTTCCTAGAAAAAATAATGTTCGCGTCTTTCCCGCTTCACAGTACCTTCCTAATTTGTTCCGTCAGTGTGCCACGCGCTGTCATTATGGTCGGGTGTCATTTGTGTTTTGACTTTTAGCAAGAGTGTCGTAATATTTACGAAAGTTTAGTGTTTACGATAGTTAAGTATTCTAGGGTTAATATGTATGAAATAAAAGAGTTCATAAAAAGTATCTTTCTTGTTGAATCTGTTCCTGAAGCGGCAAGAATTCAAGAAAAATGTTTGCCTTTCGTCATCCACATAAAAAAAATTAGAATAAACTTTTGCATGTAATGCAAAAAGGCCACATGTAGGGCGCGTAACGTGAACATGTGTCTCAACTGTGTAGATTTTTTTTTTCATTATTTCGTGATCTCACAAAGAATGTAACTACTGCTACTAAGATAATAAAAGTTTTTGATTATCTAATTTTCCGTTTTATTTCTACGTCGTATTTTTACGAATGTTTAGTAACAATGTCGCTTGTAGGATAGTTTAGTAATCTAGGGTTAATACTTGCTTCAAATAACACGTGCGATCATTTAAAAAGGATAAAATATAGTCACAATTTGCCAAACATCTTCTGATAGAAATCGCTCACTGAGTGGTAATAATAAGCCATCTCCATGACATATACCAAACTCAATCTTTTAGAGCAAATAAATAAAAATCCCAATTATCCGAAAGCCAGTTTGATAAATAAACAAACAAATTTAATTCGCTCGTCACTCCCAATTATGTTGGAGCCGAGTTCAATTATTAGAGAATACACAAATATGCAAAAATTATGCAAAAAAACCCTTGAGTCATCGTTTGGGAAAAAACGCACATTACGAACTTTAGTAAAATTTTAACAATGCAGTAATTGGGGAGATTTAAAAGGGTAATTAATAACTATTCATAATATCTGACATTAACTAATCGATAAGGGCATAGGTAATAAAAATAAAAGCAATTAGTTTTTCATTTTAAGTACCTATATAATATATTTATAGTTTGATGATGCCTTCATAAGGCGAAACAGCTAGCATGCGGAATAATAATTACACAAGTGAACTTGTTCAGAAAAAATCTTTTTTTAGGGAAGAAGAAAAATTAAATAAGGAATTCTAAAAATTAAACTTGTTAACGGTAAACTTATGTTTTAAGTTGGTATAAGAACATTGGTAGGCTTATAATAAATTGAGTAAAATAAAATTATTTACGTCGGATCCACATACATGAGATAAAAAAAATATTCAGAGGGGCAGCGTTATATAATAGCTTACCCAAAATTGATGTTCAAAAGTAATAACACGGACACAGTGCTTATTGGTTTAGTTAAGTAATTAAACATTAGATTGGACTTCTCATGTATTCAATAAATAAGGATTTTGAATACGATTTTTTTTTTTTTAAGAAAGACGAACATTTCCGAGTTACGAATAACTTTGCAATATTTGAAAATCTTCTACCACCATCACAGAAAGCTTGTGTCATGATGGTCATGATGCCTGGGTGGGACCCAAACACCATGCCAACTCAGCCACCGACCGGTCAAATTCATTCCTAATTCAGCAGATTGGGCACCGTAATTTTGAAATACAAGGTAGTTGTCAAGACGTGAATTTATTTGTCCCATATTTTAAGTCCGAAAAGAAAATGTTTCTGTAAAAGAAGGTTGGAGCACTGGCATTAATACAATGATTTTTCCAAGGTCTTCTCTCCCCTATTGGATACCTACCTTATCCACAATTATTCAGTCAACCAGCCCGGTCCTGCAACGGACAGTAAACGACTGCGGCGGACATTGCATCTATTTCACAGGGTAAGGGAAGGAGCTTCAGGTCGTTCGACCAAAATCCGCTCGCTGATCCTCCCTCATGAATACTCTTTATACTTTTGATGGATTTTTTGATGTACACTCAGCAGAGCTCGACGGGTTTAGTTTTCATTCCGTTCATCAGTTGCTCAAATTGGAAATCTTTTTAGATTTGTTCTTTTTTTGGAGTGAAAGGTTTTAAAAGTAGCTGGGAGCTTTGTTCGTGCTGAAGAAATACGGTAGCACAGTTTAATTTTGTTACATTGATATTATTTCAGATCTTTTTTTGGTGTTAACCAATGTTTCGAGTAACTGATTATAAGAAGAGTTTTCTGAGTTTTGTACTTAAGATTTCTAAAAATTCATTAAATTAACTTTGTACCTATTTTCACTTTGGTAACATCATTACTATGAGGATTCATGGATCTTTTTAAAATCCATTAATTATCAAAAATAAAATATTTAATTTTTTTTATAAGAAAAACTCTCTTTTTATAACTTTTGAAGGTTATTCCCATCAACTTAATATATCATTGAAGAAAAAGATAACACTTATAATTTAAATGAAAATATGAAAGAGAACAATACACAGAAAAATATAAAAAGACAATGGTCGCAACTGGGACTCGAACCCAGACCTCTCGTCTAACCGGGACGTGCGGGTTAACCAATTTCGCTTTTGCCACCTTCTGTCAAACCGTCATATTTGTCAATCTCATATTTCAAATATTTAGAATCAACAATACTATCTTCAACTAGTTCTTACGTATAGAACGTCCACGGTACATTGTACGACGTACATTGCGCACGCCCCGGTTAGACGAGAGGTCTGGGTTCGAGTCCCAGTTGCGACCATTGTCTTTTTCTATTTTTATGTGTCTTGTTCTCTTTCATATTTTGATTTAGATTATAAGTGTTATCTTCTTCTTCAATAAAATAAAATATTTGTTCTTTATTGGTGAATACTCAAAATCGAAAGAGATTGAAAAATATTTCTAGCAAAGCTCGGTTGTTTAATACAAACAAGAACTGTATATATAAGATTTAGATTATTATTAGAATTCTATCGTGAATCAGAGTATGTTTAGGGACTTTGTGAAAAGTGTTAAAAATTAGATGCAATGAAACGTTGAAAGTCTTTAAGAGAAGTTTGAATAAATTATAATTTAATTAAAATATACTTTCGCACAAAATTTTTCCATGTTACATGTATAGATTTCTTAAAAATATTAAAGTGGAACATTGTATAAATATTTTATTATTCAAATGTGCAGCTAAACCAATAGCCAAAACGCACAAAGGAAATTTACTTCGCAACGAAAAGTTCTTTGAAATCTAAGGGAGGATGAATCCAGATTTTCAGTTTTCAGTTAGGAACCCCAACAAAGACCGGCGCAGTGACCGCCTTCAGCGCATTATTGCCTCTCGCCTCTCGGCTCTTCCGCTGCGTTATTCGCTTTGGTTTACTAAGGCGAAAAAGGAGAACCCGACTTTAAAATAAGGGTAGAATAATAAAATATACAACTTTTTCCAAGCTTTAAGAAAAGACGTTAAAAAACCATCTTCACTGAAATGGAAACTTACGATTCCACGACAAACTAAAACAATGCCTAAATGTGACATTGAAAAAGTGAAGAAAAATAATGAAAAAATGACAAACCTTATCTTTCTTTAATCAAGTCTGTTTTTTTCCGGTTACCGAAACTAACACTAAAACTCGAAAACGGTAAAATTATTTAAAGAAATGTTTGCATTAAAGTCTTCGCGAGCATTTACAAGCTAACTAATCTTACCCTCCGACATCTTACCTACTTCTAACTTAATCTCCTTTACGCTGAATTATTTCTTAAAACTATTTTTGAATAATAATTTATTGTCTTTACAGAAAGTCTGTATTATTTTTTTCCCCTGTTTATTGTCTTTACAGGATGTCTGCATTATTTTTTTCCTTATTTATTGTATTTAAAGGATGTCTGCATTATTTTTTTTTAACTTATTTATTATATTTACAGGTGTTCGAATTATTTTTTTTCCTTATTTATTGTCTTTACAGGGTGTATGTATTATTTCCCAGCGCAACCTAACATATTCGTTACAAAAAAATTCACTGTCATTTCGAGAGACAAGATGGCTTACCGATAAAAACCAGGATAAGGTTACCAACGTTTTTTTTCTTCATATTTATTTGTAAGTAAGAAATACACGCGCGTTATTTATTTGAACAATCGGCTGGCAACGAATTTTGAGAATTATTACAATATGATTTTGTTTGTGATGTACGTTAGCTTAATAAATTCCAAACATAAATAATTCTTATTATTTTCAGCGCACATTTAATGCCTCCGTGCTTAAGAAAGTTGGTGGTGTAACAAACTGACAGAATAAATTTAAAAAATGATATTTGTAGGGATATATTTTTTAAATTACATCTATTTCTTTTTTATATCCGATGATATTTCACAGGTCTACGCTGATATAGTATATTTTGCAATTCTATTATTCCTTGTGATTATTAGCTATCTCATTTTGTTACGATCTCCTGTTCTAATAAATGTTGATATTTGCAAAGTCCCTCGCCAGGCAGTTTTCAGTCCGTGACGAATAATGACAAGAGTCTGCCGTAAGCCGACAGTAATTTTTACCTCGGAAATCTCAAACGTCAGACGCCACAGAAGTCACGGCGGAGTTTGTCCTTGCGAAATCTTCATTTCGCTAAAATTTTCACAAACCAAGAAGAAGTGTACGTAGAATAAGGTACCTGTGATGTACGTGGTACGTAGTTTGTAATACGGACGCAGAGCACAATCACATCCAACTTTAAGGAGACATGTACTAGTGCGATTCCTTTCACGGCGAGCGTCGCTGCGCGTCGCGGCATCGGTGGACGGCGAGTCGAGCGGAACTTTCAGCGAGGAAAGCCATAATTACACAACCATGGCGCAGTTTGCCTTCTCGCGAAGCAGAATCTTCCGACTTGAATATCCGAGGCTCATCTCTGAATACGTATTAATGGATTGTAGCAATAAATATGGGAGGGTGGAAGCAGTCTCCCCGTAATATTTAACATTCGCTTGTTTGATGTGGAACAAGTTACTTACTAGTGTAACGATGAGTGACTTTATTTAATGAACGGATCTAATAAGGGTGATGATGAAAAATAAACATTACAGAATACATAAATTCAAAAGTTGTAAATTTCTGAGATTCAGAATTATCCTTTTATTAATCCAATCGGATGGTGAAACGTTAAATGGGAGTCACAGCGATTTATATGAGACGCGTGTGAGCTGGGACAAATATGGTCTCCTGCCATTCAAGGGGTTAATGAATTCAAGCATTTTAATTGCTATGGATAGACACAATAAAAAAAATTGTTATTTAAGGGGGTATTCTAGTCTAGAAGCATGAATTGTAGATATTTTTTCAGGTGCAATAAAAAACCACAATATTTGAATAAGCCACTATTTTACCAATTGTTGATTAAACATTAAAGAATTCAAAATTCAGAATGAAGTTCCAGGATGTTGAAGTGGGGGTCTAAAAAAATGGCGCACCCTGGTTGACACGATTGCAACCCTCCTAATAATCTAAAAAAAAAACAATTTAATTCTTAATCCAAACAAATGCGGCTATGGCCCGAACTAAGAAACATTAAAAAATATATATTTTTCGCAAAATGGCGGCTGTCTGAAATAAAAAAGGCATTTTTTAACCAGTTTTTTTTACTTTCAAAATTTTTTAAAAATAGTAAAAATTTAAAATTCGGTATAATTTTAGTTCCCGCCATAGAGGAATGTATAAAAAAGACTCACACCAAATTTCAAGCAAATTGGTTTAGTAGAACTTGAGATATCGTGTCAATGGTCTGAAAAAATTGATTTTGGGAAAAATGCGTTTAGAATTTTGTTCTATTCAGATTCTGGTTAGATTCCGTCTAAACCGCGATATTGAAATGGTAATAACTTTAAAAATAATGCGAAAAATCTTTTTATGGAGATATTTTTGAATGTTTAAGCTGGCACGACGCATTTATGGAATTTAAAAAAAAATATTTAACTCAACAAGATTCTTTAGCTTGTTAGTAAGTTTTTTTGTACTTATTATTTCACAAGCTCAAGAAATTTAACAAATCAATCTTAGGATGGGTTGTTTCAAAAAATTTGATAGATTCATCAAATATTTGAAGTTGATTTTCACGTTCTGTGTAAGTTCTTTTCAAGTTCTGTAATTATATAGTTATAGGGCAGATGCTTCACAATACTGAAATAATCACAGAATTGAATAGAACTTACACATAACGTGAAAATTAACTTCAAATATTTGATGGATTCATCAAATATTTGAAGTTGATTTTCACGTTCTGTGTAAGTTCTATTCAAGTTTTGTTATTATATAGTTAAAGGACAGTTGCTTCACAATACTGAAATAATCACAGAACTTGAATAGAACTTACACAAAACGTGAAAATTAACTTCAAATATTTGATGAATCCATCAAACTTTTTGAAACAACCCGTCCTTAGTGTTTTTTTAAATACGTTACAATTCATTTGAAATCATCGCTGCCATCCAAAATGTTCTATTGATTTAAGAACTCATTAATAACGAATGCATGCTTAATATGGTGAAAGAGAATTTTATTTCAAATCCAATAGTTAAATAGAGAAAGAAAGTTAAAATAGAATTGCATCACTGCAAACGCTTTAAAATGAATGTAAGAAGAATGGATAATGGAGTTCTTATAAAGCTTAAAATAAGAAAAGCAAAGCCTTTTCCGTAGTTAAATTTTATTATTGCAAGGTAACTCGAAAACAGAATTTCTTTTATTTCTTCGGGTAAGACATAGTCCGATAACATTTTTTGATTACAGCGCCACTAGGTGAGTGTGAGAATTCACTGAGTCGGCGAAAAAAAATCCAACGATGAAATGTGGCGATAACAGCGTCATTTGCTTACTTCGTTTTTAATTAAAGTGTAAGAGGAAAACGTTTATCACGACGTTAACGGTGAAAATTCAGTGGGCTAAATAAAATTAAAAACGGAGAAAGAAAACATTTTTGAATATTATTATCGCGGGGATATTTTAATTTGTTATTCCACGTTGAATGCCTGAGTTAAAACCGCGCGCTTGGAATTTTCAGGCGACGCCACAATTTTTTTCTAATCTGATTTATGCTTTATAACATTATTCCAAATGGGAAAAATATTAAAAAATATATATTTCGGGGGGATTTGAGGCAACACGTAAAAGAGAAGCCTAAAAAGGCTGCTTAAGCCATTTTCATATGGGGACTTTAAGATATTTGCTTTTTCTTTATCTGCGGGAATGACGGAGAGTACGTTTTGTTTGGGCATCGCTATGCTCTACATAAACAACATATTAATTTAGATTAAAAACGGGTTCCTTTGCATATTTCACTGGCATCTTCCTATACAATGCAAATACACTGATAAAACATCTATCGGCACACGTGTATACTTGTTCTAATTTTAGTTCTAGTTCTTCATCAGAATGTGGCAGGCTCATTTTAGGCAATAATTTTAGAGATTTTTTCAGGGGTTAGATTTTAAATTGTTTTTTTTTTTATTTGCCTAGAAAAAAATGATTATACCTATTTATTAAGTTCCTAAATCTCTGAAAAATTCCTCTTTCGATTTAAACATCCATAAAACAAAAAAATATTTGATTAAGATTGACAGTTAACTTGGTGGGATGTGTTTTGGTATATACTGTCGATTCCGTTTAATTGGGACACACCCAAACGTTTTGTTCCAAACAAGTTTAAGAGACGCAAAAAAAAAAAAATTAGTTTTTTTTACACTTATACTTTATTACATTTATTATCTCGAACGTGACAACTGCATACTTAAAAAAAAAAATTATTTAAAAAAAAATAGTATTAATTTTTATATATATATAATATCGTCGCTGGGCGCATAACACTTCCGAAGTGAAATAAATAAATTTTACAGGTGAAAAAAAAAACGCATTTTTAAGCAGGAACATAAAGGAAGGCTTCCATTTAGTTCTATTAATGTGTACATTGTGTTTATATTTAATAATATATTATTAGCATTTTTTCGCTTCAAATTTTATATTCACTTTCCTCTAAAATATTTTTTTTTTTCTAACATTACTAATTTATTGTAACCTAGACGTTCTTCTTTACCAGCAAGTGGAGCTGCGTATCGCACGTCTACCCTTCTTATTTGTATATTGAGATTCATTTTATATGGACATCAAATCGGAATTTGAACCAATTAAACAGAATGGTGACCCAAATAACCGAAGTTAAATAGTGTTATTTTATTTGAGATCTGTACCTTAGGTTTTGTCCCAAGTAACCGAATATTCCATTACCCGGTGTACCAATTAAGCGGAATTGACTATGTATGAAGGTGTTGCCTCCAACCCTTACGCTAATGAAGATAACTCAACAAATGCAGTTTTCGTAAAACCATTCATACTCCAGATAACGCTAGAAATGAAAAATCCGTAGAATTTCTTCATTGATCTAACGCCCAACGTGTAACGTCTTCCGCACATCAAGAAGGTGCGATTAATTAGTCTGCGCGACTGTTGTCGGGGCGCGAACACGCGCGGATACAACACGGCTCACGACTCACGACCGTGCGAGCGCCGAGAGCGACATGACGCTTCACTGCCAACCCTGCAACCTCTCCGCTATCTTCGGCAAATAGACATAGAGTGTCCCAGGAGTGATAAGCCTAGCAATCAGGGCTGACACAAATATAATTAAACTTCATTTCAAATTTATGACAAAATCATGCGAATCAAAATATGACTACTAACTCAAAAACGACAAATGTGGTGAAATGTTTTAATTTTTTTTTTAATATTACGAAACAAAACATGCTCACTACTAATTGTTCTGTGAATGGTAGATCTCGCGTCCAAAAAGTGTGTTCCTGGTTTTATCTTATTTAATAAATCGAAACCAAAATTTCCTCCGGCATCATAAGATTTGTAAGTAATTACTTACATGCCTATTTTGTTAAAAAAAAACACGACGACTCGACAAATGTTCATATCTGAAAAAAAAAACCATTTACTGAAACGTTCCTAAAACTAAAGACTGTCCTGAAACAGGAATCCTCTTAGCTGGGCAGTCAAAACATTTCATAAATAATGGATAACAAATGTATAATTTCGTACTAAATTAAGAATAAATAAATAAATTTACCTGCCATGTACCTACTGACGCAAAACTTTCACCGTACGTTAGCTGATTCCATTTTCGTAATAACTTACTTGTTATTTGCAGAATGTTGTTTTCGTAAGGTAATGCCATCTTATCCTGATGATGTGTTTATATATTTTTTATTAAAGTAGTATAGTAAGTACGGAGAGATTTGTCCCAAAAATAGATACTTATGCAGAGAAATTATTTTTTTGATCGTGCCTATAAGCTAATGTGGTGCACGACTTTTTAAAACGGCCACCATCTTTAATCGGTACCGGAACGTAACTACAAATTTACAGAAAGATATAATTTGCGACAAAATATAAAAGTTCGCTTGAGTAGTTCGAGTTAAAACAGGGCGTCGCTACGCTCAGTCAATTATGTAATATTAACGAGATCAACCATTAAATGTTGATTAAAAACCTCATATTATTATTTAAAGACTTAAAAAGTAAACAAATAAACCTTTAGATTTTGCCAGCCCAAATTAAAAGGAATGATTTTAATATTCCGTGCCAACTCGTATCAAAAATAATTGCCCTATTGATCTTCCGTGAACGAGAATGATTTTGAAACATTAAATTCAATTTTCCCTTGTTCATTTCAAATTCAAACAAAACACCAACATAACACTAAACCAAATAAAACAGGCAAGTGTTCAACTGTGTAATCCTATACGAACCCTGAAAAAGACGATTTGACTGGGAAAATCCAGATGTTAACCCTACCTTCACGAGCGTTGTAACATAGGTCATACGGGGTATGGCGGAAGGGTGTGTAGGGGAATAAGGGGGAGCATGGGGGGGTTTAGTAGGGGATGCCCCCCTCTTCAGTAAGACTAACAGACGTGAAGGTATAACACACATACAGGCTGGTACAAGAGTAATTAAGACGCACATTGACGAACGGTATTAGTCGAAATGGGGAATCAATTAACTGTGCTGTTTTTAATTGGCACCTGTAACGTAGGAGTTTCCCTGTTTGAATATAATCCTTCTAAGTTAATCAACTATTGGTGTTTCTAATTAAAGTTACGATGCTTTATGCGCGGAGTTGGTACACCTGAATTCGTTGGTTTTCGGAGTTAGTAGTGGGTTCGCTGCAATACGAAAATCTTTCATTTTGATTTCAATACTGTAAAAGGGTTTTCAAGTGTGTAAAATTCAAAATAAAATTATGCCATCGTCAATAATTTGAAAGTATTTAATAAATATTATAATGATTTAAACACATCGTTACTTTCGTTGGCCAGGGATCTAACTTCACTTTACCTTGTTCTAAAATATGAGGCGTCAAAGTTTGCTAAGACTATTTCTCGTCATCTGATTTTGAGGTAGAATCTTGTGTTAAGTATTTTAGTTAATTATATTTTAAAGGGAAATATTTAAAAAGGATAAAAGAATATATCTTAATGTGCCGATAGAACCATATGGATAACGGAAATTTAAATATGTTAGTTTTCTCCGTTTTTTTCTCGTTGAAATCTTTTTAGGAAAATAAGTGTTTTTGGTACGACAACATTTTTTTTTTAAATAATTAAAAAAAAAAAATGTAATACTCTTATTACAAATAAAATTTAAAAAGAATATAAGTTTTCTCCGTTTTTTTCTCGTTGAAATCTTTTTAGGAAAATAAGTGTTTTTGGTACGACAACATTTTTTCTGAAATAATTTAAAAAAATAATTTAATACTCTTATTACAAATAAAATTTAAAATGTATATAAGTTCTTGAAGATCCACTCAATGTTATTTTAAAATAAAAATTAAAATTTGAGGACTACACAAATAGAAGAAACGACTTTTCGAAAAATTAAAAACCTTTATTTTCGGTCTACCGAACAATTAACGTGACGTAATTTCCGCGATTGATGTGTAACCAGATAGAACATAATGATTCGTAGCATTAGGTTCTAACTTCATTTTCCTAATGCTATCCCAACGTAGGGCCACAAATATTTTCCTTCCAAATATGTGACACTAAAGTACTTTACACAAAATTGAACCAAAAAATCAGAAATTGTTAAATATATTATGAGAATTCATCTTTGCAAACATTGGTACCTCAACACGTTAAAGCAAAGTTAGAACACTAGCACCTAATGTGTTGAATCACACAGCGCCTCAATGATCAACTGTTAGATACAAACTAAGTGGCACTTGCAGAAGGTTCAAAGTGATGTTATAACTTCATAAAATAAATGTAGCTTGATGTTAGAACTTTGTCATACAAGTATCTACGGAAATACAACACAGTTGGCTCTGAAAATTATTTCAGTTATAGAAATGAGCAAAAGGTTTTGTATTCTAAGATCACCTTTGAAAATAATGACAGTTAAAACCTTGTCCAAATAAGGTGACGACATACCCAATTGTATCTACCCGACTTCACCACAGTTTTTGAGATATATTTAAAAAAGGTGCACAGAAATTATTTCATAAAATTTAAAAAATTATTTCGAAACCAATAATTTATGAAAGCATTGACCCAATGACATTCTGAGTTGCGTTCACCTACAAATTCAAGACGAAAAAGCTGTTTTTCATATCGCCAGAGCTCTGATTAAAAAAAGTCTTTGGGACGTATATCTAAATATTACAAATAAATTAATATTCAGCAATGCAAAGAAAACGTCGTTGACGTTTACTTCGTTATTTATGTGGATCCATAATATTTCTAAGATGTGACTAACTTAAAGGTTTTCAAAGCACGCTAAAATATAAATAATTTCTATTCCACGAATACTCGTTTATGCAAACATGTCATCCCCCAAGGAACAACCAATAAAGACGGAAGATTGAATCTGAGTTAAGCGCTCACCTGTGCTTTGGCAATAACTTCCCAGTGATATTTTGATAAAATAACAATAAATAACGTCGCTCAATACATAAGTGATCCGCGGCATCTTTATGGCTTTACTGTTTTATGTAAGTAAGTAACGAGGAACTTTTATTTACCGTCTTGAAAACGCAATCAACCATTAATCAACAATGAAATACATTCAAGCAAGTGAGTTATTATTATATACTTGCAAAGTTTTATAAAATCGATTAATAAATAGTTAGATATCAAAAGATTTTTCAAGTTATCTTTTTAGGAGGATCTCTTTTCAATAATATCCTCCCCCATTCCTCGACAGAAGTTTCAGCCGTCTTGCATACGAAGAATTTGTTTTTATTTTCCCCTTTAAACATTTCTTCCCAAAATCAGAAAGTAGGGTTGGCGGATGCGACGTCGATGTATTGCAGGATAAAAGTTGCGCCATCAGTCTCTACCATTCTTCCCTTTCCTCCCCCACGGGCCTTCCCGAGTAAAATGATTACAAAGCCTTCACTTCAATTTACCCCCGCACCGTCTGACTGGTGTCACAGTGCATCGATATCCGCTGGTCATTTAAGCCGCACCTTTACGTCCAATAAACGCGATGATTGACATTGACAAGACAGACAGATTTAACAAATATTAGAACTATACTTTTCACTCGTCATTTTAGATGCAATAATATCAGAAATGATTTATTACAGAAGGGGTAGTGCTATAAAAACATGGAAAAGAAACAAATAATTTGTATTTAATTTATTTAACAATATTTGAGTTCTTCATTAAGAGAGAAATAATTATGTTTTTGAAGTCCTTTGAAATTCGGCACAAGTCCCCACGTGAATATTTTCAGGGCTCTGAAACACCCAGGGAGTTCTGAAGAGTTGCGAAATGCAACCGTCATTGCCCTTTTTTAAATTAATAGATTCCTCTTCTTCTTCCCTTATCCTATTCGGGTCGCATTATTCTTTGCAGGTTCCCGAACACAAAGGTTCGGGGACCCATTGCATCGACAAGGCTCCTCCGTACGTCCCTGTCTTGTGCTGGTTGTTCGGTCTCCGTCCGTGGCAGTCCCATCCTCTCCTCACACAGTTTCTGGAGATGCCTCACCCAAATTTGTCTGGGGCGGCCCACTGGACATCTACCCTCTGGAGTCGCACTCACCATTTTCCTCGGAATTCGGTCATCAGACATTCTTAGCACGTATCCAAGTCACCTCAGTTGTGATTTTTCTGTGAAGAGTAGCAGTGGTTCAATGTTCAGATCGTCTCGGATCGTCGTGTTTCTTATGTGATCCCATTTTGTAACCCCTGCCACTCCAATAATTTTGGCAGCTTGTACTCTAGAGCGTGTTCGTTGGTTTAGCATCCATATCTGGTGGCCGTAAGTGAGCGTCGGGCGATATCTCGTTTTTGCCATCTTTGTCTCGATGCTGAGCTGATGAGAATTAATAGATAAATCATGACGGCAATTTACTGGTAATTCGATTTAATTTAATGTACGAATCATTGTATTTAGTGATTGAACATAACTATCATACGAATGGTTTCAGCTATACAGAAGAAACCTACGTTTTACATAAAGGCTGTCATAGCTTAATAAATCATATATTTTATTTCACGTATCTTATTCTCTCTTTTCACTACCCTTGTCCCATCGACTGATACGAGCGACCATCTGCCATCCGCCTATCACGAGGAATGAACAAAGTATTCAAGTATGTTATAGTAAGTGTAATATTTCGACGATACTACTTTTAAATTTCCTTTTTACAAACTGTCAAACGAAATTGACGCATCCCTCTATTGCCTTTGCTTAGCGGTATTTGCATTAATAAGCGTTGAACATAATATACTATATATGGATTTTTTTTATTGGATGACCAACACTCCTGACAATTGGTTTGCTACGTTTGGTGACTTAACAGGAGTGCCGGGGTTCATGGGTGAGAGAGACTGGTTGAGGGAGATCTTTTAACTTCTCCAGCCGGATTCTCTCAACCCGTTGCCTTGCACCGCAGTGGGAGAGATGGATTCATATCTCCATCATTCCTGAACACATTGACCCCCAAAATCCTACCCACCCCTCATACCTTTTTCCTTCCCATATGACATAGGTCCTGAAGATTTTTTTCCTCAGGGTCTTTTGTGAACATTTACATCTAAGTGAACATTTTTAACTCAATTGTAAATACTGACTCACTTCCCAAAGCTAATTTTATAAATATGTCATGATAATATTCTATAAATATTAGAAAAAATTTAATAAATAAACTCGTTACAATACAATACTGATCTATTCCACGATACTACGTTAATACGATAAATTATTTAATTTGATATATAGCCAGCCAATGAGATAATGATTCACTTATCTCAAGCTTCGTAAGGGTTAGTTTATATACTAAGCCCTGAAGAAACTTTAGCTAAGTGAAACCCGGTCCCATTGGCTGTTTATATGTTGAATTCAATAAAGTGGCCTAATACAAAGTGTGTTTATCATTAAATAAAATATGATGTCACACCCCCAAATTTTGAAATCAAAAGTAAAATTAAATTTTTAGTATTAATTAATTAGTGGTAATTTATTTATTTGATGTTACACCCAGGGGACTTTTTCACAAATAGAGTTAGCAGTGATCAGATGGGGTTTACAAAGAGACATTAAAGATGTCAATATCGCCAAATTATCGGTTTCCGTAGCGTGAAACCGTTGTATCGAAGAATGAGCAATGTAATTGCGCTTATGTATTCTGCAGTGGAATACAGTATTGTGTCATTGTTCCGTTGTGATGTTGTTGTTCTTGAGGGAATGTGTAGATTTATAAGTTGCAGGAGTTTGGATCAGTCTAATTTAGAGTTAAGTATTTTAAATAAGAAATTTATTCAATTGTTTTACTTTATTGTCTGTCTTTTAATATTTTAATCTCATATTTTTTTGAGTGTTTAAAGTTAAGTATAATTTATGTATTCTAGCGTGATACTTAATTTAAAATTTATAAAGAATATTTTGTTGAATATTTTTTTGTATTCTTTCAATGTCAATAATATGAATTTTGTAAGAAAAATACTATACCAAACTACTATACCAAACTACTGAATTGTATTCAATTTGCCTAGTGTTTTCATAAATTTCTTCGCGATATGATAATTTAATGCAAAAATAATAATTATATGTTCAAAATAATTTATTATTAGTTAGTTCAATGTGTGGCGACCCTGTTTTTGTTTGACCTTTCATCAATTTTTATACATGACTTTATAATAGACTAGCTGGGGTACCAGGCGTCGCTCAGGGAGTTGATATGAGATTGAACTGATGTTCAAACCTATGACGGAACTGCTTTATATACCCCTACCAATACTCATACAAAAAGGCTTCGAATGTATTGTATTCAAGAGTATTCCAGAATATTTCACAATGATGTTCCCGATTCCCTATTCCCGAACATTCCACAATATTTCAGAATGTTCCGGAATGTTCTGGAATGTTGTGGAAAGCTCTCGAATCCTCTAGCTGGGTACCCGGTTTTGCTCAGGGAATTGATATGAGATTGAACTGATGTTCAAACCTATGACGGAACTGCTTTATATACCCTTACTAATACTCATACAAAAAGGCTTCGAATGGTTCACAATGTTCCAGAACATTCCACAATATTCAAGAGTGTTCCGGAAAATTTCACAATGATGTTCCCGATTCCCTATTCCCGAACATTCCACAATATTTCAGAATGTTCCGGGATGTTCTGGAATGTTGTGGAAATCTCTCGAATCCTCTAGCTGGGTACCCGGTTTTGCTCAGGGAATTGATATGATATTGAACTGATGTTCAAACCTATGATGGAACTGCTTTATATATACCCCTACCAATACTCATACAAAAAGGCTTCAAATGGTTCACAATGTTTCAGAACATTCCACAATATTCAAGAGTGTTCCGGAATATTTCACAATGATTCCGATTCCCTAACATTCCACAATATTGAATGTTCCGGAATGTTCTGGAATGTTGTGGAAAGCTCTCGAATACTCTAGCTGGGTACCCGGTTTTGCTCAGGGAATTGGTATGACTTCCACAACATTGCAGAATGTTCCGGAATATTCTGGATTGCGTTGGAATGCTCTCAAATGTTCTGGACTGTTCTAGAAATTTCTGGAGGACGAAATTTTCAGCCCTTATGTTTTCAAAAGCACGCCTTTCAGGTAGAATCGGGAACCTTTTTCATGGATGGGGGATAGAGGGCTACCACACCACATAACTCTTTTGATCGTACCGGGACTAGAAACTGAGTTTTGGCGGGAGACACACTTTTGTACACTTTCTTTTATAATATGCATTGATAATGACATTCATTTCAGTGTTTTGTGACAACCTTGTTTTCTTGCGACCTTTCTTCACTTTTTGTAAATGATTTTATAATAGGGTACATAGATTTAGTGAAGTGTTTTCCAAAATAATGTCCTCCATCAGATTGATAAATGTCGTTTATGGGGAATTTATCCACGGAGGTACTGAGGTTCCAGCAGGGTGAGAAGCAACCCAAACCGAGGTTTACCATAGATATCAAAAGATCTTATACTCCGATTTATATATTATGTACCCGATCAAAATTGAAGGGGTTTTGTAAAATGCGTGCAAGCCCATTTTATTATCCAAAAACGGTTCACCCATTTTGTGATTTTATCGACATAAATCGGCTTTCATATTGTAAGGCAAGAGGCGCCTGTCAAGGCTGTCTTGTCAAATGAAATTATGTTTCCGCCATAGTTCTTAAGACTTTCCAATGTTTTCTCCTAACAATGTTACCGCTTTAACAGAGATTCTCCGTTCCACGCAAACTTTGAAAGTGGTTATTTTTTTAAAAAACATTACATATTATTTAAATTCATAAAAATCTGATGATGTTTGCAGTTCAGTTGCCAAATACCTTCGAACTTATCTTTTTTAAGCGCTATGAAAATATTTCACAATATTATAAAAATTCCTGTCATCAAGTACATAAGTACATTAAAAAAGATTTATTGTTCAAAACTGGTCAAATGCCACGGGAGGAAACTCGTAAATTCCGCGATGTTTTGACTTTGACGTAATATTTTGTGGGTTTATTTTATGCTATTGTATACAATATTTACCGAAACATATTCCTTGAACAATAAAATATGCCTAAAAATAACATTAGTTGCGTTTATTTGATGAATTTATATGTTTTACGATCTTTTTCACGAGAACGACGCCACCGAATTTGGAGGACCGACCCAGGAGGGCATAAACAATTCCATAGAAATTATTACGCTTCCGTAGGTGTGTTCAAGGTATTTTATACCTAAGAAACAAGAATGCCCCAAGCGATTCCGACCTTGTCCTTCACACATTTTATTTCTACATAAGGATGAAAATCGCATTCAAAAATTTTTTCGAAAGTTTTGTTTCGACCGCGCTGGCATGCCATCGGCAAGGTTTTAAAATGTTACTCTGGTACGAATATCTTGCCGAATCTTGCTTACAAGACGTTCAAAGCCAGATTCAGACCAGAGATAATATTCATCTTCAACGCGCCGCGCTGCGTCGCGATGTCCGTATCGGGGTGTTGGGGAGCCGCCGCGACGCGGAAAACTTTGGCCCCACTAAATCGCTCTTGTCATGCTTTTAAACTTCGCATAAAGCGAACCTCGACGAGTGTTGAATTAGGTTTCGTTGCATAAATTTTACATGACAACGCAACACCGTCTAATGGGACTACTGGAAGCGGCGAGCTACCCTGACGGCGATCCCTAAAGATTACCACACAATGGAGAAGAAGATGTAGTATCGGGAAACATTCGGCTGCACCGTGGCGGATGCAGTATATTGATGATATTTGCATTAACAAAGGACCAACAATAAATCACGATAATACTAAACATTGGCCGTGAAAATCTCAAATCATAATCAATCTCGAGAAGATGCTCCCCGTACAACTCAATAAGGAAAACATAAGCGCATCTACGAACGTAAAATACTTGGTTCACATCATCACTGAAGACCTCTCGGATGATGGTGATATTGAACGACAGAGGAGAAAAACAGTGTATTGTCCAATACGATTGCCCGAGATTCTTCCAATGCAGTAACCATGTAAAAAAACATTGTTCAATGCATTTTGTACTAATCTATATACATGTGAAACATGGTGTAACTACCGAACCACCTCGATGGAACGACTCCGGAACCAATATAACGATACATGCAGAATTATATTTGGATTCAGAAGATATAGCAGTGCATCGACAATGTTGACATCGGGTCACTGGAGCCAGGATGCGGCTGGATAATGGCTTCCGACAATACAGTGGTGACCGCAGCGTTTCAGCACCAAACCCCACTCCCGAGTGAGCGCTGGGCCCGATCTCATCCCAGACCACGCCCTACATAGAATTGATTTTTTTTTTTTAATTATTTTGTTTTTTTCCTGTTCTATGATCCTACTTAGTTCCTTATTTAAAAAAATCTGTTGTATTAAAATATATATAATTATATGGGACAAGGGGGATTGCACTATCCTTCCCACATTATTATTATTATAAAGGTGGACCTACTGGGTGTGAATTCCGAAATGACCTCTGAGTACAGGTAATGATTTATAGATTTGGCCCTGACGCAAAGAACTCCTTTGTCATCACCATTTATTTAGATTGCCCAAATCATTTTGGTAAATCCTGTAGATTTTAAGTAGTTTTGGTTAATCTAAGAAAGTAAACGAGGTTCAGCTACATTCACGATACCGTGTTCTACCCCCCATTTCACCATATTGCATACATTGACATTAAAAGCAAAATATTAGATGGAGAATTTGGCAATTTAATGTCATGGTTGCATGCATAATCAAAAAACATATTTGAAACATTTTAATAAATAGCACATTCAATTTTCCGATGTATTTTATGATAGTTTTGCATTATGTACGTATAATGTTGTGTTTTATTAAATACTAGCGCAGACCCGTATTAAGCCTCGATGACATTGAGCGAGTTTACAAGCTACTAAATGGGAAATTTTACAAGCTACTATACAGTTAGTAAACTCGCTCAGTGTCACTTGCTAACTAGCAGATTGTGGACAATCTACGAAAAAAGTTGAAAGGTGGTCAACTTTACTCGCTACTCGCTCAAGATGGCGGCCTACCAACAGCTGATTTTGTAACTGTCAGAATTAGATCGCCCGGGAGCCGTAAGTCTCGCTACTGGCTAGCGTGTGGCGCTAGCTGCGAGCTCAAGTTTTTTACAAAATTTCGACCGAATCGGTTCGCGCTAGAGTCGTTATTTTAGCTGCTACTGTCGCTACTGAGCGAGTATACAGTTTTGTGTGTCATCATGACATTCTCACTCGCCGATTCACCCGTTTTTAAACTTACCGGCTAGTAGCTTGTAAACTCGCTCTATGTAGTCGAGGCTTTAGTCATATCTTGCTCAAACGCTATTTACTTGCGAGTAGCAGTGAGCGGATAACGGATTCAAAAAATTTCGATCGTTAGGCGGTAGAGCGTTGAAGGTCAAATTGGATTTAATGGAGATAAAAAAGTTTAAAGAGGTAAGGTTTTTCGCTTCGTGTCTCATCTAAATATACATCAATGGGAATAATCTGAATTCTCGATGAATCTCTTCGCTCTTGACTTTCTTTGTGATACTGTCTTGTTACTGAGGACTCCGTTGTTATTCATTTTTCCGTTACATACCTACACTGTTTTTGAGAAAGACGAAGAATTTTCAACGGATCTCTCAGCGGTAAGCATGTGAAAATAAAATGATTTTTTTAAGCAATCAAAATACTCACACAGCTCTGGTGTCATGAAATTTGCTTTTTGCCTGGAATGTCTAAGCTACCTTATTTAGCTTGGCACATATTTTTCCGTCCTGAGGTACGGACTTTTAAATTTTATTTTTAATTCACATCTACTTCAATAGTGCGATTAAAAAAGTGTTGTAAAAACGCTATCTAACCAAATCGTTAAACACTGTAACTACTTAACTTAATAAGTAATTGTTTCGGAAATCTACAATAGAATTGTTTGGCAAGATTTTAAAATTGAATTAAGATCAAACAATTGCGCCGACTTTTTGAATAAAGAATTAGGTAATAAAATAATGTTGGAACCTACTTTATTGTGGTAGGGAGTTGTAATTTTGAAAATTAAATAGTCATTGAACTTGAATAATTAACGCATTTTGCAAGAATATTTCACATTAACCTGCAAAAACCAAAATTAGTATTGTTTTTTGCTTTGGCTTTTATTAGATTATAAATATGTTACGATGGCCGCCCGACCGTCGGCGGACTACTACCTAATGGGCATAGTTTGAATACGAAAGGAATTTGTTCATTTAGAAGATTTCTTTAAGGTGTGCAGTAGTATTGGTTAACAATATAGTTTGAAAGAATTCGTTCATTTAGTTGATTTTTTTAAAGTGCGCAGAAGTATTGGTTAACAATATAGTTTGAACATCGAAAGAATTCGTTCATTTAGTTGATTTTTAAGGTGTGCAGTAGTATTGATTAACATGATAGTTTGAATACGGAAAGAATTCGTTCATTTAATTGATTTTTTGAAGGTGGCAGGAGTATTGATCAACATGATAGTTTGAATACGGAAAGAATTCGTTCATTTAGTTGATTTTTTTAAGGTGTGCAGTAGTATTTGTTAACAATATAGTTTGAAAACGGAAAGAATTATTATATAGTATTGGTTAAGAATATCGGCGACGCCAGGAAATACAAACCCACCCAGTAAAAACATCCAGTATCACATTTCTTATATTTCAATATCTTTGGATGAACTAGGAAAAATTGGTGATTTTCTCAGGTGAAAAAATTGTGTAAAAGGGATGAAAAGGGTTATTAAAACATTGAATATTAAAATAAATTAATCTTCCACAATTCTTTCATCGCTGGTCTCACGTGGTAGGACAATACGGATAACGCAAATTCCCCTGTTAACAAGCTCTAATGGAACGCTGTAAAATGTGATGTTTATAACTGGTGCTTTAAATTTGATCGAAATGAAAAGTGGATCAAGCGGGTAATCATCATCAAAGTTTATGACCCGTACAAGGCATTTCGGGTGTAATTCGGGGGTTCAAATCATAAACTTTTCAGAGTAGATTGTATAAAAATTTCGTCCGATGACGAACGAAGTCTTGTATTGTTTTATCAGATTGTATATTTTGATTCCATACCTTGATATTCATCCAAAAACATCATAAGAGAAAATGTTATATCATTTGACAAAGCTAATTATTCACCTTTTTATATGATTTGATTATATTAGAAAGCAATTGTAAATATCACGAGTATTAGATGCAAGGGAATGAGGATAATACAACTAGGTTTTATATGAAATTTCATAGCATTAAAAACAGTAGATTCTCTAATCGCATACCGTTTTTTTTATATAAAATCATATCAATATTGAGTCAATTGAATTAAATTGAATCAAACTGAAGTCGAAGAATGGTTTGATAGTAAAAGAAAAACTGATAGAAGAATTATTGAAACATAATTTTGTTTACATTTTACATAATGGGATATCGGGCTGGGGTAGGGTGTATAAAACTAAATTAGCCCTACTGGAAATAGACCAAAAAATACTCAAAATAATTAAAAAAATATATATATTTCATGTCGTTAATAATAATTCGATGACCTTTAAGTTTAAGAATTAAACAAACTCTTTAAACATTATGTTACCTGACGGCCGGCGTGGTCCAGCGGTAAGACTTTTGACTCGCAATCCGAAGGTCGCCGGATCGAATCCCGGCGTGGCAAATAAATTTAATTTGATTAATTTGTGTTATTTCACAATTAAAATAATGTATGGTATATTTGCGGCACGTTCCAGAGTGGAAGATATTTTCAGTATCGCCCTGGTGTAAGACCACCATTCAAAATTGAAACGTTGCTTGAAATGGCTTTAGTCGTATTTGGTGACCAGATCTGAATAGCCAGCTACTTCCTCACCTTCCTCTTCCCCATCTCGTTCCCCTCCCCACTACCTTCAGCCTCACAACATAACCCAATTGGGGATGCCATAGTCTCACTGGCTCCAGACGGGAGCAGTTGGGACTCTTGTGCGGTATTCATATAAATACCTACATCAAATCCACAAAGAAAAACAAAATGGTTTCAATAACGAACAATACATGTCTCTTTATTAAAAAATAAACTCATACATACGAACACAGAATTCATTAAAATATCCCAAATACATAAACACTTAACACGACAACACGATAACATACATTTAAACACCATCCACACAAACTATGGTAAACAAGCTATAGGTTACGAGGGGGGCAACTTATATAGTTGCCTCCTAAACGACATTAAAAACGCAAAAAGCTAGGTAAATTTAAAAAAAATTAAATACTATTTATTATTTAATTTAGTTAAATGTATTTAATTATTCTTAGTTAAGTAAGTAAAAATTTAATTTTCATTTTACTGGAATTAAACAAAAAAATCATTAAAAATGCCTGAGGAGAAAAAAATGTAGTGGATGAAAAAATAATAAAATGAAATTTCACAAATTTCGTTCCTATTTTTCAAAATATATATTTTAATCTGGGGTTTTAGAATCATTTCAAAAATATGTGACGTCAGTCGGAATCTTTTGGCGACTATAAGTTGCTCAGCAATAACAAGAAGTTAGCCGAGCCGAATAATCGAGTAAAATCCTTTTCATCGTTGTTTAAGCTAAGTCATAAGTGTCAAGTTTACGTTGACGTGACACGTTTATGATATTCCACATTCTATGGCATATTCCATAAAAATAACAGGATAAACAAGCCGCGGTAAATACGGTTAACTTAGAACAAACGTATATGACACAACTGGTAATCAGGCAAACTGAAGCGTTCTTTGCGTGTTACAGCACCGTAATGTACGTAAAATATTTAAGGGTTATGGCGAAATGTACGTTATACGGCGTCTGAAACCGCTAAGTCGACTTGTATAGAAGTACATCTACGGAAATTACGGCAAGGTTGAGTTTTGTGAATTCAGTAAGATGTTATTATTTTTGTGCAGCATAACTATATTTTATGGTCAGGTATGCTATTATAAAGCTCAATGGTGTTTTGTGCTTATCAAATAAAATGTTCACAGCAAAAACTAAGATATTAAATAATAATTATCCCCATTAGTGGCTGATGAGGCTAGACCGGCTAGTGGTTGAGTTGGCATCGCTTTCGGGTTCCACCCAGGCATCCCGTTTTCGATTCATCGATCGGCTAAGTTCTCTTTCACCACACAAGCAACATTTCGGCACCGGTGCATAGTCAGGAAACACCCCAAACGCATGCCCATATGTACACCATGGTTGACATTTGTCACATGAGGACGGGTCGCTTCTTCGACTCATTCTTGTGTTCAACAGCTTGGCTGTGGAACGATTTGCCGACCTCTGTGTTTCCCCCTACCTACAACATGGGTCTCTTCAAGACCAATGTTCATTCCTTCTTATCTTCAAAAAGACCCTCCACACAGCATCTCAGATGACATAGGTCCTGAGGGAAATTATTTTCCTCAGGGCGTGTGGAGTTAATGTACAAAAAAAAATCCGCTAACTGTGGGGGTAAGAGGAGATTTTCAAATTTTGTCGGGTCATTCGTAACTCGGGAATGTTTGTCTTTCTTTTTTTTAAATAAAATAAAATAAAATTCGGATTGGACATGTATTTACCTGGCATGTGTTTACCTTTTATGGTTTTGATAATTAATATTAAATTGTAATACATTTTCAAAGTTTGATCTTTTTCGTTCAAAGCCGGTTTTGTCTTATTTTTATATTTCAAAATTTAGTTTTTAAAGATTTTCTCTTGAATTATTTATTTAAACCTTCATCCTGTTTAACCAGTTTTCTATTAGGAAAAAATGTCACCAAAATCACTGCCTAAAAAGGTTCTGCCCTCATACAAGATACTTAAAATACCGTAAACTTTACCCAAAGTAACCACTGCGATGAAATTACACGATAACGCAAATCACCCCTTCTTAAGCGGAGAGAATCTATTCAAAAAGCAATCATCCCGGCAGTGGCAAAAAGTTAATTCGGAGCGAACATTCTGCCGGTTGGTAGGTGACTGGAAAAATATACACACCACGCGAACTCGAACATCTACAACAATACCTACTCGGTACACGCGTTCCACACACGCGTCACTTCACAGTCCACACACGTGGATGTATCCATATATACACGCACACAATCAGTGATTAAGTCCAGGGTTTGTTCCAGAAATCTCTCTGTCCCACTGAGACCGTTCAAGTAATTCCTAGGTACCCATTCCAAAATCCAGATGACGGCCCAGCCTTTTGTATACGTAACACTTGATAAGGGTTTTATGAGATCCCGTCCGACGCGTACGCGTGACGCTTAAGCTGGCTTTTTTCAGCGATTTAAACTTTGGACATTTCTTATCGTAGGCAAATCTTGGAGCACATGGGCATGAAATATATTTAAACCTCGTTTGGGATGATATATTTAACATTTCAGGTGTTGATCATAGCTTTATCAAAATCTCGTTTATTTTGACAAATACGCTTAATTTTCGAAAAGTTTTGATAAGTGTCTATTGAATTGACGTTAAGTTAGTTTTAGTTTATGCTTGGAGTGTACTTAACATATATTTTAAAAAAAAATTTCGTAAGTTTAAGGCGGAACACCGAATTTTAAAATATAGATTTATCGAAGCCAGTGAATGGCGCAGTAAAATGGAATAAGAGCTCAATAAAAACGGTCTAATTCACTGAAGGTGAAGTGAAATTTAACCTCTTAAAAAAATAGAAAAAAAAATTGAAGTTAGGGCAAGTATTTTCATTGAACTCTTTTAAGTGTAAAGTAACAAACGTGCAGGATCCGCGAGTACCTTTTTCGTAAGAAAAGAATTCAACAAAGAAAACGAAGAATTCTTCATTAGACTCCCAAGCATTAGAAGCTGGTAACGGCATTCTTCAGCAGGGGTTTGCCTTTATCAACTCCCGGCTCATAATCCCGAGTGTCTGCGACGCTCCATCGTACGTGACTACTGAGTACTGACTACCCCTCCTGTCAAATCCCTTTCCCTCTATCAAAACTCCCCCAATGCAGCCCGTCCTCAGAACTCTTAAGGACAATTTGTCCATATAATGTCGCTTGTTTAACTCCGACTAATGAGATTATATGCTGACACTCGTTTCTCTGCCTTTGATATACATAGATCCAAGGAATGCATGAAGCCGAGAAGGAAATGTTATATTTTCGACAGTAAGTGTACTACCCTCTACGTGATATGAACACACAAGCAAAAACGGGGGTCCTTCGTTGCAGGTTTAACGGAAAATAGGTAGTTAACACATGGTTGGACATAACAATTGAATCCCATTATGCTTTTAGACATCCGAATACCTGATACAAAACACGTTGAATATATAATGTTTTCTATAATAAATATTCCGTCAATTACACAGCTTTAGAACGAGTTACAGAAATGAGAGATCTGGGAATTATTTTGGATGAAAAACTAAGTTCCGCCAATCATATCCATCAAATTGTGAACAAAGGTATGAAAACACTAGGCTTCGTATCACGAACAACTAAAAACTTTAACTAACTAACTAACTAACCATCACGCCGTTTCCCCGGAAGGGTAGGCAGAGAGGACGGACCGCCAAACAACTCGGTCCTGGCACACACTCTTTGCTTCACTCACATTCATACATCTCATACATAATCTTCTATTATTCTGACTTTTGACATGGCCCGACATGTAAAAAAAAATTAAAATTTATTCATTAAAAGCCATTAAACTATTATACGTATCTCTAGTTAGAAGCCTAATCGAATACAAATCAGTAGTTTGGTCCCCATCTTACAAAATTCACATTAATAATGTTGAGCGAATACAAAAAAATGTTCTGCATTTTATTAATTTTAAATTAAATATCCCAGTAGAAGTCTTAAAATATTGTAAAAATACATAATACATCAGAAGACAGACGTAAAATAAACGACTTAAATTTTTTATTCAAAATACTTAACTCAAATTCGACTGTTGTGAACTCTTGCAACTCATCAACTTACGAACACCCACAGTAACAACACGACAAAATACAATATTCTACAGCAGCACTCATAAGCGTAACTAAATTGCCCACTCTCCGACACAACGACTTCACACCATGGGAAATAAGTACTTGGGTGATGTTGACATTTTCAATATCAACTTGGCGAGTTTTGTGGATCATCTAAAACATTTATTTCAACACTATTACTAAACATATCTTGTAAACCTATAAAATAGCTGTATTTTTCTATGTTTGTTTTGGTGTTTGTACGACTTGTTTTTATTATTTATTTTTATTATTTTCTAAGTTTCAAAGTATCTGTCAAATTAAAATTACACTAAAAATCACGTAAAAGCCCTCTGGGCGTTAAATAAATAAATAATCAAAAAATAATAAAAGAATTTCTTTCTGCAATGAATTTTGTGAAATGTGAAATATATAAAGATGAAAGATACAATGATGAATATTATACCCGGCTCCGTATGTATTACGACTTATTAGTAGGAAGTGAGTTTCCTTTTGATGTAGACAAAAGTGAACTGTACTGACTGTATTCCTGCAATGAAAATAAAAGCTTTGATTACTGAACCGAGTCACATGATCTCCTTTCAGAAGAATTTGAAAAGAACGGTTTCTTCCTGATCTTCCATTCTACCTCGGTATTCACATTTTCACAATAACCCTGATTTTCAAGTCGTTAGTTTTTCATTATTTTTTTCTTGGATTAAAGTATTCATTGTTTTGTAAATGTACATAGCGATAATTCTAGAAGTGCTTGCGGCCCCATGAAATTGAATTCAATTCGTCATAATAATTTTATAACGTATAATTAAGAAATTGAGAAATGAAGAAATAAATAAAAAATTGCAAAACATTTTGTCAATACTCGGAGACAAAAAACTTAAAATCGTAGCACAACTATGATAATGTTATGTGTCTAAACAAATAAGCTAGACGACCTTTATTTGGTTTAGAAAATATTTTTGAATCCGATTTAAAAAATATATTTTTAACCCTAGACTACTACTCTTGTTGCGACGTACAAAGAAACTACTCATACGCCCGCGAGGCGCATCATATTGACAAACGATTTTATTTAAAAAGTAATAAGTATGATTGATACGTTTTGAATATTTCTATAATTTTGTATATTACTTAAAAAAATAAACACAATTTTATATTATATTTATATGTTTTTTATTATAAAATCTTTAATCCAAATGAAACTTAGGCAATTAAACAGTTTTCTCTTTAAAAAATAAACCACTTAAAGTATACATTTAAAAAAAAAAAACTTCTACTACTACTACACTACAAAAAATAGTCTATCATGAAGTAATTAACTAAAAAAAGTAACAAAGCAAAAAAAAAATTTTTCCTTAACATTTTCATTAACAGCGCAAAACTTACACACAAGCTACTCATACGTCTTTGGAGCGCCATTTGGCCCTTTGGAGGGCCATATCAAAAAAACTAGCAAACTTACCGTAACGCAACAACCGCCCTGCGACACGTGCTGCCGATGACTGGGATGTCCTTGAATTTCAATGCAATACGCGCAAAGGATAAAAAGACAGAGCAATATATAAAAAACGCGGGCGCCTCTGCGACGTAGAGTAGTAATCTAGGGTTAAAGACTTTGAAAATTATAAGAACATACTTTTACTATTGGAATGCTGTGTGTAAGATCTTTAAGAATTTTTTTTTTATCTTTGAACATTATTTCATGATGTAAGTATGATTATGTACCTAGTTTAATCTTACATTATCTGCCTATGTACTTAATCTGTGTTTAATTGAAGATTTTTTTTATCAACTCCATTTTATGTTTTTCATTATTTTTTTTAATATAATATGAATTTTAAGCGAAAATTTATCTAATTAAATGAAGACATTATGAGCGAAACTCAATCGAAAATCTGGAAACAGAAAAATCAGAAAAAGATATTCACACCTCTGGGACTCGAACCCAGGACCTCCCTACTTTCCGGGTTGGGCGCTCTTATCCACTGAGCTAAGGTGTCGATATCCAATTCGGTCACTTTTAACTGTACCATACTTCGACTAAGAACCACCCATATTACCTTAATTTTTCTTAACGCATATTTTTATTGGCTGCCATCTTTATGAATGATTGCAAGATTCAACTCGAACTAAATGCAATCTAGATGGTGTCTGGATAAATTAATTTTCATTATTATTTTTTATTTTAACTTTTTATGAGTAAAACCTCAAGGTGTGTGAGTAAAACCTCGAGGTGTGTGAGTAAAACCTCGAGGTGTGAATATCTTTTTCTGATTTTTCTGTTTCCAGATTTTCGATTGAGTTTCGCTCATAATGTCTTCATTTAATTAAATATTACAGTTTGAGGTTTTACTCATAAAAAGTTAAAATAAAAAATTATAATGAAAATTTATCTGGTTCATGCAACCGTGTAGTCATAATTTTTATAAAATAAGTGTGATGTTTGTTTCTCCAATAAAATATAGTAAAAATATTTTAAATATCTTCGAATTCGGAATATGCTGCTTTTATATATGTTACTTTTATTTTTGATATTTTATATAATGTAATGGTTGAATAACCAAAATGCTTTTTTTCATCTTTGGGTCAGCTGTTTCACAGAATATGAACAATTAATCAAATTTCAAAGTTAATTTTCAAGTCCTGTGATTTATTCTCTGTGTTCTGTTTTTATTTTATGATATTCAATAATTGTATAATAACAGATCTTGTCTAGAACCATTACAAAACTTGAAAATAAACTTTGAAATTTGATGAATTGTTCTTATTCTGTGAAACAACTTGCCCTAAAATGCGTTAATAGGATGCCGGATGGTCCAAATTTTCGACAGATTAGTTAAAATTTCGAAAATGATAAAAAATGTGGTAATTAAAATATTATTTTAAACAAAGGAAGGTACTTTATTGAATTCTCTAAACAAAACTTCAAATTTTAAAAATGAAAATTATATTCAAAAGTTCCAGAGTTCATTGAACAAGAATTACAGACATAGTCACAACCGAAATTAGTATTTTGAATAATGGCATGATATAACACAAATAAAAAAATAATTATTATCACTTTTGCCACATACACTGCTTTATTGTTTTTTTTATTACGAGAACCAAAAATTCTCGAGGAAATTAACCGAGAAATTTCATTGTTTCTGAATATTACCATTAACTGATAAAATTTATATTCCCCCTAGAGGAAGAGATTTTTGCTGTCTATAGACCTCTCTAAAAAATCGTGTTCCAAAAAAAAATGTAAACGCTGTATGCAGTCTCCCACATTAAATCATTTTGATTATTCATACCTATAAATGAACATCTATGAATGTTTTTAGATTTTCACTGCCAAAAGTATATTCGTTATTTGCTTTTGGGGTGTTATGCCGTGTTGCACTACCTCCTTCTTTAGCCAACATTTCGGACAGCGTTACAGTGTCCATTAAGAAGGTGGTAGCGTAACACGGCATAGCACCATAAAAACAAATAACGAAAAAATGTATGAATTAGGATCTTTTCGAAGTGAGTTTAGTTTTAAAAAAATTTCTATGGACTTCACTTGAAAGGTTTATTTCAAACCGTTAAGTGCTGTATTTACCAAGTTTAAAGCAGGTCCACACACACATGTTTCATAATACGAGTACATTAAATATTTATGTACGTTCATTTCAGTATAACGTTAACCTATTAACCGTTGTTTTTTTATTCAAACCAGAGGAGTCACTATTGCCTATTCAAAATCATTCTGGAGTGATAGAATCTACAATAAGATTGAATACAGAGACAAAAAGTAATTAAAAATTACTCACTTGGAAACATCCGATCGGAACTGCAAGCATTTTCCATTTGAAAGAAAATGAATTCAAATGGGAGTGCCAACAAGGAGAGTGGGAAAACAAAAAGTCCAACAGCTGAACCGTAAACTACCTGCACCTGATTACACCCGGAGGACAAACAATAATTGATTGGGCATTAGCTGGCGGGTTATTGATAACCGGTGGCTGGGTTGCGACGTCACCCCTCGCTATAACGTGTCTCCCTGGTACAATGTATTATATCTGCCGTATGTTCTCGAAGCCAATAGCCAAAATCAGGAAATTTAGGGGCTTGATTGCTTCCATTTGGATATTTATTGGATGCTGATTGCTTTTCACGAAATAAACAACCTTTTACTTATTGGGCAATTCGAGAAATATGTAGACGGTAATGAAACCGTCGTTGGTTTTTGGATGCGAAATAATAATTTGAAGAGTGTTCCTGTATTGATCCGAGGGCGCATACAAATAACGTCGCATTAGTTGGAGGTACGTTGTAATGAACGTTTAACTGTTTCAGATTATTAGGATATTATCTAAGATATGGGTAATAACAATATTAATAATGAAATCCTTTGCATCTTATTGATTATAAGTTTTTAAATAAGAATCGATGCCCATGAAAAGTTTGTTTCAAAGTAGTAAAAATAAGCAATAATTTAGACGATATTTATAAGAGTATTGAAAAGCCTTTTGAGTTAGCATTAACACCAAGCTGGTGCATTTTACTGTGTAATCTTTAGTACCGACTTTAGTACGTTTTGCCTGAGTTTAATTTTTATTGTCGTATTTTTCAAAGGGTTATTTTATATCATCATAGCTCTTGAAATGGAAATGACGTTGTGAGCTGAAAATAGTTCCGTTGAACTATAAATCTCATACAAAAGCACAGCGTACGAAAGTGTTAGCTCCTTGGCTCCTCGAGTCTAAAAATTAACTTACCTTCCGGTGTTTTCTTTTGGTAATGTTATCTCCCGACTTACCTGTAACAAAAAAAAACTCCTGTAAATCATCAACAACACTTGTAAGTTATTCAGAATTCTTCCAAGTCAAAAAGAATCGTTGAAGATATGTAATTGGCAAGCAATTTTAATTATTAAAAACATCGTGTATATATTATACGATTGATGAACCATGTACGTTAAACCTAACTTACATAGCAACTGACTAAAATAGTTCATGGAAATTCTGCCAAATAGTGTTATATATCTTTTGTATGTATTCACGGTTAATAATAATAATTTCTCGTCAATTTCGGAATTTTTATATTCTTTTTTTTTAAGTGTTGTAAAAATAAATATCATTTTTGAACCCAGTCCTTTTATTGAAGGAATTAACAACAAAACCGTCACTTTAATTTTCAACTCGTTCGTACAATTAAAAAAATATAATAATGATTCCCCGAGAATAACCGTTAAAAATGTAATATTTTGGGTTCCTTGTTGCACAATTTAAAAATTTTTCGAATTTGAATTTATTTAAAAATGCATAAGGCATACAAATTATACAAAAATCTCACTTTCATGGAATTAAATTCATGCGGCTAAAGTCAATTAAAAATGACGTGTCTTAAATAACCCAGCTCTTTTCCGATAACAAAACTAAATTCACAATATGACATTATTAATGGAATAAAACTGACGAAAACAACATGAATAATAGTAAATGTAGTGAATTATACCAATATAATAGTGAATCGGTGATTAGAATAGAAATTATGAACAAAAACATGAATATAACATCAAATATAACAAATCAAAACTCTGATGCTCTTGCGCTGAATGCAATGTTGCAAGTTCTACCGCAGCAAGTTAAAGACATTTTTATTAGTAAAAATTTTTAATAGAAAATGTACAGTCTTCGTTCAATGTACAGCCAAAACACCGTTTAACGATTGGGAAGCTTTTTATAAGTAAGACTGTAAGTGTTGTTGTAGCATACAATGTTGATTTATTAATTAATTCGTCTATTTTGCTTTATATAGTTTTAAACAGATGCAACAAAACCAGAATCGAAGTATGAAGAAAAGTATTTCGATCAACCAATTCGGTATCAAAACGAATGATTACGACACTGATATCACTTTGACCACTCCTCCAAATAGAATAAATATATTTTTTTATGTTAAACCGAACCCAATCTCAACCCAAAAATTCCAAGTGCTCCAAACCGTCCGGAGTTAGTGAGACTACTGCATCCTCAATTAGGGTAATGTTGTGAGACAGAAGGTAGTGAGGAGGGGAAGAAGATGATGAAGATAAAGGTGGGGAAGTATTTTTTTTACAGTTAATACCGCACAAGAGTCCCAACTGCTCCCGTCTGGAGCCAGACAAAATTAAGCTAGCTAAATTAAGCTGCTAAATGTCATATAATTGGAACCTATCCATAATTTTGCCTATAAATGATTGCTTTGTCTTGAGTAGGTATTTGCAGTATGAGTAGGTACCTATGTGTCGCAGATTCCTTGTACCTACTCATTGATTAGCGGTTAGCAATAGTGCTTACCTAATGAGCTAGCTAATATTGCGTAGGTACAAATCAAAACAGCACACTGGGTGGTCCATTGAATTGCGTTATTAATTTACCCACGTGTCAGGCGGATAGACAGCCTATCGTTGATATACTGGTAGGAATTTACTTATCGGTAAAATAATTTTTAGACGTTGATTCATTGAAATTCGAACCGATTTAATAAATGTCAAGCTTTTATGTTTATTTGGGGGCCCTTTTTTATGCAATACTAACTGGTTCCCGGCATGCGTTGCAATGCCACATTCAAAGAAATAAATTGTTTCTCCGTGCATGTCCACCCGCGCCCCCTTCCCCTCTGGCATTCCCTTTCCACCTTTTCCGCCTTCCCTCTTCCTTTCCCGCTCCCCGGTCCCGCCAACCCCCCTACCTCGTTCCATGTATTCAATCCCAGTACATTCAGTATTCAAACCTCGTCGAATTTAATGTTTCAAAGACCCAATCATGACTGATCACGTCTAAAAGGGATCGAAATGATAATCTAGTCTCCATCAACGGAAGCATTCTTCCGAACAGGCCTTCCATTGATATGCTTGGTGTAACTCTAAGTGACCAGCTCAGATACGGGGGCTCCATCGAGGCCAGAGTTAAGTTAGCCTCTCAGAAACTGGGCATACTGTACAGGGCACGCAGATACTTTAATATTACACAACTGCTAGCCCTGTACAAATCGCAAGTGCGCCCCACGGTTGAATTTGGCAGCCACCTCTGGTCTGGAGCTCCAAAATATTTGAAAAATACCCTCGACTCTGTGCAGACACGGGCGGTCCGTTTGATAGATTCTCCCATCTTAACGAACGGGTTGCAGTCTTTAGAGCACGGGCGTCGGGTGGGAATGCTATCCATGTTCTACCGGTATTTCAATGGAAGATGCTCCGAGGAACTAGCGTCATTGATCCCCTCGGCACCGGTGCATAGTCGGGAAACACGCCAAACGCGCGCTCAATTTGTACACGGTTGACATTAGTCACATGAGAACGGGTCGTTTCTACGACTCGTTCTTGAGTTCAACAGCTCGGCTGTGGAACGATTTGCCGGCCTCTGTGTTTCCTCCCTCCTACAATATGGGTCTCTTCAAGACCCATGTTCACTCCTTCCTCTCCTCAAAAACACCCTCCACACAGCATCCTCAAAGATGACATAGGCCCTGAGGGAAATTATTTTTTCCTCAGGGCCTCCTGTGTGGAGTTAATGTAAAAAAAAAAAAAAAACAGCTCGCGTGCCACCTATGACAATTTTTTTTATTCAAATTCTCATTTTTCATTTATTAAAAGTATTAGTTTTTGTATATTATAAGAACGATCAATCAAATTTGGTACCCAACATAGGTATCTATTTAAAATATCTATAATTCTTGATTTTACTAAAATATTAGGGGAGTAATTCAAATAATTTCATTAATTTTTTCGAAATTGAATTTTTATTAACAATTTAATTAAAAATCGATGGCTTGCAAAATATCATACTCAAATTGTGAGATTTTTGTAAAAGATTTTGTGATATGTAAGTCATGTGGTTGTAAAAATCCAGAAACCTTCGCAAGGACGGAAAGAAGGTATTTCGAAAGTTTTAAACATTTCATTTACTTAATACAGCAAAACATAGACATTTCCTAACTCATGCATCTCCAAGCAAACATATTTTGATTTTTACTTCTTAGATTTTTTGTAAATATGATTAAATTTGCGTACACGACTAGTTACATATTGTATTATGCGCCCTTTTTTATGTTGACGTTAAAAAAAACCCGAATTATTGGTATGATTTCTTACATTAAAGATCTTACCTTAAAACCATACATTTTGATTAGGGTAAAAATACATACACTTAATTTAGATCTCACGGAGGATTCATAAAAATTAAAAGTCAATTTTCAGTAATAAACAGCCAGTTAATCCATTAAACGCCATATAAACTTATTACTGATAATGGGTACTTGTAACAAACACATCGTTCTAAGGTAATGATCAATATACATAGGTCTGTTGGTGACACTGACACTGACAAGTGGAGAAGGCGCAAATGTTAGAAATTTCGAGTTAACAAAGGCATGCACTTTGTATTTTTTCAAAATAGATTAAAGACACAAGCTTTAATACCACGTTTTCCTTTCACGCACATAGCCTAATTACTCATTTTCAATATTCACTCAAGTGACAAATAACGTTCTAATAATAACACATAAAGCTTTGAAAAAACAGTAATAACACGCAGGCGTAAGTAATTTACGACCTTAATTTTCGGGTTTCTTCCCTGCAGCCATTATGGTCAGGCGTTTTTATGAGGAATACCCCCATTATTTCTTTATATATCGATTACGGCCGAAGCATCTGCCATTGTTAACATATTATGCCACTAAATACACAATATATCCACCCGACGTGCCCTTATAACACGTGCTGGCCGATGTACGTGGTGAATTAGTTATGACAGGCTATTGGAACTTCGGAAGCTCACCTATTATTGCCAAGAAAAAAAAACAACAACTGAGGATGTCGTGAGGCGGAACTATGACGTAAGAGGTAACCGATAAATTAATCGTTTACGTATATTTGAAAATGTTTACAATGATTGATGACAGTTCTAAATACCTAATACCGATTACTTCAACACTTTTCAAAACAAATGGCAAACGTTTAATGTGAAAGTTAAAAAGTGAGACGTATTGGAGGCACGAAAATCTTGCAGACACATTCTAAATTAGTATTAAATATACATGTCTTTGTTGGGATGAAATTGTAGGATTTCAAATATTATAATCGCCTAATCACGCCAAAAATTCTGAAGCATATATTGTATTTAAATTTTTTAAATAAATTATGGTCGATCCACTACTAAATACTAAAAAAATAGTACTATTCAAAAAAATCAACGGATATTAATATTATAAATTCATAATGATACTATTTATTATGTATTATTAGGACATCAGAAGAAATTTTCAACGATCAATTATTAAGAAATTATATAAAGGTCTTTCAGTATCTACTGAATCGTCAATATGTTAGTTAAATATTCCAGTTCAATTTCAATTTATTTATTATCTCAAAAACATTACAAAATATTACATTTTAAACCGTTTTCAAAATACATTTGTAAGAGTATTGCTATTTACAATTAACACTTAGGTAAACAAACTATACAAGAATTAATAGAGCTTGCCTTTTAAAGGCAGCTTCACTAACGCTAAATATATCGACATCCGAATTAATTCTGTTTAACAGTAAAATTGCTCTCCCGACCATGACCATTGGCAAGTTAGTCTTGCAGGCCGGAAGATAGAACAGTCTATGCTGTCAGTGGCGAAGATACCCATCGGGAACATAGAAATGAATACTCTCCATGATAACTGAGTTTTCAAACCATCCGCGGATCAATCTGAAGTAATGTGAAGCAATGTGTACATCCCTTCTGACCCAGTTAGGAAATGCTACTCTGCAATCTCTGAGAGGAAACCTTTTCAAAAAGTTTGTAGGTATTTACTTTAAAATTAAATTTTTAGTAGTATTTAACAGCTGAGTAAAATATTTGACGATTTATTATTTAATTTTTTATGAGAAAAACTCTCTTTTAATAACTTTTGAAGGTTATTCCCATCAACGTAATATATCATTGAAGAAGAAGATAACACTTATAATCTAAATGAAAATATGAAAGAAAACAAGACACAGAAAAACAGAAAAAAACAATGGTCGCAACTGGGACTCGAACCCAGACCTCTCGTCTTACCGGGACGGCGCGTTTTCCAATTTAATATGGAAAAAAGAACTAGTTGAAGATAATATTAATGATTCTAAATATTTGAAATATGAGATTGACAAATATGACGGTTTGACAGAAGGTGGCAATAGCGAAATTGGAAAACGCGCCGTCCCGGTAAGACGAGAGGTCTGGGTTCGAGTCCCAGTTGCGACCATTGTTTTTTTCTGTTTTTCTGTGTCTTGTTTTCTTTCATATTTTCATTTAGATTATAAGTGTTATCTTCTTCTTTAATGATTTATTATTTATTTATTTGGTACAATATTTCACATTTTACAACATAATTTGATAATGTTGGTCCCAGTGCGTGATTTAACGGTTCTGATGTTCCTATTTTAGAGTACATAATTCAATAAGATGAAGGAATAAATTTATAAAAAATATATAAAGTCGGTAATAAAAAAAAAAAGTTACGCATGTAAGTTACGATTGTGTATAATGATGATAATGTGGGTTTTATAAATAGTATTGTGCGTTATTTTTTTTTCATTATTTTATGTTATAAATTTTTTGCTTATTACGTGTATATATTTTATTTTTTTATGTTATAAAATTTTTGCAAAATTTTTTTTGTTCTTTAATCAATTTTTATTTATTTTAATGAAAACAAATAACTTTTTGTACACCACTATTTAATTAACAATATCAACATGCTTCAAAAACTATGTTTGCTTCGTCAGAATAATAAGGTATTAACTTATTATTCTGACGAAGAAAACATAGTTTTCGAAACATATTGATATTGTTAATTATATAGTGAAGTACACAAAGTTATTTGTTTTCAATAAATTAATAATGACGCCGAAAAGTGAATTTGCGAAGATTGAAGAAATATTTTTTTTTTTATTTCGTTTCTGAATTTATTTTTGTTTTCCTCATTTTTTGAACAGAATGAAAGATTATTAACAAAAAAATAAAATGCTTAATTTTGAGCACATTGGATATACAGTTGTGTTCCGTAAACGTTAGTAGATACCAACCTATAGTTGTGTACTATAAACTTTAGTAGGTACCAAAGATATTCAAATACAAGAGATATGCTTTTGTGTCCACCCGACTGTCGGCGAATTACTTCTTAATGGGAATAGTTTAAAATCGAAAGTACTTGATTTTGCGGTGCAGTGATATTGGCTTACAATATAGTTTGAAAACGGATAGAATTCGTTCATTTAGTTGATTTTTCGAAGGCGTATTGTAGTATTGGTTAACATAATATGCGACACCAGGAAGCACAGTCCTACCCAATAAAAACTGCCGATAGCGTATATTTCAATATCTTTGGTACCTGCCTCCTGTAATCTGTCAATGATTGTTTTTGACAAGCAGGTAATACTCTAAAAACTTATATTGTTAAATGAATCGGATGATTTTGGGGAGAAAGCATTGCACTCATTCATAAATATGAGTATTTTCCGCCTCTAATTGGCTATGGCTGAATAATGGAGGCAATAATTCAATGCGTAGCGCCTGAATTGGCCATACATAAATTATTATTGTCAGTGACAGTTATTGAATATGGATCTGTTTAATAGCAGGACGCATATTACTACCTACACTTACACCTAGTGCTAGTGAGTAGTGACAAGTGTCGGCCAGTCGATAGTAATTAATACCTACATTGCACACGTCACTTCCGTGCATTTACTATTACAGATAGTGGACTTATCTGGCGTCTACACGATTCCATAGCTACCTTAACTTAATGGTCGTGGTAGAGCCTGCCCCAGCCCTACGAGTTCTTTGTACCCCGGTTCATAGAACTCTCAATATATACAATATAATAAATAAACATAAACACATACACCTAATACAAAGCTGAATATTTTTGTCGTTTTCGCAGAAAAATAAACTGATTTTATTTACCATAACCGCTAAGCTTGTACCTTAAACTGTCATTTCAAGGTTTTTTTATAAAATATATTCATCCCAGACTTGCAGAAGAGTCAATAGATGTCGCACATTAAATAAAATGGATAATAATTTATCCAGACACCATCTAGATTGCATTTAGTTCGAGTTGAATCTTGCAATCATTCATAAAGATGGCAGCCAATAAAAATATGCGTTAAGAAAAATGAAGATAATATGGGTGGTTCTTAGTCGAAGTATGGTACAGTTAAAAGTGACCGAATTGGATATCGACACCTTAGCTCAGTGGATAAGAGCGCCCAACCCGGAAAGTAGGGAGATCCTGGGTTCGAGTCCCAGAGGTGCCAATATCTTTTTCTGATTTTTCTGTTTCCAGATTTTCGATTGAGTTTCGCTCATAATGTCTTCATTTAATTAAATTTTTTTATAAAACATAAAAAACTTATGGTCAGTATTTGTGAATGTATACCACTAAGAAAAAAAGGATTAGCAATACCCTTAAAAATATCTGCTGCTTTTTTTAAATAAAGAATATTTTCTTATCTTCTTGATAACACTTATTGGATCCAAATCCAATAATTGGATCCGAATTTGGCAGCCACCTCTGGTCTGGAGCTCCAAAATATTTGAAAAATACCCTCGACTCTGGGCAGAAACGGGCGGTCCGTTTGATAGATTCTCCCATCTTAACGAACGGGTTGCAGTCTTTAGAGCACGGGCGTCGGGTGGGAATGCTTTCCATGTTCTACCGGTATTTCAATGGAAGATGCTCTGAGGTACTAGCTCATTGATCCCTTCGGCACCAGTGCATTGTCGGGAGACACCACGCCCAACATATGTACACGGTTGACATATGTCACATGAGAACGGGTCGTTTTTTCGACTCGTTCTTGAGTTCAACAGCTCGGCTATGGAACGATTTGCCGGCATCTGTGTTTCCTCCCTCCTACAACATGGGTCTCTTCAAGACCAATGTTCATTCCTTCATCTCCTCAAAAAGACCCTCCACACAGCATCCCAGATGACGTAGGCCCTGAGGGGAATTATTTTCCTCAGGGCCTCCTGTGTAGAGTTAATGTAAAAAAAAAAAAAAATCCCCTCAAGAGCGCTTATATTTATATTTTTTTAATTTTCTTAACTTATCACTTAGACTTGTAACTTATTGACTTACAGCTGAGATTTATTACTAGTGGCATATAATACTATGTATTATTTATGACCAAATGAATCTAAAAACACGTAAATACCTAAGAGCGCTATTTGACTTACAACTAATATGACTTATAATTAGAGACTTGTAATTAACTTATGTTTATAAATACATGTTATGGTTACTGCCTATGCTATCAGTAGTAAAGTGTAAAAAAGTTTAAGTGTTATGAATTGTTACAGAAACTGGAAAATAAAACTATAACTGGAATCTATCCATCACTTTAACACACGGCGTTATTCTGGAAACGATAAATAAAATTTGTGAGGCTTTAGTTTTGCTACGAGTTCAGAACTTACCTACGATCTTTTGCAAATGTGTAGGGAGTTTTTTCCAAGCTGTTGGGTCCACTACTGAAAATCCTAGTCTCCGAAATTAGGATTGGTATTGGGCAATGCCCATACGTACTGTCAGTCTACCCATTGTTGAAGAAGCTGATAGAAGAGTTGTTGCTTACTTAGTAATAAGATGAAAGCGACAAGCCAAAAATGTACGTATTCTTAGTGTGCCTTATGTAGCCACGAGAAATGGGTAAGAGGCACAAAATCGCTTGGCAACAAGAGTCACGATTTCAAGCACAAGTGTGGTTTTTATTTATTTTGTGAATAATTTTATAAGAGAGAAGAAAAAAATAATCAAAGGAAATTGTCACAGATAATTTTAGCCTTCAAATTATATATTTTTTAAGTTGTTTCTTACGTGCTTTTATACATTTATAAAGAAAAAATAGACTTTTAATACTTAACGCTTAAGATTTTTTAAATCTATTCAAGGGAAACGGTAGAAAAACCAAGTATTTTTTGGTACAATGTAAACCGATTCGTATTAAAGAATAATCCAAAATGGTGATTTGGCATTACACTTTGTCTAAACATAGTCTGGAATGGTAATGCGCGTTTTCATCCCGCGCCAAAATATTCCCGACAAAATATTCCCGACAAAATATCCCCGACAAAATATTCCCGACAAAATATCCCCGACAAAATATTCCCGATAAAATATCCCCGACAAAATATCCCCGACAAAATATCCCCGACAAAATATCACCGAAAAATATCCCCGACAAAACATTCCCGACAAAATATCCTACGGATAAAATATCTACTTAAACATAACCTAACTTCACATTACAGGATGTCTGTATTATTGTTGGTCCCATTTTACTATTTTTGAACAATAGTTTTTTGTCTTTATAGGATATCTGTTTTGTTTATGTCTCATTTTGTTTTTGTTAGGATAGATTAGATATTTTGTTGGGGATATTTTGTAGGTAAAATTTTTTTTTCGCGGGATGAAAATCCCGCGAAAAAAAAAATCATTCTTAGAATGCACAGTTCCAACGAGTAAGATGGTGTCACGTCATGTATCGCTTTAAGAAACAGTCGAATTATCAATTAAAAATCTGAGGTAGCTTGATTTTACTAATGAACCGTGATTATAATATTCTTTTCTTCAATAATTGCAAAGTCACTTTGCGGCATCATTTTAATTAGACGAAAATAATAAACTTTGTTTAAGCCATACTTTACTTAGAAAAATGTATCAAAATTCTTAGACTTGAATTGTAATGTTTCTTTAAAATTTCTTTGCGAAAATAAAATTAGAGCTGCCTTCATAAAAAGCTTATTAACTTGTCAAGTTATTTAAAACGAAGCGAGTTTTATTTTTCATTCAGGTATATGTGATTATCAGTCTTTATTTCTTAGAAAATTATTATCTGCTTTAATGCATACTAAATAACGAAATCGTCAACGAAGATTTGAGGGAGCAAATTTCGAAGAAATTTATTAAATTTTACTCTGAAAATTTGTCACTAAATGGCTTCTACTAAAAATCGTAAAATACCATACAATAATAAAATTCACGTCAATATTTTTTTGTACAACGCAACCCATAATTTTCGAACCCAGCTTCGCCCGAGTTTCTTTTAACGAAACATTCTTTCAAATGAAAGAATTAAACTTATTATGGAACCAACAGGAAGTGTTATAAAAACAAAGCGATTGTTTTTTTTGCAATTTTTTTCTGTTTACTTGATAATATGTTATTATTCATGTACATTGAAATTCATGATAATGTTGTAAGAACTTTTTACAGAATTGCTAACTAATTAAATAATCTCACATTTTGGAAATAATTGTCAAAAAATATATTAATTCAAATATAAACAGATTTTATTATTTTTTTACCCAAGCCTGAATACATACTCAACATGAAAAAACACAATTGAAAGGATTTTTTTTGTTATTGTTTTTGGGGTGTTATGCCGTGTTTCGCTACCTCCTTCTTTAGCCAACGTTTCGGACAGCGTTACAGTGTCCATCATCATAACAAAAATACTTTTTGGCCGTGAAAACCTAAAAACATACAATTGAAAGGAGTTTTCAAAGAAATGATTACCTTTATACTCATACCTATATACATATCCTATCTACTTAGATATCCTAGATACCTATCATTCTATGACCTAGAATGATATTGGCGCAAGCGATTCTGACATTTTCCTACATACATTTTCTTTATACATAAGGCTTAAAATTGCGTTTATAAAAAACAAGGTTTTTTTATTTATAAATGCGACCAAATCCAAAAGGATATCGCAACATTTTCGAGCATATAAACTCGGTCATCCAGGTAAATCGGCTATTGTCGAGCATTTGATTGAGAGTGGCAGTTTCTTTGGATCTCTTCATAAAGTCCTGGAAAGACCCAAAACGCATATAGCACGCCTAAAGGCCATTGATCTTTACATAAATCTAATTAATATTATTAAAGACAACGAGGCTAAGACCAATTGTTCATGTTGCCGGTAATTACACCGAAACAAAATTATTTTAAATCATATTGTAATATCAGCTCTCAGAGGGTTTGAGGATATATTGCATCTACAGACGTAACACGCACTTTACCACAATCGGCGGCTGATGAAAACATGCAATTTTGTATGGTTCTTAGGTAACAATTTTCCCTACCGAGAAAATACAAGGCCTCAAGTCTATAATAATAGCCAGGTAATATTTTAAACTCCCAAATGAGGTAAAAATTGCGAAGCGCATACGACGTCGATCTATTTGTATGAATAACAGTAACTTTAAATTTAGTAATTATAAATGATTCCCACTCAATTATTTTTAAGTCAATTTGGGTACCGCCGCCCCAGGAACCGTTTATTGGATAACCAACACCTCTGCCATAGGTCATCTCAAGTAGTCCGCTACGTTTGACTTAGCACTCTTAGCAGGGGTGCCCGAGTTCATGGGGTGATGTTTTTCCGGGTCTTGACGGTGGATGAGAGAGAATGGTTGAGGGAGTATTTTTAACTTCTTCAGCCGTACTATCTCGGAATGTGTGGGAGGGATAAATTCATACGTCTATCACTCCTGTATTTACTTACCCCCCAGATTCCAACCCACTCCCAATATCTTTTCATTCCCAGAACTTTCTCTCCTTTCTTTCCTAAAAAGACCCTCCACACAGCTGATGTAGGACCTGAGCGGAATCATTTTCTTCAGGGCCTCCTGTGTGGAGCAAATGTAAAAAAAAAAAAATTTACACCCACATGCTATTGCGAGGCTCGTACGAAGCAGTTCTATTTGTATAAAGAACAGTAACTTGAAATTAAGTAAATTTAAATGATTCTCCCTTAATAAAATTTTAAACAGCCACAAGAGGTCATAATTGAGAGGCCGTTCTCTTTGTTTATACAAACGTAAATTTGGCAAATAATGATGAATTGCAAATAAGAATCAAGACAATGAAAAAAAATACAATCTTCGTTTCAACATCTGCCCTGATGGTGGGCATTGCAATGCTATATGAAACGTTGGCTAAATAAGAAATTAGTGCAACAGGGGATAATAACCCAGAAATAAATTAAGGTGATAGGATACCTTAATTGTGTTAAACACAAATAGCGCGGCATTTTCCTTGTATGTATATTCATATATCGCACACGATATCTGGTAGTTCTAGGGAGCATACTTTGTAAATTCACTTAGTAATAAAGAAGCCGATAATCTGGAGCCATTTATAGAATCGCGTGTTAGGCGACAATAAATAAATAACCTACTGTGGTCACTGAATAGGGACACCGATATCGTAGTGGTCACTGCCCACTACCCACTACTTTCTACCCTTAGGTGGTCTGATGGAACACCACCGCCATTAGCCCCAAGACATTGAAATGAGCAAAATGCTTTATATTCATTGACTTTGTTTTATTATTCCTGGTGAAAAGAGTTGATTTGCCTTCGTAAAGTGTTACTTTCGAACTTTGTAATGAAAAAGCACTGAAATTATTTTGGAAGGTTGTCAAAGAATTTTGGCGGGCGGTAATCGTGCAATAATGGCGCCCTAAGGGTTGAATAAAATGATTTCTTTTAAATTATAAGACTGTTGCTTTTTGTTTAACGTCAATGAGAAAAAAATCAAATAAGAGCACCTACTTTAGTGAGTAAAGTTAAAAAAAATCTGAGTGTACATTGCTCACGCGGTAGAAGTGAGTCAGAAAACTAAACTTCGTAAGAATGAGACGAATGTAGAGTGTCAGAAGTAGGATAATTGTAGAGTTTATTTATTATAATATTGTAACCAAGTTAAAAATATATTTAACGTCATTCTACGAAGCACCGCACAAAGAGGCAAACGATGGACTACGAACCACCGCACAAAGAGGACACCGATTATTCTATTTCATTCTCTCGCAGGCTAAATTCTATACATGTATGTTTGTCGCTTTTAATGTCGCTCGTTTCTGTTTTGTCGAGTTTCAAATCACAACGGTTATAAAGAAATTTTCATTTAAAAAATATTTTAATGAGGAAACCGATGGGCTACGAAGCACCGCATGAAGAGGACACCGATTAGCATATCTCATTCTCTCGCAGGCTAAATCCTATAGATGTACGTGTTTGTTTCTTTTTAGTATCGCTCGTTTCCGTTTTATCGAGTTTCAAATCACAACGGTGCTGAAGAAGTTTTCACTTCAAAAAGTAATTATTGACGCGTTAGATATCGACGTTCATTTTAAAAAACTTAAATTTCACTAATACAATTTAGTAAATTTTATCTTAGAGTGGACGATGGACGATGACATCTGCTCTGATGATAGACACTGTAACGCTGCCCAAAATGTTGGTTGAAGAAGGACGGCATGGTATAATAATCCAAAAATTAATCACGATAAAACGTTCTTATAGTTTTGCGTAGTACCGAAGCACCAAAGCTCGTTCTATCATCACGTGATACCGTAACAGTCAGGATACAGCCTAAACAAATGCGTGCCGACCCCTCATTTGTTACACGTCATTTTGAAGGGCACAGTACTAAAATTGAATTGTTATTACTTTATTTTATGACCGATAATTTGAAAAGTATTTTCAGTGGCGTCGTTATCTTCGAACCAGCTAGCTACCATGATGAACGATATTTGTTCCTTCGTAAGTAGTTAGCGGTAAAATGTAAGAGATAGAGCCTGTTTCAGAAGTTTTGATGAAGGTTTCAATTTAATGTTCACGTATTTATTACAAAAAAGAAAATATACACCATTGTTTTATTTCAAAAGACCTTCTTCTAACAGGGTATGACGAATTGCTTTTTCATTTTATATTCCAAACTACAGTCAGAAAAAAATTAAATTGAATAAATTTCATAAAAAATGTCTGTCGTTTCATATATATGTATTTATATATTTTTAAAAATTTTTTTATTCATTGCTTTGATTGTTTTTTTTTATCAGGTTCTCCATAAAATAGTTATTCACCAAAATATTATGGAGAAGGTTACAAAATTTTTAAAAAGTGTGCAAGGGGGCAATTTAACTTTTTTTTATTTTTTTATTTTAGTAGCTAGTTAGTTAGTAGCTAGTTTTATCCTGAATAAAAGAATTGTACATACAAAATAAAATGGTCAATTTAAAAAGGTAAGTATAGATATTGTGTTTCTTAGTCCTCCTCGCTAAAGGATCCTGTGCCGAGGTGGACTAAAGTTATTTAAATGTAGTTTATTTGTCTTCTTTGTCGTTTTTAGTGTCTTATTTATGGTTTTTCATTGACCTCTTTCAACCATATTTTTATTCTTTATTTGCACTCATTAGAGTTTTTTATTAGTTTTATGTCTTGGGGAAGGATGTAACAGAGGTTTTTTTTTTTCAAAGTATGTGTAGTTTATTTGTCCGAATGTGGTTTTATAACTCGGAATATGTTTTTTGTCATTTTTATTCGATCTAGTGTTATGCATAAATGGTCTAGTAGAGGATTCAGTATTTTGAATAGCTTCAATAACATATTTTTGGCATATATTTGTTGTAAATTTGGTACGTCAAAGCTATTGAAAATTTCAATTGTAGGCGTTCTAATGGGTACTTTCAGTATGGTCTTTATGATTCCTTTTTAAATTATATTCAGGTTATGTATGTACTTATGTGTAGCAGATTCCCATCCTACGATTCGGTATTCAATTCGAGAATGACGTAACGCGTAGTAGACCTTTTTAATATCCTTTTCATGTTGTGACGTTTGTCAAAAGATAATTACTGAACTTTCTGTAGGTGACATTGAAGATGTCGATGCTCAATGCAGAATGTTAAGCAGTTGAGTTGCTCTGTTTAATGGCGCATTCTGATACATAGAAGTTCTCGCTATCTATAATTATATATAATATAATTTGTGGATCTTTCGACATCCATGAAGATAGGCACATGCCTGGTTTAAATAAAATGTATTATTTCAATAAATCACACACAACGTTTAACTCAACTCCTGCTTCCCTCTGTCATTTATTTCATACTGTGTAAGACTTTTCTCAATAATAAATTGTACATTATAATTATTTAGTTCTCGAAGAGTAACTCATTTCACTATATCGACTCACCCCTTTTATCCCTAATCTTATTAAGTCACGTGAACATTCACTCATTCACCCTTACCAGGTGATTTATTTGAATACCTACCCGATGATCATTAACAATTGTATATTCATTTTGTGAAATAAAAAAAACACATACACAATTGTAAATCTGTTTAATTAACTAAACACGTTAATACAATTGCTTAACTTCACAGTCCCTAATTGTACCATTAAGTGTAAGTGAAGGAAACAATGTACATCGATCACCCAGTGTGAAGAGTAATGCTTTTGGCCATTTTAGCATCGTAAACACAATCTGTTATTAGTGATTACCTACGTGAAAAAGAGTATTGACTATTAAAAGCTGTACCCAGGTAACGGGTAAAGGTAAGAAAGTAGCTCGCAAATAGAAACAAATAGGCATATATATGCCATACGGTTTCTTGAGGCTTTGCTTCGGAACACACTTAAAATCCAGTAGTAAAAATTATACGATGAAATCTTTTATAAATGTTATCCTTCATCGATATGTTGATTTAATACAAATTCGTCGATGTGAAATTCAAAACAAACTAATTAATAAGCTATGTGATTATGTATAAGTATGTATTTCCATCTAGATTACCTGGTTTTTATTAGACGAAATTATTTACTTTGCGTATAAAAAATACAAATTTTTATCATTAAGAAAATAATCTCTGGATAGTTTTTGCTTAGTAAGGTTTGTTCAAGTAAATGTATTTTTTTAATAAAAACATGTATTTTCAAATAAAATAATGGTTTCTCCGTAAAACAATTTTACAAGTTAACAGCACTATAAATTAAAAAAAAAAAAAAAAACAAAATCTTTCGTAACCAATATTTTATTCCCCGGGTTTCAAAGAACACCTGCTACGATGCTATATATAGAAATTAAAAAAGTGTTATAATCAATTCAATATTATTTTTAGCCAATTTTACAAATAGCCATCTCACAAATTTATTTTAACATTAAAACCTATAATATTTTTTTTATGATTCAGACATCTTGATTACTCCATGATTCTGTTGTTTTAAATTACAAAAGTTTAATTTTTACACAATAATTATTTTATACATACAAAAATAATTTTTTAATCATTAATGTTATAGGACAACTTTTTCATTTTTATAAGACTGCACAATCACCGCTTATTGCAATATTTTTGTCTTTACTTAATTGTATTGTAATTTTCATATGCATTAAATTTTAGTAAATTTTGTAGCCTGACGAAGATACCACCGTTTTTTTTTGTAACTTTTTGATAATTTTTGTACAAAAGGTTTATTTTGATCATTTGAACTCCGTAATTTTACTATTTTAAGAATTTTAGAATAAGTAATTTTAGAATTTGAAGAAGCGAAAATATTTCGATTTGTTCATAATAAGGAACTCCAGTGAAAAATATTATGGCTTTAAAAAAATATGTTCATATATACCAATATACGCTGATTCTGAATATATAAGTTTTATTACATAATATTTAACGTAGAGTTTTTAAAAAAATATTGAAAAGTCCATTTTAAAACGTGTCATTAAAACACCCTATTGCTGGATTTTGGCGGCGTGACGTCACCGCGCCGCGTCACCTGGGTCAAAGTTGTATAGAAATCAATAGAAATAAGACGCAAGCCGTTCGGTATTCGGTGTTATTGACTTATAGAGAATTGGACAAATAATAGTTTTTGTTTTTATTGAAACTTTATTTAGGCCTAAATAATTCAGTATCAAAAATAAAGTATCTCTATTAGTTTATCTATATTATTTAAAATATTCAAAAACTTTAACTGTACAAAAAACGATCGTATTGCCCAGTAATGTCTATGAAAATGCTCCAATGCTGAAATTCAAAATGGCGGGAGTCGAACAGCTGATTCCAGTTCCGTACAAAATTCATACTTCGGTTAGTCATGATGACGTCACACTAGATTCGGTGGTTTTCGGGGGATCTTGAAAAATTAAAACTTTGACATTTATTTTAACTATTAAAACTAACTATAAAAATAAAAATAAATATGCAGTTATTTAAGTTAGAAGGTCATTATTCATATAAAAAATATAAAAAAATTGGACTGGAATTCTCTATTAGGAACATGTAATGACTTTGCCTAATCGTTTGATTGTAAAGTGATAGGTACTAATACATTTATTTATTATAATATTTACGATTATATTGTTCAGTTAAAGCTTCTGAAAAGCACTGCGCACATTATTAGGACACATTTTTTCAAAATATACTTTGACTGATACTGGTGGCAACTGTTTCAAATTAACATTCACAAGAAAGCCCGAACCGTTGCGGAGTGTTTTGGCGTCGTGATTTAGTGGTTCAAGATAAAACCTTAATACAGAAATAAAGGATTTCTAGCCGGTTACGTGTAAATACAGCCACTACCTTTGTGTTCCCTGGGATTTTCAGCAAAAAGCAAACGTTTCGAGTTGAGAAAAGCGCCGTTTGAATTAAAACAATCCGACAATCAGGATTAAGATGAAAACCTTGGTTTACTTACAATAGAGAATTCCAGTCCAATTTTTTTTATGAATAATGACCTTCTAACTTAAATAACTGCATATTTATTTTTATAGTTAGTTTTAATAGTTAAAATAAATGTCAAAGTTTAAATTTTTCAAGATCCCCCGAAAACCACCGAATCTAGTGTGACGTCATCATGACTAACCGAAGTATGAATCTTGTAAGGAACTGGAATCAGCTGTTCGACTCCCGCCATTTTGAATTTCAGCATTGGAGCGTTTTCATAGACATTACTGGGCAATACGATCGTTTTTTTTACAGTTAAAGTTTTTGAATATTTTAAATAATCTAGATAAACTAATAGATACTTTATTTTTGATACTGAATTATTTAGGCCTAAATAATGTTTCAATAAAAACAAAAACTATTATTTGTCCAATTCTCTATAAACCAATAACACGGAATGCCGAACGGCTTGCGTCTTCATTTCTATTGATTTCTATACAACTTTGACCCAGGTGACGCGGCGCGGTGACGTCACGCCGCCAAAATCCAGCAATAGGGTGTTTTAATGACACGTTTTAAAATGGACTTTTTAATATTTTTTTTAAAAACTCTACGTTAAATATTATGTAATAAAACTTATATATTCAGAATCAACGTATATTGGTCTATATGAACATATTTTTTTGAAGCAATAATATTTTTCACTGGAGTTCCTTATTATTAGAGTTTACATTATTGAAAGTAAATAAATTCTTAGTTGTCAGCTGTTGAAATTGGGCAGAAATGCTGATTTCAAATAGTAATTCGTTAAAGCAGCATCCAATGATGGGATAAATAATTCAAATGTATAAATATTCATTATAATCAAATTTGAGCATTTAAAAGCGTTTATCAAAATAGGTTGAGATAATTCTTTTCTAAATTTAAAAAATGGCAAAAGGGCAATTTAAATCTTAATACAATTGAAAAAAATAGTTTTCCGGAGGAAAATAGAAAATTTCATTAATTTATTTGAACTTAAGAGGAACGTATGTGCGGCCCGTTTCGCCCGCTTCATACAAATTTTAATTCTGGATTTGAGATCAGGATACCCAACCAAAATGAAAAATTATTTTTGTAATCAAAAGGTGTATCAAATATCTAGTAAGGATGTGAGCTACTTTATTTGTTTTTGCTTTAAATTATAAGATATCGGCCATTAAAGATTTTTGTTTTTCGTGATTTTAGAGGCAACGTGGGAAATTATTTGTGCGTAAATGAAAAACAATAAAGAAATAATTTTGTTATATTTATTTTAAAAATACGATGAAAAATACAAAAAAAAATTGAACACCATTGTAAATACATTTTTCGGGTAGTAATTTAAATATGTAAACGTCAAATTTTTGTTCCGTCGTAAAAAGGTAATTTTTATTTTAACGTTACACCCATCAAAATAATTTTTTTTATTCATTTTTATTTTTCATTTTACATTTCATCATATTTTTATGATGAAGTAAATTTATTTTTTGTTTTTTCGTTTACTCACAAATTTGAGATTGACTTATGCTGCAAATATCAATTATGTAACAATGTTAAACATGCATTTTGGAGGTCTGTTGACTGGGCACTGGTGCCAAAAATGAGACATTGGGCATAGCAAATTTGATTATGTTATTTAGACTCCAAGAAGAAAGCCTTTTAAGGAATCAAATCCATACCCTCCTTCAAAGCTCTAGTTTTTAGCTTTTCAAATAAAAACATCATGAACTTTCATCGTGCAGATTGTTTTTTTTTTTTACATTAACTCCACTCAGGAGGCCCTGAGGAAAATAATTTCCCTCAGGGTCTATGTCATCTTGATGATATGCTTTGTGGAGGGTCTTTTTGAGGATAGGAAGAAATGAACATTGGTCTTGAAGAGACCCATGTTCTAGGAAGGAGGAAACACAGAGGTCGGCAAATCGTTCCATAGCCGAGATGTTAAAAAACATAAAAATGAGTCGAAGAAGCGACCCGTTCTCATGTGACAAATGTGAACCGTGTGCGTTGGGCACGCGTTTGGCGTGTTTCCCGACTATGCACCGGAGCCGGGATCAAAGACGCTAGTTTCTCAGAGCATCTTCCATTAAAATACCGGTAGAACAAGGATAGCATTCCCACCCGACGCCTGTGCTCTAAAGATTGCAATCCGTTTGTTAAGTTTGACCGCCCGTTTCTGCACAGAGTCGAGGGTTTTTTTTCAGGTATTTTAGGGCTCCAGACCAGAGTTGGCTGCCAAATTCAACCTTGGGGCGCACTTGTGATTTGTACAGGGTTAGCAGTTGTGTACTGTTAAAGTATTACAGTACGCCCAGTTTTGAGAGGCTAATAAATTTCATTTCAAAATAGAATATATTTCATTTTGAAAAAAAATCGCAAGACTTTAGCTTAATACATGTATACATTTTGCTTAGTAACAACAAGCTGGATTACAAAACAATACAAATGTCATAAATGTAATAAGTGACATTGAAATGCGCTGTCCGTCCCTCGAAGTGACAGCGGAGCAGGATTAGGGTGGCCCCGATAACTGCCTACACCACCCCTTCCCATGTTCTCCTGTTCTCCTGCTAGCTCGTCCACGTGAGGAATTTGTTTACTTTGACTTGACATCGGAACAGATGCCGACCGGTGACGTCACGGATTCGGATTTCCACGAAATTGGTTTCCGCCGGACCCCCGTCAAACCAACTATCGCCCGGGAGCTCTCATTCGATGGCAGACTGTTGGAACTGACAGTAGCCAGAATAATATATTCAGAATGTGAGTACTGGAGGCTCGGGAAAACGAAAATTCTTGACAGAGTATCATAAACACCAATAAGAAAAATTATGATTTAAAAAAAATATATATATTTTTTATTTTAATGAAAGCAAATAACTTTGTGTACACCACTATTTAATTAACAATATGGATTTGTTTTCATTAAATTAATAATGACGCCACAAAGTGAATTTGCGAATTTTGAAGAAATAAAAAATATTTGTTTATTTATTTCGTTATAACCTATAGTAAGAATATCACGTAAATAAAATTCCATTCAACACCCAAATAAATCTAAGAGTATTAATAGGCTTGCGTCTGCGTGGTTGAATTTTAGAACCTGGCTTCGAGTGCATGTCTGACGCCACGCCATACGCGCCGCGCCACTAATAACATCTGTTTACGTTAAATTTCAAACAACTACCGTTGTAATTCGGTTTCAAATTCAAGAATTTGACACAAGGTGTCACCACTTCCATCGGCATGTCGGATGGGGACGTATCCCCCTAGGTATAAGGGGCCATCCATAAATTAGGTCACACCTTAAGGGGGGGGGAGTAGAGAAGTGTGACATTGTGTGACAAAGGGTATGGGAGGGTCATGAGCTCTGTGACATCACATGTAAAAATCAAAATTATTAAAACGCAAAAAAAATTTAGATATAAAATTGCAAAATATGTGACGTCACACTGGGGGAGAGGAGTCTCTCAAATGTGACAATGTGTGATAGGGACGGGGGGGGGGGGGGAATAAAAAAATCATGAAATTCGTGTGACGTAATTTATGGATGGCCCCTAACCGCTACGAATTGGTGAATATATAGTATCTCTCCGGATACGGAAAGATTGACGGTAATAAATAGTTGTATCTAGCGGCTACATATTTCATATGACGTCATTGTCTGTCTCGGTGACTAGCTACACTAGATGACGGTGGATCCGAGGAACGGGCTATTTTTGGAACCAGTTCCTGTTGGATTTATAAAATGGTCACCAATACTAACTGGACGAAGCCGAACCAAAAGCCGCCCGTCGGGCCTAGCAGCAAAAACCTGCGGAGCGGGTTTTCAACTGCTAGTTTTAAATTATTATTATCATGTTCTTCTCCGTTTTGGTGATTTTCCAGTGCATACACGAGCAAAGTAATTGAAAAACAAGTAATTTCCTAACAACGAAGCCGCTAGTCTCAAATATATTTAAAAATAAATGTACATGTATTTGTCTTTTTAGCAGCTTCAATAGTTTTCGACTTTGAAATGTCAGTCACGGATATATAGAATTGTGGGTATTGTTTATTCCACCAGTTCTGTAAAATCTATTTTTATGTTCAAAGCTCTTTTCAAAGTTCTTAGAAAATATATTATTTTTTTCAGATAGACAGGCGTTTTATTGAAAACTGTCGTATTATATAATGTATTATGTAAAAATATATATATTTTTTTTATATTACCAAAATTTAATATGCAGACGGTACGGTAAAGTTTTGCAGGCTGGAAAAATCTTAAATCCTTTTTACATATTACACGAATAGTTTCACAACATTGTTTTATTTACAATACTGTTTAATTTTTTTATGTTTACACACTTGAAATATTATATAATTTTTTTACCAAGCCTTAGTTTAGTGAATTTTGTTAACGTAAAGCTTGAAATGTCAGTTTTAATTCTGAAAAAACATATCTTTTTCATTTTACACCCTGAAATGCATACACCAAAAAATATTAAAAACCAATATGTAATTTTAACTCCTTAATAATAATTGGATAATTTGTAGAGCGCCGTTTTTGTGAAAAATCACCTCAAGGGCGAAATCACCTTAAGGGCCTCCTTCAACCCAAAGCAGCAAGAAAGTTGGTTTCCAAGATTTAACATGATGATCACTGAAAGCTTCCGCAAAAGATTATTTTAAGCATCTTTACTTCTATACTAATATTATAACTGCGAAACTGCATGTGTTCGTTTGTTACGCTTTCACGCATAAAACAATAAACCGATTTTAAAAATTCTTTCAAAAGTAGAAAGCTAAATTATATACGAGTACTATAGGTAATATATAATGGTAAGCTCTGGCGTTATGAAATTATTAATATTAATATATTTTATTTTGTATACGTTTTCTGTCGCTAACAAAAGCGAGTTATTGCTAACCTCAGAAAAATCGTTGCCGTGGAAACGATGTTGATGTATTGAAATAAAAATGAATCTCCGAAATGTTTGTACGCGCACAATTTCCGAAAGACTGCACCAAATCGGATAATTCTTTTTTCTTTGAGCTCTGGCATTATGAAATGTTGGTGGCAAGCGAGCTGTTTGAAAACTGAATGTACCGGGAATGAATGTATGAAATGCGGGAGGGGGATAATTGATAACTGCAAGCGCTACAGTAATTTCCCCCTAATACCGTACGAGCGAAGCCGCGGGTAAAAGCTAGAATATAATAAAAGCATTAGAGTAAATGAAAAAATTCAATTTTTAATTTAAAAAAAATAAAAGATGTTACTAAAAGTATGACATTTAATTTGTTCCCCTTCTCTTCATGTAACCCTACCTTCCCCCTACTCCTTTATCTTCCCCTCTCTGATGCTCAATCTTCCTCGATATGCTGTCTCTCTCTCCGTCTCTTTATGTTCTTAACCTTATAATGTAAATGTCTGCAGTGATTTTACAATAATGATGTTCTAAAGACTTAGGATAAGTAAAATTAGCTGACAAAAAAAAACATTTTCTAGTTTAAGATTATATTTCCAATTATATCACGTTTGTAGTTACTAATAAAATACATTCAAGAAGTATTCACATTTGTTTAATTTTCAGAAATCTATCAACCAGATGATTTGAATAAACGTTTGCCGACTTCGTAAGCGGGTTATATATATTTTTGAACGTTGTTTGTGAGACATAAATTTTATGAAAGTTGGTCTGGGTTTCATTATAAAAATATTAAAACACACGAGAGCGCATAAAACAATTTCATCCTACGAACAGCAATAGTGACACAGTGAGTGAGAGGTAGATTGCCCCCTGACACGCGACAGAGGGAGATGACGACAAAGTGAAATACACTCGGAAAGTGGCGAGATATAACTGAAAACAAAAACATCACGAAGCGTCACTAGGAAAAAGATTAAAATGTCAGTGCTGTTTGAAATGTCAGCTGGGAGGTTTAGTGGGACGACGTGGAGTGGGAAAGGAGGGTTGGTGAGCCAATAAGTCGCGGGTGGGAACAAGAAAGGGTGTTGTGTCTGCAGCAAAGGATTCTGCTAAGAGAGATTTCACTGAGATTCTCAAGTGTTATGTACTCTTCGGAGAAGTATTTATCTTTCGGTTCAATAAAAGCAGAATGTATTGGATTGGTTTTTACCTTCGTTTTGATCTATTTACGTTGCTTTCATTTCCGCTTTATAAATGTGAGTTTTTACGGGAACGCAAGAAAGATAGTACGATCAAGAATAAAGCGATCAAGAATAGGTAATCAAAATACTTAGAAAGCTATTTAAAATTGGAGAAATAAAACATAATAAATTTAAATAGTGCGCATTATTCGAAATAGTTTTACTGAATTCATAATACACACTTTAAAATAAAATAAAAATGCCTTCCGTATAGGTTAGAATGAAAAACAATGTTGTCACTGACAAAGTACCTTTTGACGATTACATCGAGATCCAATCAACATTGCGTTTTCTATCTCTCTTAAACTGCTTAATATCGCATTCGCTATTCAATTTGTACAGAGACCGAATTTCTGAATTTGAAATTAAAAGCGAGTCAGACTTCTGGATCGCGAAACATGCCACCATCATATTTTGTTTTTCTTTATTGTATGTTTTAACCATGCTAACAATGTTTACCTATAATATTTTTTAATCTCTTGGTTCTAAAAAAATAACATCGTTTATTTATTTATTTATTCACGCCGTAAAGACTTATATACAAAGACATTGTAAGTAGGTTGTACAGGAGACTAATAAAACTAGTGTATAGTACATTACATAATAAACTGAATATGAAAGACATATTAACAGGGATAATAATGTAGGCGTGTAGATTCGTAGTCATGTAAAGTTCGAAGTATAATAAAAGTAAAAAATATGTACTTCAAGTACTATGAAAGTAATAACGGAGCAAGGTGTGGTAGCTTTGTTGATATTGTTATAAATAATAAAAAATCACCATTAATAGTTTGTTATAAAGTTTGTAATTAGCAAACGTTTAGATGTTTTACAGATCGTAGCTAAATTAAAACAGTGGTAAAAGATGTAAATAAATTATGAAAGATTATAAGTAGGTACAATGCAAGTACTTGGTCATATTATAATAGAAAGTTTTACAAAGGAGTTAGATAAATTTATATTACAATAGTATAATAACGAGAGTACAAAAAAGTAAATACGTTATACATAGATAAGTAGTTAAAGTACGTTTGTTAGTATATATTTTTTGTTGTTTTAACATTTTTACAGTGCTAACAATTATTTTGTTAATTGACAATGGGTTGATAATTTAATAATTTAATTAAAAATCTTCACAGCAAGCGTAAATCTAGGTTTTGTTGTTACTAGACGGAGGTGCTACTAGTGAAATAACAGAAATAATAATAATTTTAAATCAAACAGACGTAGGCGCTCTCGAGGTATTATATAAAAATATATATTATCCTCAAAAATATGTATTTATCTAAAAAGAATTATTGACACGGTTAAAAAATATTTGAATTAAATCAGCAAATTCATTCAAGTACAAAAACGTACCCAAGATCAAAAGCACACGGTAGAAAATTGAACAATTTTATTATGACATGACACAAATTTAAAAAAAAACTTCGTCAAAGATATTTAAATTATTTTTCCCCTAATGGCTTCCACCCTGATTTTAAATATTAAAAATTGATGACGCCCACAAGAAATTAGTGGTACCTACTGGAACGGCAGAAAAATCAGTCATTAATTTATATCACGTCAGCGGTTTGCGTCGAGTATTTTAAACTGCAATACTTTCAGCGGAAGAAGCGATTATATTGAAGTAAAAATTCTAGTATAATGTTTTGAGAAACTTTAAATAAATGTTACATCGTAATGAAATAACACGCCGTACTTAACTTTATTCTTTTTTTAAAATTTTTTTTTTCATTAATACCGCACAGGAGGAAAATAATTTCTCTCAAGGCCTGTCATCTTCGAAGATGCCTCCTACAACATGGGTCTTGAAGAGAGAGTATTGAAGAGACCTATGTTGTAGGAGGGAGGAAACACAGAGGCCGGCAAATCGTTCCAAAGACAAGTTGTTGAACTCAAGAACGAGTTGTAAAAACGACCCGTTCTCATGTGACTAATGTCAACCATTACAAATGTTGGGCGCATGTTTGGCGTGTTTCCCGACTATGCACCGGTGCCGAGGTGATCAATGGCGCTAGTTCCTCGGGGCATCTTCCATTGTAATACAGGAAGAACAAGGACAGCATTCCCACCTGATGCCTGTGCTCTAAAGATTGCTATCCGTTTGTTAAGTTAGGAGAATCTATTTAACGGACCGCCCGTTTTTGCAAAGAGTCAAGGGTTTTTTAAAGGTATTTTGGAGCTCCAGACCAGAGGTGACTGCCAAATTCACCGTGGGGTGCACTTGCAATTTGTACTGTGTATTACTAAAGTATCTGCGGGCCCTGTACCTGTACAGTACGCCCAGTTTCTGAGAGGCTAACTTAACTCTGGCTTCGATGGAGCCCTCATATCTGAGCTTGCCACTTAGATTTACACCACATATATATAAATAGAATATGTTGTTTAATTTTTTAATCTAAATTTTTAATCTACCTTTTTAAATAGTGAATGCTGCAGTCCGTATGAACAGTTCATAAATAATTGCAATACATCCATGATTGAAATACAATTCTAACGATTTCGAAGTTAATATTTTAATCTACCAAATATAAAACAATATGTTTTAAGCTCTTTAACGATGATCCTCTTGAAATCCGCACATTGATATTTATTTGGCCAAAGATATTTATTGCGGCTTCATTTGATCTGTAAGAAATTTGATCCATAGCTTTGAAAAAATGGTTCCACGCCAACTGAGAATAAAGTCAACTCAACACTTCCTTGAAAAGTCATTAAAAGCTATAAAAAAAATAATTTCAAATTAGCCGATAACCCTAACCTAACATAACCTATTTAACCAAATTTTTATATATATTTTTTATCACTCTAAATGACTTATCTGAGATGGTTCTGAGTTGGTTTCGTTCCGAGTTGTCCGGTCACCGAAAAAATATTCATTTCACTGCCGTAAAATAAGACAAAAAACCATTTTTTCTCAATTATTCAATTAGTCGGATTAGAGTTTAAATCTCGGGTGAGGACAGTAAGAGGACCGTTAGAGGACCATCCTGGTAAGAACAATCCTTTTTTATTTCAACTCTGTTCGATCTTGAATATCCCCCTAGCAGATATAATATTATTTCGCACCCTCAAAAGCATTGAGACGTTTTTTGTAATTCTGCAAAAGACACGAGCGTACGAGCATAGTAATTCATTTCTGAAGTGTATCTAGAACTGTAGGGCCGCCTGAGAGCGGAATGAATGGTGTAAGACTCAAAGTGAAAGAGAACGGAGAAGAAGTACTAGGAAAGTTAGGGTTATGAAAGCAGATAAAACGGCGAAATGCTTAGTCGGCGGTATTTGTAGTGGGCTTGTAAGAGGAATCAGCGGGGGCCTGATCCGGTTCAGCCATTATTGGACAACGCCGCAGCGCTAGCACTCCGCACAGTGCGCAATGGTGTCACTTCGCCGAGTGAATTTTACAGGATCGTTTCGGATATTCCTCCCCTGTTTTACTGGGCCCTTATCTGGACTGAAGCTGGGAGTCTGAAGGGTTTTATGTCCTTATTAGCAGCACACGTAAATAGGATGTGTACCCGAACCGGGGATTGCTTTTTCTGCTTTTATTATTAATTCAGATTTTTAAAGATTATTCTCCTGAACTTTGATAGTTTAACTTTTATAACACTGGTTTTACCACTCATTTTGTTGAAATTAAATTGAAAAACACGGTTTTTGAAATATTTTATTACAAATGAAGCTCTTGGTAAGCAAGCTGAAAATAATTGCATTTATCTATGTATTCCAAGTGGCAAAAGCAGCACAAATTTTACGATGCCAACTTACAGTTCGAGATTTTTTCTGCTTTAAGGTAATTCACTATAAAATTAAAATTTAATACATAATGTAATATAAGTTACCTGCATTGCCAGTAATTTATGAGTTTATATTTTATACATTCGCCGCATGCGACAAAGAAAGAATACAAACAAAAATTTTAATCATACTAAAACAAAGTAACATTTCACAGTGAAAAATAACATGAGATTTTCTTATGTCTGGGATACTTGTAGCTCACAAAACATACCAAAATAACGGCAACTCATATGTTTCTACAAGTCAGTGCTCGAAGTGGAAGTTTTCAATGACCCCATAATAATCATAACGGAGGCACATGGTGCCCATGCGTTTAAAATTTAACGACTCCGCGAGAGTAGGCGGCCCGGGCACAAAGACCGCCGCCCACTAGTGGGATTTTTTGCCGCCTACCCAACGGGATATTAAGGAAGCAATATTATGCAAATTTGGCTGCAGAGAACCCCTCCGCCCATAAAGACCGCCCTATATTCCGCCCAATGGAGACACACAAGAAAGACAACGTCTCATTCCGCGAGCGTGGTGACTTTTTAATACAAAAGGTTTTTTGTTTTATTTGGGACCGATTTAATCACCCATTTGTTTTATTTTATGATTTATTTCGCTTAGAATATAGGTATTTGTTTTTAAGGCGAGTACAGCATTTTAGATTTTATTAATGTATGTATTCATAATAACCACATGACACAAAATAATAAAAGAGGAAATATTTGAAGTGTATCAGGTCGGTTAAGTTCTTGGTGATTAATTTTTTTTCTAGTTCGAATGTAGGCTATTTTATTTTAAAATTTGATTTGTACGTAATTAAAGTATTCAATTTTGCTTGGTTTCGGAGGCAACTTTGATAATTTTGTGAGTTAATTATAATTATTAAAAAAATATCTTGCCTTATCTACTGTGTTAATATATTAAAAAATAAAGTTTAAAATAAAACTTTGTAAAAGAGGCGTTTTTTGGCCAGTAATTGTAATTTTTGCACGACAAATTTGTGTTCCCTAATTTGTGTTGTATGCATAGATAATTTAAATTTACGCTCATCAGAATGCTCTTTCTTATTAATTTTATTTTCACCTGCAAGCGAAATATGTGTATTGTTTCATTATTATTATATTCCACCTATACATCTATATGGCGGAGAATAAAATCTCTAACGGGGATATTATTCTTTCAACCGCAAAGCATGATATCCATATAATTGCCGTCATTGAACTCATGTCACTAGGAGACAAATTGCCAAGAATCTGGAACTCCCGCGAGGAAAAGCTACCCCTAAAGCTCGTTCGCAGGCGCGAGGCCGCTGCATCCAGTTCAGGCATCAGCGGGCGGTAATATAAAATGTCAAGGGTGCTCGCTAGCGACCCCAAACGAGGCTCAAAATGTCAAATGATAAATAGGCTAATCGCCTCGTCTCCAATTCAGTGGTCCATAATGCAATTTTGTGCAGCTTTCCCGGGAAAAGCTCTTTCAGCACACCCAGTTGCATTCTGCTGAACGGGGCGAGAAATTATATTTAATGATATTCTTAGTAAGGACTAAAGACTGCTGATTCCGGCTAACAATCTGTTCGTTTAATTTATAAGTGCTGTCTTGCACGACGGTCTTGGTGTGTTTAGAAAGTATGTTATCATTAGCAGATTTAAGTGTTCGGATTTTCAGTTCAAATGGGATGTATCCATTGTGATATCATCATCTGGAATATAAAGTACGAAGTCAGTGAAAGCTTATAAAACTAAATTCATCGTTAGAAAATTAAGACGTGAAACCTTGCGTAATGCCTTTCAATTTCTGAAATAAATAACAAAACAGCTTTATATCTAGTTATTCGTTATTTAGGATCGAACATTAATAATTTTTTGGTCGAATACCTCCTAAGTATCAATTTAGGTTGAAATACTAGTATCTAGAAACAATCTGTTCATCTTAAAATGTCAGCGTACAATTTGGGAGGCGGGAATGAGTGCCACCGCCTTGGGAACCTTTATTGGATAACCAACACCTCTGCCGTAGGTCACCCCAAGTGGTTCGCTACGTTTGGTGATTTAACAGGGGTGTACTAAGGGGTGAGGTTTGTCTAGGTCTTGAACCACTGAACCCCATATTCCTACCCACCCCTTAAACCCTTTTCCTTCCCAGAACTCTCCTCTCCTCCTTTTCCTTAAATAAAACCCTCCATACAGCAAAGGCCCTGAGGGAAATTAGTTTCCCCAGTGTGAAGCTCAGGCAAAGAAAAAAAAACCAAAAGCATGAGATTTTTTACAGGACATTTTGTTTTCTACAAAACCAATATGTTGAGATTTGTTAATTTGCTAAGGGGAGGGGCGGTTTATCATGCACGCAATAATGTTTATGTTGATTCCCATTTAGTGCAGCAATATAATTGATTAACGTTGCGTAACATTTTAATTATATTAGGATTATTAGAATAGTATTTTCATCAACAAAGCACCACCAAACATTTCATCACCGGCCGCACATTAGTCTGGCAACGCGCGGCCAGGCAGGAGGCGGGAGGTAGGAGAGGTCCCTCTACGCACGTGAACACCGAATACTATGAACTAGGAATTGTGAAACACAACAAACGAACAACGACCGACGCGACTTGCCTGCTTTACTGCTGGTTCCCGTTAATATACTATTCTAAACACATGGTTAGAAGCAAAGAGCGAGCTTGGGACAACCAACAAATGCCTACCGTTCCGGGAAACTTCCCTCCTGACAAATCTGTGGAAGCGGGATACAAATTATTTTTCCCGAAACGATAAATTTTATTGATATATGACATACAAATACGAGAAAATGATTTAATAATTATACCTTGTCCACTGCGGTTCGGTTGAATGCTTTTGGTTTCAAAGGGTTGATGTTTTTGAATGGATTTACGGATTTTTTAATCATTGTTCGTAATTTAATAATTTGTCAAAGGCACGAAGATATCGATATATGAGTTTTTATAACTGTAGGTATAAAGCTATTTTTTGTTGCGTAATATCAAACCTGTGCTACGGTAGCCTGAGGAATAATAACAAAACAACACTTTTACTGACATTTTATTGACAAATCTCCACGAAGGCAAATATTAACTTCAAAAAGAAAAATTGTCTTATCATCAAAAACAAGAACAAAAAATAAAGCATCAATTTTAAAAATAAAATCGTTTTAACATTTCTTTTGGGGTGTATTGAAATGATAATTATTATTTTATTGTTTTATTTATTACTAGCTTTTACCCGCGGCTTCGTTCGCATGGTATTAGGGGAAAGAATTTTCCCACGGGAATGAAATGTTTTTTCGGGATAAAAGTAACCTGTCTTTCGTAGTCCTCCAATTATCTCTGAGCAAAAACTTCACGTCGATCGGTCGCTCCATTTGTATTGTTATTTAGGATATTATAATTCATTTTAACAAATTCATTTTACTAAATTGACATGTACCTACATACAGTAGCGCGTTCCCGGCACGCGTTGCTATGCAACTTAACAAATAAATTCATTCATTCATTCATTCATCATTCATTCATTCATTTATCATTCATTCATTCATCATTCATTCATTCATTCCTTAATTAATTCATTAATTCATTCACTAATTTTTATTTTTTTACATTAACTCCACACAGGAGGCCCTGAGGAAAATAATTTCCCTCAGGGCCTAAGTCATCTTTGATGATGCTGTGTGGAGGGCGTTTTTGAGGAGACGAAGGAGTGGAAATGGGTCTTGAAGAGACCCACGTTGTAGGAGGGAGGAAACACAGAGGCCGGCAAATCTTTCCAGAGCCGAGCTGTTGAATTCAAGAACGAGTCGTAGAAACGACCCGTTCTCATGTGACTAATGTCAACCGTGTACAAATGTTGAGCACGTGTTTGGCGTGTTTCCCGACTATGCACCGGTGCCGAGGGGATCAATGACGCTAGTTCCTCGGAGCATCTTCCATTGAAATACCAGTAGAACAAGGAAAGCATTCCCACCTGACGCCTGTGCTTTAAAGATTACAATTCGTTTGTTAAGTAAGGAGAATCTATCAAACGAACCGCCAGTTTCTGCACAGAGTCGAGGGTTTTTTTAGGTATTTTGAGGCTCCAGACCAGAGGTGACTGCCAAATTCAATTGTGGGGCGTTCTTGCGATTTATACAGGGTTAGAAGTTGTGTACTATTAAAGAATCTGCGGGCCCTGTACAGTATGCCCAGTTTCTTCAGGCTAACTTAACTCTGGCTTCGATGGAGCCCCCGTACCTGAGCTGGTCACTGTTCGGGAGATTGCTTCCGTTGAAGGAGACTAGATTTTCATTTCGATCCCTTTAAGACGTAATTATTCTTACCCTAATAATTTCATTAATTCTTTTATTCATTCAGTCATTAAATCATTAATTCATTCATTCATTCAATCATTCATTTCCCGTTGCCTTCCTTCTCCCCACTCCTCTCGCCCGCTTCCCCCGTCCCACGAACCCCCTTCCGAGTTCCCCCCCTTCCGAGTTCCCTCCCTCCCTGGTTCTCCTCTCCCCTCCCCTCACCCGCGAACACATCAAATCCCCAAAGTTTCATCGCAATCGGATGAACGGTTAGCATAATTTCATGGTGCCAGATCTCACTATTGTAGATTGAAACCATCGCGGGCAAGACAACATCAAAATCGGATGAATGATTTAGCAACGCATAGCATAAATACATATATATACAAACCCAGAAACAAACATATTTTGATTTATATATATATATGTAGATATTTGAATAAAGTTTTCCACAGACCGATACCAAACATATTAAAAACCAAAAAAACTGATTTAATATTATCACACCGTTTTATAAGACATTATCAAAACAAAGCTTTTGTGAAAACATTAAATAAATTATGCTAAATCACCATGTCGTCCATACGTACAGTACGTTAGAATCTTGTTCTTGGCTCCGGCGAGGAAATAAAGTGTGTGAGCATTCCAACATTCTGCTCCAGCTTTTAACAACAGATGGACGATTCTACAAAATAACAGACATTTAAATTGTCGTGAAAAAAAAATCAGAGGCGTGAATGTATTCAGACGCACTGTTTATTCACAACTAATTTCGAAATTTTCATACATAAACCCTGCTCCCAATTTATTGATATATGAACATTTGATAAAATTTTTATTTTATATAAGAACAACTCTCTTTTTATAACTTGAAGGTTTTTACAACCATCAATGTAATATATCACCACACTAATAATCTAAACGAAAATATGAAAGAGAACAAGATTCAGAAAAATCAAAAGATAACGGTCGCAAATCGGGACGGGCGACTCTAACGATTCGGCTATTGCCATCTTCCATCAAACGGTCAATCTCAATCTGCGATTCTTTTTTCCGTATTATAGGCAACTACCTTTTTCATTGGAAACAATCGTTCTAAGAACTGGTTTGAAACCTGGACAGCGTCTCGGATAAATATATCCGATTTTATTTTTATACGGAACACATGTTGACCTTTTTATAAAAGTCTAAATTAATGTTCAATATTTTTATAAAAGAGCAACTTTTTTTATAGCTTTTAAAAATTATTGTTGTCCCAGTTGAGACCGTTATCTTTTTATTTTTCTGTATCTTGTTCTCTTTCATATTTTCGTTTCATATTCTTGTTTCTTTCATATTAGTGTTATCTTCTTATTCAATGATATTTAATATTAAATTTAATGCCAAAATTTTCCAATCATTAACATTTTATCAGTATGTTCAATGATTTTTTTGGTGGAAAACTAATTTTACTAAAGTCAGTGCTTTCCACTACAAAATACAAATACAAAATCACTTTAAATCAACCACTTGTCTAATCTAATTAATTAATTATTCATTATTTGATTTATTGTTATACCCTTTATTTTTTCTTTCTTTTTTCTCTTTTTCTGCAGGTTATATATCATATTTGACACTACTATGTTTTATATTTCATTTTGATTATCATGAATTCTGTTATCACTACAAGCATTTCCGTCTAGTAACAACTAAACATTGAATATTCATGTTGTGAACATTTTTAATTGGAGTGTTAATATCTATGTAAATCCCAACGGCAATTCTATTATCGAAATAATCGTTAACACTCTGTAAATGTTTCAAATAATAAATAAATAATTTATCTTATTGTCAGTATGATCTTGGGATTTTTTGATAACCATTTCCAGAAATAAAGTACTTATTCATTACAGTACAATTAAATAACAAGCACAACACAGTAAAGTATCTACGAAAGTATATCCGTGAATGGTCAAAACACAAAAAAATACAAAAAATGTTAACACCATCAAACGCGAATATCACAAAATGACAATAAAATAGTGTTGATTCTCTCAACAGATTTAGTCTGGGGCGTATCACTTGTGTCCGTATCCAGTGGCACGACACGTCACACTCCTCCACTACTCGTACAGTGTGAACTAAGCCTTGAAGTGGCGGTAGAAAAACTCCGCAACGTGGATAAGTGCTTATACGTGTGACCGCCCCCCAACTTTTTGTATCATACGGCTTAGGCACTCGTAACCGACCGGCCTCAGCCCGCTCTTCTGCGCTGTGTTTTGTATTGTGTCGTATGTCCCAAACCAAAATATATCTCGTTAACACTTTTCAGATTCTCTGGCTCAGAGTGGGAATATTGGGAGAGATATCCAAACGATAAGACTATTTAATTTTAGTTTTTCATCTGTGGATGTTTTTTATTTTTGTATTTTCTTGTTTATTTATTAATTTTTTTTTAATAATTTTATTTATTTATTTATTTACGCCTTGATGGCTTTTGCATGTAACATTGGTAAGTTATACATGAGCGTCACAACGTAAAGCAAAAAAATAAAAGGTACACAACAATTACATATTAAATTAGTTGCAGAGCAGGGTTTAGTAAATTTGTTACTGTTAACAATTTGATATTCAAGAATTGTTGCATAATATCTGCATACATATACTTTTTAAAAGGATGCGATGTTTTATAAAATTTGTCAACAGAGCAAGTTTCATTCCCCACACGATGTAATCTCTGAAGACAAGAGTTGAACATAAAATAAGTGCGAGAAGCAACTATATTAAATGGAGCATGGAGTCTAGTGTTGTAATTATTGAGTACTTGATAATTTATCAAATTCACTGGTTCAGGTCTATCTTAATATCCGTTAATGATTTTAAATATTAATAAAACTTCACAGATTTTTCTTCGCTATGATAATTCAGGTAGTAGTAATTGCATTAAATAGTTATAATTGAAATTTTTTATTCGAATGTTTAATTTCTAATTTATATGCCTTAAGGCAGTATTCTAGCCTAGAAAATAAAAAAATAAAATTTTCTTAATATTTACAAAGTTTAAATATTCTTAAATATCTCCTTAAAAAGATTTTTCGAAATTTGCATTATTTTAAAAGTTATAACCATTTTAATGACGCGGTTTAGACGGAATCTTACCAGAATCTAAAAAGAACAAAATTTTAAACGTACTCATCTCAAGTTCTACGAAACCAATTTACTTGAAATTGGTGTTAGCTTTTTCTACACATTACTCTATCGCCCATACCAGAATTATAACAAACTTTAAATTTTTACTATTTTTTGAAAATCCAAAAAAAAACTGGTAAAAAATGTCTTTTTATTTCAGACAGACGCCATTGAGACGCCGAGGTACGAGCCATAGCAACATTTGTCAGGATCAAGAATTATTATTATTTATATTTTATTACTAGGAGGGTTGCAATCGTGTCAACCAGGGCGCGCCATTTTTTGAGACCCCCACTTCAACACCCTGTAACTTTTTGAATTTTGAATTTTTTCGTTTGATTTTTTTTTTGTATTATTTAATGTTTAATAAATATTTGGTAAGATTAAAGATTAAGATTAAAGATTAATAAATATTGGTAAAAATTTGCACCTGAAAAAATACCTGTAATTCATGCTTCTAGACTAGAATACCCCCTTAACGGTCCACTTTTCGAATTTCGACCGATTTATTACAAATCTCCCTTAAACATTTGAAGTTTTTAAGCTCTTAAAAAAATATATGTTACTTTTGAAGATAATATCTAGATACGTTCCACGCCGAAACGCAAATTATATGAAATTCCCTCGATAGAAAAAAATCGCAAAGTACGCTCCGAAAATTATTTAAAACAAGTCTATTTCTTTTATTTTACAAGTTATATTTGTGAAAAAAATCACAATGTTTCTTTAAATAATACTTCAGACACGTTTCACGAGATTTTTGCTCTATTTTAAACGAGTCATGTTTTATTAAGCTTTTTCGCAATTTTCGCTGTTATTTTACGACTTAAAATATTAGCGCGCTCTGTCCAAAATTCGTAATTACATATCTCTCCACCTTCTTCTTTTTCAGCGCCGTGCGTTTCAAGAGTGCCGCCTTAAGTCAGGTAACAAAAAAACGCACGTTAAAACAAACTCATATTTTTTCGTTCTTTAAAATTGAAAATGAATCATACCGCATTCCTTAGTCTCATGTTTCAGTATCATTTGTAATATTTTTTTAAATATTATGACGCTAATTCGCCTCCACGTTAGCCCCGTAAATATTTCGGCGTGCCACTCGTAGCAGAGGCGAACTTGTCGCAATATATTTTTACATGGCGAAAACATTCTTACGGAAAATGGAAATTTCTCTAAGAATCACGTACGTACTTTTGAAAGCATAAAAACCCTTGAAGCAAATGACGTTACGGGATATGGAACTGGGCACGGGAGGGGTGAGGGTAAAGTGAGAGGGGGAAGGAAACTGCGCCGAGTCAAAAATGCAGACTTGCAGTCAGTGTTCCTTCTTGCAAAATGCTCTTAGCTCTTCAGGAAAATCAGTTCAGCGTTACGGCATTTAATTAAAATGTGGCCACAGTGATATTATTTTGACGAATAATTTTTCACGAGTTGTTTTGTTATAAATAAAACTGATGTGTTTTTCTGAACTGTTTTTATATTCTTCGCTCGACATAAATTTGTTAATGAAATACATGGAGATATGTCATAATATCGATCCTCCATTTCATCTTGTTGGCACTAGATGGACCAAATTGAATAATTTATTATTGAATAACGAGAAAAAAAAACAAAAAAGTCACCTTTTTTTCTTTTTTAGAGACAATTTGACATTTACAGTACACGAAGTTTTCAATAGTAATTTCGACTTTACGATTCCGGATAGAATTATTATGAAAATGGCATTATTTTAAATAATTTTATGCATGGTGTCCTGGGTTAAGTGCAAAAATAACGTAAGAAATGGATATTTTTTTTTTTTAATTTCAATTAAATTTAAGGTAGTGTTCGAGTAAAAATTTGAACTTTTTGTGTGTGGCCGGCATAGTCCAGCGGTAAGGCTCTTGACTCGCATTCCGAAGGTCGTGGGATCGAATCCCGAGGAGGCAAATAAATTTTGTTTGATTAATTTGTGTTATTTCACAATTTTTTAATTTAAAATGATGTATAGTTTATTTGCGGCACGTTCCAGAGTGGAAAATGCTCTCAGTATTGCCCTGGTGTAAGACCACCGTTCAGAATTGAAACGTTGCTTGAAACGGCTTTCATCGTGTTTGGTGACCGTATCTGAATAGCCAGGTTCTTCCCCACCTTCCTTTTCCCCATCTCCTTCCCCTCCCCACTACCTTCAGCCTCACTAAACATACCCCAAATTGGAGATGCCATAGTCTCACTGGCTCCAAGCGGAAGCAGTTGGGACTCTTGTGCGGTATTCATAAAAAAACAAATAAATTGATAAATATTTATATATAAAAAAGCAACGAAATTTGGAAAAAGTTACATATATGCGTACCTAAATCTTTTTTTACCTCTAATCCTAGTTATTATATCTCCCCGAAGTTAGGCACTATACCCCCCGGACAACCGGAATTATTATATTTAAAAAAGGTAAATTTTGCTATATAATTAGTATCAATAAATACAGTGTTTCTTCTTAGGTCGACAGAATAGCACTTAATCCCAAACATGGAAACACCTCAGCACAGGTTCGCCTAGTGAGGTGTTCACAAAACACTACGACTAACCTATTTACATACAGTTACGGATCTTTAACATTTTTTTTTATTACTAAACCTATTATCTATGTAAACTATGTAATTATTTGTAAAGTGTTTGTACAAGAATAGAAATAAATAAATCATATGTGACAACTGTTTTGCCTTCCAAAGCCATTACCGAACTGACAGTTATGCAGACAAAAATATAAAAAAATCTTATTTTTATAATTGAGTTCTGCAAATAAAACTTGATTACAATAAAAACAAAATCATTTAAAAAAAATTAAAAAAAACCATTTAAAATTTAACAAATTGACGTAAAGGCCAAGCGTTCAATAATTTTAGCTGCTTTATGAAAAAAAATCCGCATTTTTTTTTTTGATTTTTTTTTGTGGAAAAAGTGAATTTACCTGCCTTCACTGTTTAAATTACTTTATAAAAGAAGAGGCGTCGAATTTTGACGATATTGTTATTTTATCTCGATAAACACTTAATAACCAAATTTCCTTAGTAAATCACTTTTCTGCCGTGAAATATTAATTTATTCCATCAGCTCAATAAATATTTCTTCCTCGGGCAACTCATCAATTTAAAGCAACGTCTTAATACACCTCCAGTCCTCGAATTTCCCTAATTTATTATTAAAAGCGTATTGACGCACCGGCACATTAAAGGATAAACGGATTTTAAACACTGCCATCATCCTTTTGATTTTATCCTCCCCGGTAACTAAATACATTATGTAATTTAAGTATATTATAATTTAGATCGTTAAATCAATCATTCGGCGCGAATGGCGCTCTAGAATAAATATATTGTGTAAACCACTATAAATGCAATACTTTAAAATAATATCCAGTGCTTATATGTAAATCCCTTGGGCTTCATGCCAAATCAGAATCAACTCAATTTAACACCTCTCTGAAAACTTTAATTTTAAAATAACCCATAACCTAACCTAACGTAAACTATTTAACCAATCACTTTTAATGAATTTTCAAAGTAGGCTATGAATTGATTTCATTCTGAGTTGTCCGGTCACCATCCTTTGAAGCCATAAAATGAAAACTTTACTTAATATTTAACATTGCTAAAACTAATTATTAAAAATCCAGACGGTTCTATGAAACCTGCAGAACAATTGTTTTGTTCTGTGATATTTTCTTTTGAAATTCAATCCCATTATTAAAATAAAAAACAAGGAAGAGATAAAGATGTATAGATATAGCCAGATTTAAGCATTGAATATTCATCTAATTTCATAAACCAACATGAATTTGATATAAACATGTTTTAATACTTAATTTTTGTGTAGGGGGAGAAGGGCATTATCGAGTATCTACGGTGAAAATCCCACAACACATTAATAAAAATAAACATTATGTTTAAGTGGTTTTCAAAAAGCATTACGTTGTATGCAAACCGAAAAAATATTATTGTTGCATATGTCCTAACTAGGGTTGCCATCTCCAAAATTTGGCAACCAGGACAAGACGCGTGAAAACCCCGGATTTTAGAGCCCAGAACCCGGACATGTCAACAGGATTTTTTTAACATAGTCAGTGTAATAAAAAACAGTTGAAAATGTCATAAATCACCTTTTTATTTATTTTCAGACCTTAAAATTAAATTTAGTCATCTTTTATCATCATTTTAATGTACCTTACAAAACAGAATTTAATTACAGTTTGTTACAAATTGTTTTAATAATCAGTTTTAAATTTTTAAACCCGGACTACAAATGAAGCCCCGCCCGGACGCTCCCCGGACGCCCTCTAAACTAGGACAAATCCGGGGAAACCCGGACGGATAGCAACCCTAGTCCTAACACATCATACACATATGTATGTGCCATTTTTCAAGCCAAAGCGAAGTTTAAGCATTAAAATTATTTTAAACAAACAACATTTTAACATTTTTGTTAAATCAAAATTTAAATCCCTCTTCAAACACAGCAAACTTATTTTGTGGCACCATTTTAATTCAAAATTAATAAGATACTTAGTTTTTACCACTTTTATTGTTTATAAAACTAACATGTTTCGTGAGATAAGCTAACTTCTTCACTTTGAGGTCCAGATAATTGTATAATTTACCTCTTTTAGGCTTTTGTTTCTGTTACTGAACCATCGTATCGTAGCACCCAATGTTCGGGTTCAAGGTTTATGAAAATGGTGAAATACGTCAAAAGTATTGCACGAATAATTAAGTTTAAAAATTTTGTATTTTATTCAATAATTATTATTAAATGTTTTTACAGCATGTGAAAAGATGCCCTCAAGAATCGAAATGCTAAAGAAAAATTTGATATTACCATAAGTGAGTGTTCATTAAGTTACATAATAATTAGTTATTCTATACATTATTAAATGTAATAATAAAAAAAAACAACGGAGCATTTATAAATGTAAAATTACAATGGCCCTCAGTATTGTTTGCTTTCCACCAAAATATTATTCCGTAAGTTCCTTAATGTTCCGTAAGTAACCATTATAATCTCATATCATTATAAAGGGAACCATAAAGAAAAAAAAACAAGTCGACAACATGACAAATAAACGTAAGTATAAAGACAAAAACAACGCGTTCTTAAGAGGAGCTCGTGTTTGTATTCAAGAATTAATAAGTTAATTTGGCTGAATTACTCGGGTCTGTTGGTTTGTTTGTTTGTTTGCTTGTGTATGTGTTTTGCACGAAGAAATAATAATGAAGTTCTGAAAGTGAACGGCATTACTATCAAAGAAAATCAAACCAACACATGAGTAAGTGCGACCCAAGTTTAATAATTTTCGAAAGGCTTTTGATAAATTTCAAGAGAGGGGGACTTACAATGGAAGATGAAGGAGCCAAAGTTACTTCGGTAATCCGAGCACTAGCTGCCCTTTCTTTATCAACTCCGCCCGACATGGATATATTTGTATTTGAAATTAGTTTTGTTATTGAATCATATTTATGTCAAAACATTTCTATAACACGAAACCAAAGTTGTAAAAACTATTCGGAAACCTTTTAGTTAGCAAATTGTTATTGTAAAGTATAGAAAGAGAGCGCTGCGTTATCTCACACAGTTCGAAGGAGTTTGCAGATTGGAAAGGAAGCGACAAGGGTAGAGAGAGGAGTGAGGAACGAGGACAGAGGAGGAACGTGTAGTAGTCGTAATGGACCGGTGCACAGAGCGTGTTTATCTCCTTCATAAGACGGTAATGCTCAATGACACCACGAACACAAAACTGCCGTGGCACATCTCTGATAGAGCTCATATTGCTCAACATCAAATTGAAGTTTCCACGAAGTAAACATTATTGACGCTTTTTGTAACTTATACCGGCTAAAATACCGGCGTAAATAGGTACAAAACAAATCTTCAAATACATGATTCCTCCAGATATTATACAACATTATTCAGTTTTGAAAATAAAAGCCGTTAAAACTTTTGCTATCGTTTGCCGTATATCGTCCGACATCTCACAAAATATTGGTTTTGTGAAAGTTGATATGTTTCATTTTTTATTATCTAAGAAAACCTAAAAAGTCCTAGACGCTAGGAGTTCAATTGTATTGCGGTGGGCATTTTACAAGGGTACGTTGATTTATTTAATAGGAAGACTAAAATGAACAACATTCTAGGCATAAACAATTAAAATTTGTTTAGGTATGAACATTTCTTACGTAATCCAAATTGATTGAGCCACAAGCATTCCAAGCTTGTTAAAAGAATAGTAGTAATAGCCATCAACCGTTGCCATCATTATTTTAGAAAATAGAATTTTTTCCTCACATTCACTTCATTGTGTAAAATAATATCATTAAATCGGTGACCGAACAACTCGGAATGAAACAAACTCAGAACCATCTCAGATAAGCCATTTAGAGTGATAAAAAATATGTATAAAAAATTGGTTAAATAGGTTACGTTAGGTTAGGGCTATCGGCTAATTTAAAAAAAAAATTCATGGCTTTTAATAACTTTTCAAGGTGTTGATTTGTCTTTATTCTCAGTTGGCATGGAACCCATTAAATCAAACTTCGATCATTGAGGGTTAAAAAAACTTCCCCCGAAAATTTCTTCGCTGACAAAGCGGTAAATGTATGTCTTCTCAATCTTGCCCGTTCCTCCTGTCCTGTCTCTTAACGTTTCCTTTTCTATCGTTATTGACAACGCTAGAGTTTTTAGTCAGTGTTCACCCGCCTTTAATATAAGGTCGCATCTAACTAAAATAACCGTGTCGTGTAAAGCGTAATAGTGTAAAACCAACTCTAGCGAATATTTTACATACGAGTTGAAAGACTGAGAGCTTTGTTCTAAATTAATAAGATGGAGCTAAATGCTAAATTAGTCACGTACGTAAGACCGTAAGAACGTAACCGTTAATTAATTATATATTATAGATCCAACGGGGTAAACACGTTGGCTATTATTAATTTTACATTTATTTGATATTTAAAAAAGATTTACAAGGTACAAATAAAATCTTCCTAGTATAAATTTGTTCATATTTTATTATTTTTTTTGATAATTTATCTTCATTGTTCCGTACAACAACGACTTTTGACTCCGGTTTTTTTTTTAAGGGGATTCTTATTTCATTTCTTTTCCTCGTCTTATGTGTATTTTTGTATTGCAAGTTATCAATTTTTCTTACAAAATCAATGGACCACAAAATTAAGAGGACCACAAAATTAAAAGGACCACAACATTAACCAGACAAAACCGGAAACATGTCATTTTTAAATTAAATTAAGGATTTCGTATTGACTCTTTTCCACAAAAAAATTATAAATTGATTTCGAAAGAATGTTCTTTTATCTAGTAGAGATTAGAGTAGTAAAGATTTACATTTTGAGAAAATATGTTTATTTTTAGTACAATTAGGTTTTACCGTAGGTGGTTTGCAGATTTGTTAAATTTTAAAACAACATTTTTTATTAAACAACATAGGTACATTTCAAATCTTTTAATAATGCAGAAAAATAAATCAATAAATTATTTAGGAAAGTTACTTTTCAGAATTTTAATTTCAGATTCATCAAAAGATCCGTGCCCTTTGTGACGAAAATATTTCAGTTTGTGTATTTATTTACGGTCTTACAAACTAATACATTTAACAAAAATACATTCTTCTTTTGCTTAGAAATTATTGATGATCAAAAAAAAAATCACAAAAAGTACCTAATTTTAATAGTTTTATCATCACCAGTTTGAGTATTTTTGAATGCATGTAGGTATTTATCAAAGCAACTTTTGAATGAAATAAAATCGATTTTGAGTTGAAAATGCTGGTATGGAAAATAATTAATATTTCTCATCGGAACCGCCCTGTTCAGTTGCAAGGATAGGATCGCAAGATCATCGTTTGACAAAATTTAAATTCTCGGCGGCTGGTTAATGGTTCTTAAGAGCGTCATAGAGTTAGGACTTAAGCATCAATAACAAATTTATTATATTCTCTGGTACGCGTTGGTTGATACATGATAAAATAGCATAATATTCATTAAAACAGAGAGCTTATGTCATTTTTCTAATTATCGCCAAATGCGATAATTTTTATTAATTTTTTATTTATTAATCATAAATAGTACAATACGTGTATTTCATACAGATTCTATACAATAGTTAGTTACCTACATAATATATATACCCCCATAAATAAGCAGGTCTTGTGTGTATGCGGGGGGGGGGGGGAGGGGTGTTATCACAATAGTTTTATTTGATATTACTTATTTCATATTTTAACTATAATTTTTAAGGTGTGTTTTAAATTCTTTTATATTAGTGTTCATGTTTCAAATTTTTTCTGGTAAGGAATTAAAAAATTTTGCACCGAGATATTTACGATTTTGCTGTCCTATTGTTTTTTTTACATTTTGGAGTTGAAAGTATTGACGTTTGTCTAAGATTTCTGTTATTTTTAAAAGGTCCTACTTTATTTTGAAATTCATCTTTATAAATTTGAAATGTTGCATGGTAGAAGTAAAATGCATTTAATTTTCTGACCTTAAATTGTCCGAATAAAAGTTCTGACGAATATGAATAGGGTTTTTTTTAAATTGTTTTTATTATTAGTTTTTGTGATACGTAAATTGTTTGTGTTTGATTTTTATATGTACCGCCCCATCCTATAATGCCGTATTGTATAATTGATTGACAGAAAGCGAAGTATGTGGTTCTAAGTACTTTTTCGCGTAATTTTTTTTAAATAATAAGCGAACTATTTTGAAAGACGCCCTGCACTTGGTTAGAGAAGAGTCTTTTCTCGGATAAATGTATTCACGCGACGGCAGAGAACGTTTCCTAGGTAAGAAATGAAGCTCGTGTCGATGCGGTGTGTATTCTTTAATGGGGAGAACAGTTTGAGGAGGGAAGCTTTAGGCTGCACTAAGTGTTCCGTTCCATTAGACCAACGAGAATTTTCATACATTTTCTTGGTTCGGTCGCCGGCTGTGTGTGCGGGCGCTATTACCGAGCAAATAGGGATAACACTTATATAGATACCATTTACACATATATGCAAACGTGAGAGAATGCCATTCCTGAATTGTTTTGAAGTCACGGCAAGGACATGGCGTGGATGATACAGATTCGGAATTCGGCATTCACATTAATTTTGAAAATTCGTCATGTTATGATGACCATATTTTTTTGCAGCACCTTCGTTAGTAATTTAATAGTTGTACGTTCAAACTATGAAAAAAAAATCGATTTTAGCGGAAAAGTGATTATATTTATTTGTGAAAAATTTTATAAGCAACTAGCGAGTACCCGGCAAGCGTTACCACGCCATTCAAAGAAATGAAGGGTTTGTGTTTTAATTCTGTTTAGTGAAGTGCTTTTATATAAACAATATTTTTTGTTTTTCCGTCTTGCGCGTACACGAAAAAATCAGTTAAAGTCCAGTAGAAAAAGAATGGATTTTCAAAATTTACCCCTGTTACTATGTCTTCTTTGAAACCCCTCCTTCTGACCCTTCCTCGTCCCCTAGGGGTCCTTTGTTCCCCTCCCACCCCTCCGCCTTCCACCCCTCCCGCTTCCTCGCAACCCGCGAACCCACCCCATTTCAGGTTCTACTTCCACCTTCCCCGCCTTTCCGTTTCCCTCGTCTCCTCCTGCGAACCCCCCTCCCCTCTACTGAATTCTCCTCCACCTTCCTTATACTATGCCTTCCGAAAAACTGTATAAAATACATTCACATCTACAAACATGGATTTTTCAAATACACCTACTCCCTGCTATTCCCTACTCCTACTGTATCTCATTTGCAGTTCCTCCCTACGCCCCTCTCTCATCCCCCACTGCCCTGCCTGTTCTTTCCCATTCGTCCCCGTTCCCCTCTCACATCCTGTTCTCCTCCTGCGTGCCTCTTCCACCTTCCCCGTCTTCCCCGTCTTCCCCCTTCACCAATCTCCCTTACTCCTTCATTCCCCCCTCCGGATTCCTTTTCCTTCCCGATCACTAAACTATATGAAATACACACATTTTTTCAAACAACTCTAGATTAAACAACAAAGAAAATATGATTTTAATTTCATAACGCCAGAGCTCATCACTTTTTCATCGCAATTGGATGAATGCGAAACAATTTCATAACACTAAAGCTAACCATTATACTAGTATATAAACCTTTTGCGGGCGTATGTATAACAACTCACCAAAGTTTTATCGCAATCGGATGAATGGTATAATCGAAAAAAATTATTTCACTTTAAGCTTCGATTTACGCGTACCTCATACCAGATCTTGGAAATTAAAAAGTAAAACTAAGATCACACTAGATTTTTCGACAAAACAATATCCTTACTTTAACATTTTGTTTTATCACTGATCATTTCAAAAGCACCGAGAGGAAAATGGCATTTAATAAAAAGTATAAGATTATTTGTTATGAGTATTACAACCGGTCGCTCAGGAATACTTGTTCTAAACTAGTTAAATTGTTTGTGACTACGTTTTTTAACTGGCAGTTTCTGCGCTCAGTTACTCTGGGGCTATTCTGGGTGAGATGTATAATACGATTATTTTTTAGGCGTTTTTGACATATAACTCCACTTCAAAACGGTAAACTTCGAATTAAGTTACTTGGAAAAAATTTGAATTCCACTATAGCCGCGTATAATATCGAAATCCATTGAATCATATTTAGATTGATCTATAAAAAATAATGTTTTAATTGACGGGCTAATATATTATTCAGCTTTCCATTAGTAAAACAAAAATTTCAGTGGATTGAACACATTGACAAAATGATATCTCGAGACACTAATAAATCATTTAGCCATTTCAAATTATTCAAGTGATTTTCTAACGGGGAAATTCGGAAATTAGCGAAATCTACGTAAATTTGTTCGTCAACTAATCAATTAAATTATTTTTTTCTCATTAAAATAACATAAGCAACAGAAAACGATTAAAATATTCTTGCAACAGCTTCCATCACAGTCCTTCTTACGGTTGTAAGTGGTAAAAAGTATACTTTTTTTATGTTTTCTATACTTTCTTATAGTTGTAAACTTGTAAGTGGTAAACAATATATTTTCTTATAGTTGCAAGTGGTAAACAATACACTTTCTTATAGTTGTAGGTGGTAAATAATATACTTTCTTGTAGTTGAAAGTGGTAAACAATATACTTTCTTATAGTTGTAAGTGGTAAAAAATATATTTTCTTATAAATGTAAGTGGAAAACAATATACATTCTTCTAGTTGTAAGTGGTAAACAATATACTTTCTTGTAGTTCTATGTGGTAAACGATATACTTTCTTATAGTAGTAACTGGTAACCATTATACTTTCTTATAATTGTAAGTGGTAAACAATATACTTTCTTGTAGTTCTAGGTGGTAAACGATATACTTTCTTAAAGTAGTAACTGGTAACCATTATACTTTCTTATAATTGTAAGTGGTAAACAATATACTTTTTTAATGTTTTTTTATTATTCCAATAAAAAAAGATTCAGATGTATTGTCATGTGGTTGTAATAATCCAGAAACCTTCGCGAGGGCGGAAAGAAGGTATTTTGATACTACAAATCACTTCATCGGAATCGGATGAATGGTTTAGCAACGCATAGCATACATACATACATAGACAGAAAAAAACATATTTTCATTTTTATATACATAGATTTAAATATAATAGATACTTTTGAAAAATGTTGCAATCAGTGTTGCAAGTTTGGATTTCGACTGCGGTCGACTTGTGGGTATTCGGAATTCGTAATCTGAATCGAGAGATTCCAGAAGCATTCGTCATTAAGTTGTTTGGTTAAGCAAAGTTCCGGCAACTCTAAGAAACCAGTGTTAGGGATTTAATTCGACGCCTTCAGTCGGCTAAGTCACATGCTGCGGGATACATGTTCCCATATTCCGATGTTGCTATGTGCAAGTCTCGGCAAAGGCTGACGGCTGTCGGCTTCTGGTATCCCGCATTGAAACAGTAAGCAATGAGGTTTTATGCAGTCCTCCCGGCTTAAACTTACTTAACAAATCTCAACTAGGAACACTTCCTTAGTCCTTTCGCACTATGAAACAGACATTAGCAATACGGAGACACCTCGTCGTAAGAGATACCTACAGCCGAATGAACGACGCTTTACAATTCCCCCTTTCCATTAGAAACCTTTTACTACCTACCTAACTATTTAAATCTTTAAACAATATTTAAAATCATTTTGCTGATGCACGTGCTTTAGAAAATTGGATTAGACTTTTCAAGCTCAAGAAGTTAATTTTCAAGCTCCCGTGTAAGTTCTATTCAAGTTCTGTTATCATATCATTATAGGCCAGTTGATTCACAAAATTTAAAATTAGCTTCAAAATTAACTTTATGAATTATTCAATTTGTTTGGCCGTTATTTTTTCTCCATGGCAGCAACGGCAGAACCAGTTCTACCACCTCAAACTAGCACTCCTATACTCTACGATGTGTGAAAAAATCTACTTTTAAACATGTTCCATAGTTTTATAAACATTTTATAAGCGTGTTTTAATAATGCATATGTAAAGTATGTGTAAGTAAGTTAACACAATTAATTATGTAATAATATTAAAAATGGAGTGCAGTTCATACGCGGTAGAAGTGAAACCTTCAGTCGCAAAATCTCAACCAATAGGAGCCACGAAAAGTGATCTCATAAAAGCGTCCAACGCGCCCAGTTTAATTCTATCTCATTCTCTCACAGGCTAAATCCTATAGATGTATGTGTTTGTCTCTTTTTAGTGTCGTTTCCATTTCGTCGAGTTTTAAATCACAACGGTGATAAAGAAGTTTCACCTCAATAATAAAGTGTTTCAGATTATTAATAAAACATATTTACCTTTTCGAAAGTGTAACCACTCGTGCTTAAGGAAAAATTATTATTATATCTAAACATGCATACTTCAAAAAAAATTATTAGTTATTCAAAGCAGACTGAAAGAGAAAAAAAAACTACTAGAAAATTAATTTAATATAAAACAAATACACCTTATAATAGGAGAAAACTAAATCATATTATTAAGTGATCTTGCGTTTTAAAATCTGATCTCATGAACGGTCAAACAAGTTTTTGAAAAAATATTAACTGGTTTTTGCAACAATGCAATTTGTTAGTTTGCACATAAAGGTAAAATAAATTATTCTTTCACTGCACATTTTCAACCGTAGTAATCCAGTAAACTGCCATATAAATTTAATACTGCGAAAGCGTAGGTGATTAACTGTACCAGATATATTCACGTACGCCGAGAATCGCTGTAGGAATACATACAAATATTTATGATTTGGTGCGTTTGTGAAAAAATTGTTTAGAGGTTTGAAAATGAAGAACTTTAAACAGACGAATTTTGCAATTATTAAATTTAAAACTACTTAGCGTTAGTGAAAAAAAAAAACTTTAAGCCCTTAAATAAATATAACAATAAGATTCAAAATATAATAAACACTTTTGCCTCAGTGTCATTTCCTTTCAATAGGGAAATTACAATCTATAACTTTTATTTTAAGTAGTTTTGGAAAATGTGGGTCCTCCGGACCGAAGATGTCACTTACGTAAGTTTTGTTCACCACGTCACTTAAAGGTTAAAAAAACAATGTATATTTAAAATGTATGGTTGTTTGTTTCGGTTTTTGAAACTTTTATTCACATCTCTTTTGTCAAAATTTGCACTTTTTGATTTATTTTAAAATAAAGTTGACTTTTCACAAATGAATAGTGTTTTCTTTTAATTATTGAAAATGTCTAACAGTTAATTGAATTTGCTTTAAAATATTATCATAAAACATTTACCACGAGTGAGAATTCACTTAGAATTGTCTCAAGAAAAAAATATTTCTCTTTGTACTGCTTCTCAATTATGGAAGGAGGAAATAAGATATTTTCAGGTTATTTGTAACAAAAAGAGTGTATTAAAGAGAAGAAATATCATTACCTATAAATTATTTTGTTATTCACCCCTTAATGTTCATAAATTCATTTATTAATTTGGAAAAGCTTTTCTAACTTTTTGTTAAATCAGATATATCTGTTGGACCGAGGTATTCACAATGGTGTTGTGAATAGTCGTGTTACATTTTTTTTTTACATTAGCTTCACACATTAGGGAATGCCATGCGGAGGGTTTTCTCAAAGAAAGGAAGGATAGGAAGTTCTGGGAGGAAAATAGGTATGAGGGGTTGGTAGGAATCTGGGGGTCAGTGTGCCCAGGAGCGACTGACATATGAATCCATCCTTCTGACTGAGAGATTCTGGCTGAAGAGGATATAACACCTCCCTCAACCAGTCTCTCTCGATCCTGAACCTGACGCAGTAGGTGGACAGACGCATCGACCGCCAAGACCTGAACAAATATCACCGCATAAACCCGGGCATCCCTTCTATTTAAATAATTCCGTAGATGTTAAGCTTGTTTCACGCAAGATCATCGGAGCGTGACTGCAAACAACATCTCCGGGTACCTACCTAATTACAGTTTCATAATACCGTCAAAAGTTAAAGACGCCTGTCAAAGTTTGAGGCCACAGATAGTGAAGACCCCGTCAACCGTAAACCGTCAATAGTGGGTGAGGGAGGATAAGGGTGTTTGTCAATCACTTGACGACACGATCTCCGAGTTCACAACTACTTATCAAAAACAAACGCCATTAATAAAGTGCCCCGTCGATAGTAAACTGGGGGGGAATTTATTATTTTAAAGATGAACGGAATCTTGCTGATCTTTTAATTTTGGGGTTGATTTTGAAATTTCTTCGCTTTTTAGTGATTCCGCGAATTATGTGTTTTTAAGAGAACACTTACAAGAGCAGACCGCTCGAACGATGGGGATTTCTGCGTATTCAACGTTCGATTTGGTCATTCGATGTAATAAATGACCTCCAAATATTAAATCTGAATTCACTTAGATTTCACCATTTTTTCCCGTATGTTTAGGTTCAGAGTGTTTAAAAGTAAATTAAAAATATTTAATCTATTTTCGTTATTGGTTTTTGGGGTATTATGCCATATTGCGCTACCTCCTTCTTTAGCCAACGTTTCGGAGAGCGTTACAGTGTCCATCATCAGGGCAGATGTGTTTTAACACCCCAAAAACATATAACAAAAATACTTTTGGCCATGAAAATCTAAGAAACTTTAATTTTAATTTTTAAAAATCACCTATCTAAATTTGGGTAGCCATTGCTCGTACCAACTGCTCCTAACGGCCCCGATTGGGGTATGTTGTGAAATTGAGGCGAACGGAGAAAGAAGTGAAATTGGGTAAAGAAAGTCCCCAGTATTATACTGTGTAATATAAACAATTTTTTCATATTGATCAACTTTCACAAATCATAACCGTAAAGTAGAAAATCACTTTGAATGACCCACTAAAATCTTTCGAAAGATGAGTGTGGGTGCGGGCGTAATGAAAGTTGCACGCCTTTTTTTTTTTTTTTAATTTCTCGACCAAATTTTAATTTACATTCGGTCAACGCAATTTTATTTGGCTTACAGCGACATTTCCATCATGCGCTATGGAGATTTCAAAAATCCGCAAGACCACAGAAATAAGATAAGAATTGCGAGTGTAGTACGTTAATATCTTCTTTGAACAAGCCAGGATTTTGTTTAAAAAATATTAAGTAGGATTTAGTTATCAAAATCAATTTGAATTTTAAATAGGTTACAGTTTAAAATAAACACTTTAATCCTATATTATTCATTTCTAATGTAGCTGGTGCTTGTGATTAAATTCTATGTTTATAAAATTCAAGTTTTGTAATGTGCAATTATTTTGAAAAAGGAATTCCTTTCAATGGAATGTTTTACAGGCAGAATCTATTTTGCCTATAGATATTATTCCCATCTATCTAAAAAAGATCCAAAGTTAGCTGATTTTTTTTGTATAATATATCCGTCGAAGTCATGTTTTCATTTCTGACCAAGTTTATTACTGAAATTTTATTCATTGCTTTTGTGGTGATCGCCAATTTTAAAAAACGTTGATTTTGAAACGATCAATTTTTTGTACCTTTATTCTCTTGTTTTGAGAGGATAAATCTCTAATTAGCTTTATTTTCCCAAATAGCTAGGAATGTATCCATTTAGTATCCACCGCCACAATATAGGAAATTAGAAGCGGCCAGTTCATTTGACCGGCCGAAATGTTCCCATATAACGTCACCATTCGAATCAACGCGGAATTAAAGTCACCAAAATGTTACCGGGGACGGATAATTACGCGGCGTTGATGCGTGCGTGGCGCCGCAAACGACCGATTGAAAAACTGGGCCTCTAAAAACAGGGCTGTCAACCGTTGGGCAGTGCTTATCGTGGACAATAAAAATACTTGGTTAATGTTTACGGCGCAATTTTCGGGAAATGTCACCCAGGGGTACTTAAAACTCTACCATAAAGATGGAGAATATTTTACGCAAAAATTAAGAAATAATTTTGAATTCTACACGTAATAGGTAAGCCCCTTTATCGCAATATTACCACAAGAATTATTGTTGGTTTGAATATATAAAAAAAATATTCCCGTGAGGTATTTTATAATGATTATTATATAATATCGAAAACTGTAAAAGTTGTGATTTATAGAAAAAATTGGAAAGTTACACATTCAAATAAAAGTAGGCCGAAATTTTTTTCTCATTTTTAACCAATAATTCGTAATGGAATTACCCCACAATGTAAAGCTTTGATTAAAAACCCTTGCATACTTAATTTAAAATGTATGTCTTCGTTTATTTCCGGCAAAGATTTGTAAAAATGCTTATACCAGTCTGAACTGTTGTAAGATGAAACCAGTGCGGTTAAAAATTAATAATTGCAAATACAAAAATAAAACTGAATAATCTTTTACACATAAATAGAATCGAAAATATTTATCCGAGAGGCTATCTAGGTTACAAACCTTTTCTCAGGATTGTTTCCAATAAAAAGGGTAGTTCTTTTTTTTTACGTAAGCTCCACACAGGAGGCCTTGAGGAATATAATTTCCCTCAGGGCCTATGCCATCTTTGGGGATGCTGTGTGGAGGGTTTTTTTAAGGAAAAAAAGTAGAGGAGAGTTCTGGGAAGTAAAAGGGTATAAGTGGTGGGTAGGAATCTGGGGTTCAGTATATCCTGGTCATCCATCTTTAATACCTAGACAATCTTCACCCCATGAACCCGGGCACCCCTGCTAAATCACCAAACGTAGCGAACCACTTGGGGTGACCTATGGCATCGGCGTTGGTTATCCAATAAAGGTTCCCGGGGCGGCGGTACCCATTCCCGCCTCCCAAGTTGCCTATAATATGAAAAAAAAATTAAACGAAGACAATATTGTTACTTAATTCTAAAATTTGCAGCAGGTTTATTTGCAGTAGCTGCACGCTAAAAGTTTAAGGATGGGCGTACGCTGAGACATCGGTCACGCAGCATGTTCAGCGCAAGATAGTTTTGGTTTTTGTGTTGTATGGAAGTGTATGGAGCGACATACGCTGAGACGTGCATGTTTCTCATACATTCCACAACTGCGCTGAACATGCTGCGCGACCGATGTCTCAGCGTACGCCCATCCTAACGGTTGTCAACACTACGCGAATGGTGGGGAGAGAGTAGACGCACGGACTTGGTCCTTCGCTCAGGCAGTGTCAGCTGACCTCTTGTGTGATTCAGAAGTGTGTTCGAGCCTTGCAGTTTTGGCGGATCGGGTACCGTGAGCAAATTCTTATTTCGCAGTCGATCGAGTTTGATATATTATAGAATTCAGTTAGAGAATTACCATGCATCTATTTCTTGTCTCATAGATCTCATCTCAAAAAAATTAGATTGACTAATATGACGGTTTGACAGTAGGTGGCAATGACGTAATTGGTAAACTCGCATATCCCGGTAAGACGACAGGTTCTGGGTTCGAGTCCCACTTGCGAATATAATCTTTTTCTGTGTCTTGTTCTCTTTCATATTTTTGTTTAGATTATTATTGTTATCTTTTTCTTCAATGATAAAAATAAAGGTTTAACAATCAAAAATTCATTTCAGGACAAAATACGTATTAAATTATTACGTTTCGCCAAAAATGTGGGCATTAAAAATACGCGTAAAAATGTTTGTACTTATAAATGTATTAAGTTGTTTATGACTTATTATCAGCGGTGCGTTTCGCAACATGGAAACATGATGTGTCGAGTGCGGTTAACGCAGTAAAAGCAGGGCGGGGGTCGCAACCGGAGCGGCCAGCATCCCAGGTGGGCTGGGCGGGGGGCGGCGATGGGCGGCGATGGGCGGTGTTTTATTACTGAGACCGCCGCAGGCATTTCTCTGTACAAATTACGAGGCGTGATAGCCGCTGGCCGCCCGCACCTCCCGCCTAAGCTGCCAGCCACCCGGTCAGTGGCAGTAGAGTAGCAGTAGCCGCATACTCGCCCAGATTCCCTATACTTTTATTCATATTTGCTTCATCAATGTTTTTTTTAATTATTTTTATGTGAATATCGCACAAGAGTCCCAAGCATCTGGAGCCATCCCCAAATGGGGTATGTAGTGAAGAGGGGAAGAAAACGGGGAAGATGAAGATTGGGAAGTTATTATTCAGATCTGAAGTGTTTGTGATGTAAGTCGGCTTAGAGACATTTAACCTATTACTCCTGACGTGATTTTTTTTACGTATAATCTGACGAGGAGGGCCCGAGCAGCCTTTTACTTTAAATCTTTATATATTAGAGATCCATGAAAATTTCGAGGTCAAATTAATATTTATTGGACAATTTAAATAAAATAAAATAAGAAATAATTTTTTTATTGTTAAATAACATATATTTCACTCTTTGGATATTACGTTATAATTTTTTGCAAAAATCACTTGAGATCAGAAATCAGTGTATTATCTATTAAACCAAATAAAAACAATTAACTCAGTTTTATTATAATATTTCAATAATGTCTCGAATAAACTATATATATAAAACTTTAGTAAAGTTGTTTGGGTTTATTTTTATACAGTAAAATTCAACTTAAAAAGTCACGTAATTACTGACGATGGGTCAGAGAGGCCGGCAAAAAAAATTGAAATGAATTTATTTAAAGTAATTTAACTTCAACAATAAAAATATATTAAAACTTACGGCTCTGGCGTCACTAAATTCGAAGCTACCGGAAGCGGCGTATGCATCACGCGCGGAGATAGGGAGTATTTCGATAATATTAATATTGCTAGGACGCAGCGGCGCCCCCGTCAGCAGTTAAAGGTTAATCTTCAGGTGGTGATTGCATCTTAAAAACTCAGGGAAACATAAGTGATATTTTTCCAGCTTTGTAATATTTGATGTAATAACTAGGCACTAACAGATGCTTGCAAAAAATTATAATTGATGCACCCAATGTTAGGAGACTAAAACTATTGCCACATTAATTTTTTTTGTCAACAAAAAGAACAATTGTTCTGTGATTGTTCTATAACGCAAAGAATACCTAGAGGCAACCCGCAGGGATAGGTAGAAATAACGGACCGCCGAACGACTCGGCCATGAACCATGAGCATTTCACATAAATATTTAAAACGAATGTAACAACACCTTGAAATTCAACTCACTTTTAAGGCGGTCTTATTCTTATAAAAGCTTTTATTATTTGACGTTTCGCTTAGCTACGGCAAAAGTTTTCCACGGCAAAACAAATATTATGCAATGAGAAAAACCCATTACGTTATAATCTAATGCTTTGCAATAAACAAAAGGTTTAACAAAATTCATGAAATTATGGTTTAAGTGAATGATTTCTTTGAAGGAATAAAAAAAACAGAAACTACGGTATAAAAACAAGGCCAAATTCCACCCCGACCCGGTCGGACCAGCCGCTGCCAGCCCTGAACCTTGCCCACACTAATTAAAGCAGACCTTCTGATTAAAATATTTAAAAAGTATGTATAACCATAATACCAGAGGTGTTACGCCATAACAGGTGTGCAGGGTTGTACCCTTAATAATTAATAGCCTCAATATATTATTCATATTAAAAGAAGAAAAAATGAGTTAGAATTCGTATAGGTAGGTACTACGTAAATTACGTATTTGTAAAATTTTCAACGTTAGACCAAATAAAAAAGAGGATAATAATATGTGTTACATCAAAAACTACGGTAAATGCTCTTGTGATATTATTAATACATTCAAAAAGCTCTAAAGAATGTTGGCTACATTCCTTTCAGTGTTACTCTAGTCGACACAAATATAAATTTTTACAAAGTTTTATTGTAAATAAATTTTACCGCATAATCACGAATTATTATTAGCGAAATTCTCCTTACACACGCATCGTAGCTTACAGTGATAGGAAAGACTGCATTCCAAGGCAGAATTAAATACACAATTCACTACAATCCAAAACCCTTTTCCTAAACCACCTACATCTGATTCCCAAAAACTCTGCGTTATGTCCGGCAGCGCAGGAGACTTCAGCTGGTATATTATGTAACTTTATTTTTCCCATCCATCACTTAGTAAACTATAGTACTATTTTAACAGCACTGGAAATTCTGTTAAGTGATAAAGTTTGCATACTTTCTTTTACACAAATTGTCAAACTCATTAAAAGTAAGTGTTCAGAACGCTAACCTCGGTAAGGCAGGCAAACAGCTAAACAGGTAAGCTGGCAATATTGAGCGCCCCAGCGATGTTGATAACGTACTTTAAAAGACTAAAAGGCATATCCTGTTTGGTGTAAGCAGTTTGTAAGGGCGCGATTTGGTGGATTATGGTGAACAAACGCGCCAAGTCACTTGGTGGGAGGTTCGGGGAAAGTGAGGCAGTAAAGCACACCTGACGGCAAATACGTCAGTGTCGCGTACTGGCCGCAGGCATCACCTACCCCCGGCGTCTCCTCGCACGCGCACGACAACCACTGTTTTATCGTACCCATCAAATTATTTCATTTACAAAGCTCGGTGACAGGTATTTTGCGTTTATTAATTATTCTAAATAAAGCTAATGCGTGAAATTTACGGGTATTCTTCGGATTTTCATAAGGAAAACTAAATTTGCTGTAATATTTTAAAAACCTTTATTAGCACGCTTAGTGATAAGGCACAAAACTGAGCTACATAAGTATTATAATTTTATTACAACCCCCCCCCCCCCCCCTCACAACATCAATTAATTTATTTGTTTATTTTAATTAAATAATTTAAATGCCATAAAATGATTTTAAAATCAAATGATACATGAGATGATACAGTAGTACACAGGAGGGTAATTATAATAATAACAAAATAAGAATGTACATTTAACCAAGTATGTATGATAACAACCAGTATTTAGCTATAGGCTACAATTATGTGTTAAAGGGTCGTTCTTCTTTTTAATCTACATAAAGTTGTCTCCGCCAGTTAGTGGAGAAAAATTCAACAGAATTACCAATATTATTATTTTATAATTACTTTAAAATCTACTGTGCTACAGACGTAACGACTGTGTGCGTTTTAAAAAATATGTGTTTTTATTTTTGCAGTAAAAATAACGTGACAGAGTTGTAACTCCTCTTGATAGAAGTGTATTTCATACAAATCACAGTTGTCTTCTGCCACCTCGACTTGCATGATGTATTCTATAATGTTACAAAAAAATGATATGACGACATAAAATATAAAACTATTTTTTAAACTCCAAAAGGTATAACCTATCAAATAACAGCGATTATTATTTTGAATGAAGTTTAATAAAATATTTTAAAAAGTCTCAAAAACTGGTCTGCTACAATTTTTATGTCTTACGATAATTCTGTCACGAATAGGTATTCGTTATTCGAAATATGTATACACGCAGCTCGTATTTGTCACCCCCAATAGGCATTTTAGGCCTCTTTCCCCCCTTGTTTCAATATTCAATATCCCATTTGAGATCCAGAGAGATTCATTTATAGTAAAAACAAAATGTGACAGAGTGGTGGAAATGTGACACAGTGGTAAAAGTTATGTAGGTTAAAAAGAAGAACAACTACTTAAGGTAAAGAAGGTTATACTTTGTTATAATAACAGATATTTTATTAAAGCAGAATAAAAATTAGTAAATAAAGGTGACTTACCTGACATAGCCGATGACTTCTGATCTTATTTGGAGTAAAAAATGTATTTTCGCTTACTTATATAATATAATACAATTAAGCGTTTAGAAGATTTAAATTTAACATTTTAAGAGAACCCGCGTTAAGTAACTTACCTGCAAAACAACTCAAATAATAAACATTCTCTTCAAGGCAGGAAATCGCTTTAGAATCACTGAAGTTATTTGAATAAGGCAATTTAAATAAATGTTTCTCAAGTTATAATATTATTACTTACGAAACATACTTCTTCTCTGCGAAAATTGTTTCCAAGTACGCCAACAACTCCGAATACCTAGCTAAGCAATTGATTTGATTAAAGTTTTCTTGCCCCAAAGGTTCGAGGATATTTACCAAGTCATAAATCTTCATCCCTTAACTCTGTATCAATTCAAAGGACACTATAACCTCTCGCTAAATCACACGCTCCCGTATATAAATGGATAAGGCAGCCTGGAAAGTAAGCCCTTCGATCGATTAAATTGATTTGTTTTGCAGATGCCCAAGAGGCTGGATAATCGCATCAATATGGCGATTAGTTCCAAGCTCCATTATTCAGGCTCGACTTACTTGATTGCGCATTACCAAATTAATTCATCCTCATTTTTTATCTCCAGCTCGAGTCTGTTTTAAAATCTTGTTAACTTACAACCGGCGCGACGCACTGACTTCGCCTAACTCGGCTTAGACTCGATTTTTCGAGAAGCATATTTCGCGTTTCCTTCATAAAATGGGGAAACCCATCGATCAAAATAAATTAATCACAAATTCAAGCAGTATTTTTTTGCTAAGTACGTAATCCTTTTGGAATATTTCACGTTTATTAAACGAGAATAAAAAAAAAACTGGGAAAATTTGTGGATACTTCCATAATTAAAATTGATTTGACAGATGTTACACATAACAACGGGAGGGTGCAAAAGGCGGGGCTAGTTGTTACAAAAATGAAACATATTTTTTTATTGGACGACCGTTTATTCATAGGAACAAAAAAAACATTAATTTTAAATTTTGCACACTTTTATCAACAACATTACATGTTTTTGCAATAAAAATATAGGACACAAAAAAAAAATTATGCCCAAGAGGTTTGATGCATGCCAACAACAACATGGAACAACATGACCCTCGGGGGGGGGGGGGGCAAGTTGTTACACGGCGGGGGCACATTGTAACAAACCGATAAATAAATAAAATATAATTGATACCGTGTTAAATTTGTGGGACACTGTGGCCGGCTAATTCACACACGTCCACCATAGACATGCACGAAAAAATTCGCTCTGGTTTGTGATTTATCGACGATGTAACAGCGTGCCCCCGTAACAACGTGCCCCGCCTCCCCCTAAAAAGATACATTTTAAGTAATTGTTTTTGATCTGATTTTCCTTTTCAGCAGTTTCACAACATATTTTTTAAACGATGCTTATAAATACTTACGTAATATAAAAACAAATGCATTAATTAGAGCATCCCCGGATAATTCACTGAACGTAGCAATCCGCAAGTCTATAAATTTGTTTGTACGTTCTATTTCCGTTTCAGGATGGTAGCCGTTTAAATGGTACAGTAAAGATTAGGTATTCAAATATAAAATCGTCGTGTTTATTTGGATTTTTCTGCCTGAAGAAAGTTTAAAAAGAGAAAAGTCAATGTTAAAGTGACCTTTCTTTGGACAAATTGTATTGTTACTATTTTTAACTTAATGCTTAACTCAGTTTTTAGGAATTTAACTAGCTTCTTTAAAATCTTAAGGTTTCAGAGGAATTTTTGGTTTCTGTTTTATTAAATTAGAGAAAATTTGAAATATGCTTTTTTTGGATGCGAGGTCTACTGTAAAACAGAACTGATAGAATATGTTCATGTGGTTACGTATTCGTTGCTTCCACACAATTAAAATCTGAAAGCAAATAGATTAAAAATACTGAGGGTTATTCAATTAACTTCTTGGTTCAAATCTTGGGCCAGTCTTCGTGATGAAGTTAAAGAAAGCATCCGCAAGCTGTACTCTTCTCGAATGTAACTGTACGAGGTCTTGGCGGCGAAATATAAAGTATAATGCTACAAAGTGCATTATTGTGAAAAGTCGAAATAGAGGAGAAGTCCTATTAGAACGCCCCCCCTTTCTCCCCTCTTTCCTTTGACGAATGGGTAATCCTTTGAACTTTCAGTCGTCCACAAAAGATATTGTAAAAATTGGAAAATTCTTTAACAATAACCAGCAGAATGGCCACAATGCATGGCTGACCGCTACCAAATTGCAACGAAATGAAATTATTAAAGAGCGTTCGATTTTCCGGCCGGTTGAACACGATGTGGGCAAATGGCTGCCAAGTATAGAGTTTGCGCTACAGCGAGGGAGACATTGAACCTACTACAAATATCGTAGTTATACACATAAGATACTTCTGTTTTAACATAAATATGAAATAACAACTTGGACGTGAATAAAATTAGTAAATAAAATTATAACAATCGTGTTAAATTAGGGGGAAATCGTGATATCTGATGGAAAAACTTCTGTTTTAAAGGGAGTTTTTTTTATCAAGAATTTATTATTTAATCAAGAAGTTTTTGAAAATGAAAATAATATGGTGTGTATTCGAGATACCTTAAAATTTTTATCCAGAAATTATAACGATTGTCTAATTTAAATTGATAATAAAGTAAACAAAGTACGTAAAGGGTCGGATGCGTATGTAATATTCGTGTCAAATTAAGGCGATGGTTGTCTCACGTGACAAACTACCCCTAACTCACAAACTACTCGTAACTAACTTACTATTGTTAGATATGTAAGCAGTTGAAGTGAAATAATTAAGTATAAATGGCCGGATCGGAGAAAAAAATATTAAAAAAAAAACAATCCGATTTTGGATCGTTAAGAATAAATAAACCTCCATAAAGGGGATCCAATAGTCCAGGGAAAAATCGAAGTCGGAATTCACGCCCATTGTGGGAGGAGTTTAAAAATATTTGAGAAAAAGCTTTTGGAACGGTTGAAAAAGGTATTTGAGAATTTTTTTTTACAGGTTGATTTCGTAAAGACCTAAAAAAAACATTAACTCCTTTTTTACACATTGTTTATTGTAACAACAAGGAAATTTAAAATTAATTTCACGGAACCGAGCGACGTGGAGTCACACGTCTGTTCCCTGCTCCGGCCAGGGCGTTTCTGAATGGAAGTGGGGTGTGGCAAGCCAGTAGTCCTTCGGTGAACGACATAAAGGTCACTTTGAAAATCCACATTCGTCGGCTGCCAGCCGTATTGTGAAATAACAACGCAAATATGCATATTTTATTTTATTTTGTGAATATCGGGCGTAAATATCATTTTTTTTGCGATTATCATAAAAGAAACTAAATTTGCTACAATAAGCAATAAAATCATATCCGAAAAGATGTTCATAAGTAGGAGAGTTTGCAGTTGAAAGTGTTTTTTTAAAGACCTGTTACTTTATTTTTTTCTAGGCTAATTAAAAGACTTATTAAAAAAATGACCGACGTTTTTAAGGGCCAAGATATGTTCTACACGCATTATTTAATTGAAGCATCTATAATATTTCTAAGCGATCAAATTTTCAAAACAAAAACACATGATTTTGTGTGATTATGCATTATTTACTATGGCTTCATCTTAAAAAGAATTTATATCCTACCTTGAACGTTTTAAAAACTTTGTATAAATAAGGTAAATAAAGCCTCGATTACATAGAGTGAGTTTACAAGCTGCTAGCCGGTAAGTTTAAAAGCGGGTGAATCGGCGAGTGAGATTGTCATGATGACACACAGACTGTCTACTCGCTCAGTAGTGACAGAAGCAGCTAAAATAATGACTCTCACGTGAACCAGTTCGGTCTACATTTTGTAAAAACTTTAGCTCGCAGCTAGCGCCACACGCTAGCCACTAGAAAAAATTACGGCTCCCGCGCGAACTAATTCTGGCAGTTACGAAATCAGCTGTTGGTAGGCCGCCATCTTGAGTGAGTTGCGAGTAAAGTTGACCACCTTTCAACTTTTTTCGTAGATTGTCCACAATCTGCTAGTTAGCAAGTAATACGATGACACTGAGCGAATTTACTAACAAATAGTGAATTTCCCAGATAATAATCTTGTAAACTCGCTCAATGAATGTCATCGAGGCTTAAGTACAGATTTTAAAATAGGTTATGTAATGTTATGTTATTTATGTTCAAATCACTGCCGAAAACCCCTCAATTATGTTAAATAACTATTTGATTGGCTTTATTCTTTGATATCGATAGATAAGACACCAAACTTTGTTTTTAAACTTTTTTACTTTTTCAAAACTATTCCCAGTCATACCATAGTTTGTACGTAATGCAATAGAAATGCTTAGTGATTGTAAATTGTAAATAAAACGAAAAATTGACCACGTTGTTAACATTGCCTGGGGTGACCTTTGTAGCAATCCTATGAAAACAGTTATTCCAATGCACGAAACATTTATTTTGTAAATATGAAACGAAATCGTGTTTTATTTTTAAATTGTGATATTTATTTGTATCAAATCGTAAGAGAGCAGAGAGCAGTCTTTTCAGTACCATCCCCAGGGAGAGGGGGTGGCTTGGGAAGGTACCCGGGGCTTATGGTTCATTACTCTTTAAGGATAACTGGATAATGATGGTTTCCGTCATCCCTAATTAGGGGTCACATTGTACTGAAGATCTGGGTCCAATAAACCGCTCGACCGAAAAGATGGCATTGTTAAAACACGATCAACTTTTATATCCAAGAATTTATTTTTCGAATTTGAATAAGCACATTTTTGTTTCACCGTAGTTTATTCAGTACCAGTGGAACTTTTAACCAGGCCTGTTCATGCTCGCTGGTTGTTAAGACCTGAATCCATTTCCTTTACGGATGCTTGAAAAAACTTTCTGATGAAATTTGGTTGTAGCGTTGTTAAAAAAACGCGGATTGACAAACTTTTAAAATCTAAGATCGAATAGACTTGCTGTTTTTTAGAAGTTTTTAATTTGAATAACATTTATAACCCCAAATAAACCTCTTTAAAATGTTGCTCTTTTTTTGAAAGTTTTTTTACGTAGCCTTACAGTAATTTGTAATAATTTAAGTTAATGTTAGTACTTTGGTTTTCAACATAAAGTAGGTGCTAAAATAAATGTTTTAGGTCGAGGTAAGCATTGAATATAATGAAAATATCCGTGTCTCCATAATTATATATTTTTTTAATCTTACATCTATACTAATTATATTAATTAATATTATAAATGCGAAACTGCATTTGTTTTTTTGTTACGCTTTCACGCATGAAACAATAAACAGATTTTAAAAAACCTTTCACCAATAGAAAGCTACATTATGTGCGAGTAATATAAGCTATATATAATGGTAAGCTCTGGCGTTATGAAATTATAAATATTAGTGTATTATGTTTATCTGCAGCCTATTTTTATCTTATATTAAAAAACATTTGCTTCAAACAACATTGAATGCATACACGCAAGGAAAAACCCATTTGATAGATAATTTCCACCGTGAAATGGCTTTTGTTCCTCAAGAAACGGTGAAAAGGGCTAATTACACATAACAAAGTGGCAAGTAGCTATTATTAATTAAACAGCGTTGATTGATGCAAATGGGGTAAGAAATGCGATATTTCTGAGGGAAGGCTTATCATTAAGTCGGGGGGTGCCAATTACAAATATTATCCAACCGTAATTACCTCCCATTTTCCAGTGAAAAAACGGAAACGGAAGGCGGCCGGGAACAAACGTTAATAAATACATAAACACGGGAGCTTAGCGCTTAGCGGCCGCCGGTCGAAGCTTCTCACTTCTCACGCTTTATTTATCATTCAGCATAAATGGCGTAAATACTGCAGAATACTTCGGAATGGATGAAGGTTCACTAATGCCAGCTAAAGGTAGCCAGTACTCGGAAACCGTGCCTCGATCCACCAGCCACCAGCCACCAGCTACGAGGCACTACTCATTTTTGTAGGGGGCTGTTTCGGAAAACAAACACAGTAATGGTAGAACATTAAGCAAGGCCTTTAAATAATACAGCCTTTTGCTTCCTACTTCTCCACATTCGTTTACATGCATTAAACCTCCCTGCATACTCAATAGCCCATAGCCCATGATACAGTCCAATATAAGTTCGAATGGCCGACTTTGACCGGTAAGACTAACCGCACGTGGAAAAATTAAAAGAACAAATAACATTTTTGTTTAATCTCCACCATAACTATAATCATTCCGAAGGTCGCGGGATCGAATCCCGGCGTTGCAAATAAATTTTATTTGAATAATTTGTGTTATTTCTCAATTTATTCAATTAAAATAATATATAGTACTTATATTTGCTGCGGTGACCGGACAACTCGGAATGAAACCAACTCAGAATCATCTCTGGTAAGTCATTTAGAGTGATAAAAAAATATATATAAAAAATAGCTTAATAGGTTACGTTAAGTTAGGGTTATCGGCTAATTTAAAATTATTTTTTTCATAGCTTTTAATGACTTTTCAAGCAGGTATTGAGTTGACTTTATTCTCAGTTGGCATGGAACCATTTGCTGCACGTTCCAGAGTGGAAGATACTCTCAATCGCCCTGGTGCAAGACCACCATTCAGAATTGAAACGTTGCTTGAAATGGCTTTGGCCGTGTTTGGCCACCAGATCTGAATAGCCAGGTACTTCCCACCGTCCTCTTCCCATCTTCTTCCTATCTCCTTTCCCTCCCCACTACCTTCAGCCTCACAACATATCCTAATTGGGGATGCCATAGTCTCACTGGCTCCAGACGGGAGCAGTTGGGACTCTTGTGCGGTATTTGTAAAAAAAATAACTCAATCTCTGCTTGTTTCCTAACCAAAATATCAGAACAGTGAGTTCTGGTATCTTGAAATACGCTGGGCCTTTTCTGGTTGGGTAAACGTGTAAACGTGTTTTGTGCGCAAACTTGGATTTTTTAAAAACACCCTTTGTCATCAAAACAATATTTTTGTTGTTTGATTCATGTCAAACTGCTCAATAATTCGCTAAAAAGAAGTTTCAGAAAATCAGACGAAGCCGGTTTTGACCGCTAGTGAAACATAAACGAGAAAATACAATGAATTGAGAATGCAATTATTAACCAAATTGATTATACAATTGCGAAATAATATAATGTTTTTTATGTAAATATCCATTGCAAATTAATTCCCTGAAATTGATTACTACATTGCTGAAAACAATATTAATGGACACCTGTCGAGATAAAGAACAAAGTAAAAAAATCTCTAAAACTTTTAATAGTATCCAACGTTAAAAAAAGGTGAAGTTGTATCGAGGAGGAACATGGCGTGATTAATAATTGACAACCGCTGAACTTTTCGTTTTCAAGTTTACAACTTTGTTAGGCCCGCCGTGTTCAGAAAAGGTCGGACGCTAAGTGCATGCTGGGAACTATTCAAGGCATCTTAAAAATCTCACTTAAAAAAATCCACTTTGAAAAAAGGTTGCAAACATATCCATACTTATCTGTTGATTTCCCTCTTAAAAGAAAACTTATTACTGTACATATTTGTGCAGGACCAAAATATTATTTTTATCCTCTAGTTAAGTCCAGATATGTCGATAAGATTAAACTTTCGATAGGACTATCTTCACTTAACAAAAAAGAGGGTCCAGGGAATTTTACATTGTACATTACAGGGTACATTGTTCTAAGCACCCATTTTCGTATAGGTTTAAAATGCAACGATTGCATCTTTTTACTGGGAGGTGTGATGCTGTTTGGAATTACCTGATAGGTTTATCGCTAAATAATAAATTCTAGACAGAGTCTGCTAGACACAGCGTATTCGTTGTGCGCTTTTTGGAACACAGAATGCTTTAAAATGTATAGAAAAGTTTGCCGAAATCGAAAAAAGTCTCGAAACCTACACCAGGGAACGAAAGAATAAAACAACGTACAGATTTGATTGAATCTTATTTTTGAAAACCGATTTCGTTGCAAATAATTTTAAATATGAATTTGGATGTTTGCTTGTACGTTCCATTATTATGCATTATCTCAGCAACGGATTGAGATACAGGGTCGAATTTAACTCAGTATAATGTTACATACTATTTTTAACAGTAACAACGTGTTTATTTCATCGACCTCCGAAGTTGTAGGAAGACACAATAGAATGATTTGGCGTTAAAATAACGAAACGTATTGGGAACAAAAACGGAATACCATCTTTATACCGCTTCAATCAAAACAAATTAAAATTTTGAACTCCTTGTTGGAGCTCTCCACGGATTTGGTTCAAATTCGGTACAAGAAAGGTAATACAACCTTTTCTAGACTACTGTTGGGGATAACGTCTGAATCAAAACAAATTTCAAATAGTATTATTTGCGGATCCCATTTAGTATTCAGATAATATATATTAGAGCGATAATTATGAGAGAATCTGGTTTTATGCCCATATTTATATCTACAACTTTCCACCGCTGTTCAGAATTCACCTCAAAACTCCACTTTAACCATCCATATCCCCGAGCAACGCCGAGTAAGCGTTCACTAGTATTTAAGCCACCTGGAGTATGCTTCTACAGTGTGGAACCCTTATTGTTCTACACAATCAAATCACAAGCAAATCTAGAAAGAGTTCAGAAAAAGTTTATGAAATATGTCTCTTATCGCGTGCGAAATGATGAAAACTATGTCCCCGTACACCTTAAATCTCTTGATCAACGCCGAGATATTAGACCTTTTAATGCTCTTAAAGATTATTCATAACTTCATTGATGGCCCATACTTACTACAAAATATTCATTTCAGATGTCCATTAAGAGTTACTCGATCTCCGGACACGTTTTATATCCCTAAGAGCAATAGAAATTATCTTGAAAATGTATTTATAAGAAGAAACTGCAGCACATTTAACAGATTAACCCCATATATTGATGTGTTTAACCTTGCTAAATTCACAGCATTCATAAAAAAATAATACTCGATCGAATGCCACATGTTTAACGAAAAACTTAGTATATCATTGTTTTCTGAATTTTATTTTTTATTTTAGTTCACCACATTTTCTCTCCTATTTTTAGCAGTTCTAATTTAAATAAAATCACTTGCTGAAAGATATTATTGATATTATGATAATATTTAAGTGTAAACCTTCGAAATTTTTCATTTAACACTTTATGTAGATTTAAGTAAGAAGATGCACTTTATCAGAATTGTTATAGGTATTGTTGTGTATTTTTGTATTAAGTTTCAATTTGTCGTTATTTTATTGCTCAATGACAAACATATTCTTATCACAGCCATTTATTAATTTGAAAAGACTGTTTATAATGCTAATAAATATAATAAATAAATAATACAGCTAACACCAACGAGGTTAAGCTGTACAAGATAAACGCCCCAAATAATTCACCATCTTGTTTCCACTCCGAACCAATGCATTTCGAAGAATACAATGATATGTTCATTTGAAGTAGTACGAGTAGGTAAAGGCGTATTGGATAATACTGTGGCTGATGCTTTTCTTCTGTTGTAGTTCCCAGTGTGCAGTCTGCGAGGAGACATTTCCCTGGTATTCTAAAAGCTCCGCGAAGTTCGTGACGCGGCCGGGACTGCCAAGACACGAAGCCCTTCGAAACTGATTTGTTGCGCGGTTCCGAAGACAGCCGCTCGCGTGATGGAGTCGTCTTTGGGAATAAAGTAAAACCACTGAGCTTTTACAACATTTAAACTGCCAACGTATCGCGTAAATAACTATAAAGGTCTCTGCATAACTAACTGTCCGGCTGAATACTCGAATTAAATTACTTTTCCACGGTAATACACTCCGTGGAGATAAAATTGGAGTTTATTTGTACAGCTTAATGGTATAAGTAAGGAATATTGGGTAATGTAATATTCGGCAATAAGCTCCAAAAAAACTATAGAAAATTGATTTTATCATGGAACGTGCCATGAATCGAAAACATGGGGCTCAAATCACGAGTTTACTTTAAACCAGGTTTACGTTTGTTTATGCATGTTCAAGAATTATTTCCGAAAACCTACTGCTAGTTTATGAATAATTCCCAGAATCGATTGATGAATTGTAGTAGGCCAGTTTGTAACTATTGAAAAATATAAAACAAGAAAGTTAAAATAAAGTGAAGCGTATTTTTCTTCCTCCCCCTTCCTCACCCTTCCCCCCATTCAAGGGCTGGAAGAATGGAAGAGGGGCCTGAATAAACTGTGGCCATTTATTTACTCAAATACAATGGAAATTATAGTCATTGACGTTCGAACGATATCGTGTTCTCAGTTCGTTTTATCAAGATAAACAAACACTGGCTTCTGTGGCTGTTACTTACACGTACGTCAAATATAATATCATTATAAATATCACTACAATAAACAATGCCATAAATATGTGAGCCGTAAAATTAAATGTTGATATCCTTCAATTTCAACTTTCGTTCTTGGGAGTTTCGTGCAGTGTCTTTAACAAATTAGTTAAAAGTGCACGTTACGTTAGAAGCCTTAAGACAGAAGGTTATATACATTGATGGTTAGACAATAATAAATCCCTGAAAGCTTGTACCTCGGGCGAGATTTTCAATCCATGTGCCCGCTTTTTGTGTGAACATTGTAGCTGCCACTTTAGAAAATGAAGTGCTCTGCTGCAGGGCGTGCGGCACAACATCCAAGAGGAAAAGTGAGATTCGATTAATTCGCAATGGGCAAGTACCCACTCACTGCGGGATTATCATAAAAATAGAGAAGCGCTCACAATAGGTGAAAGTCGGCAGGATTCAGGAGCCGCTGCGGGCTGCACCTCTCGGGGGATGAAAAAAGAGAATTCCCCACTGTCAGGGAATTGTAAAGCAAGTGGCCAACAAGGATAATGGAAAACTAAGATAATGTCGGCGGACGCAAAGTGGACGGCGCATAAAGCGAGTGTGAACACGCCTTTATTGAATTTGTCCGGAATTGTAAATGAGAGTTGACCGCTTGAGGGTATGTGCCACCGCTACCACCGCTGGGGTAAGTCGCTTGAGCTCATATTAATGTTGAAATGTGGCTAATTCTCCCTCTACGATACACCATACTCATACTGACAGAGTACACACGCAGAAGTCCGAAGCTGACCATTTTTCGGCTTGATTTGATAAAGACACGCAAATATTAATCGTAATATTACAATAATTTAATAAACATACATATTTTACGCTTTACGTAAATTTGTCATTGTGAAACGCAAATAAATTGCTTTCAAATATTTCCAAAGCCACAAATTTAACAAGTTTCCAAATGTATTTACTTTCCACAAAACGTAGATAAAACGAACCAAAAATCTCCCCAAAGTATCTGACTAAAGTATCAGCCTAGGAAAACCGAACAAAATATTTCCGTTTTTGTGATTGGATGAATGCAAAAATTTAACAAGCACTTTGATACAATTGTTTTAATGAAATGCAATCACAGTTATATGAATATTCATTGGCTCAAATCTAATATGGCTGCAATCGAAGGGGAAATCGAAAATCATTTGAATACTCTCTGAATATTGATGATTAAGAGCTTGATTCTGAAATATTAAAAAGAGATTCCGAAGAATGAAATATAGAGAAATCGCTTCTGGAAAGTTCTTGAATTATTGAGATTGGCTATTTATAAATTGCAAATTATTCAGCGACTTGAAAATTAAAGGCATTTTAGGCGTATTTAAATATAAAAAATGAAGTTGCTTTGCCAAAAAAGCTTTGTCGACTGAAAAATTTTCCACTTTTGGTTTGATTCACTGATTTTTAATTAATATTGTATCTATCTATCTATATAAATAAAAATCAAAATATGCATGCATATACATATTAATATGAGTTGTGTTGCTGCATTGAGCATAGAAAATGTTTGAAACTTTCAAAATACCATCTTTCCACCCCCGCGAAGGTTTCTGGATTATAACAACCACATGACAATAGATCTGAAAAGCTTTTTAAGCATTACAAAAACTCTTGTGAAACTGTCGAAGGAGGTGATTGGCGGGGAAGCTGCAAGCGGACCGTGGGAGGGGAACGTGAAAAGGGGGATCGCGTGACGTGAGGACACGGGAGAGGGGGAAGGCTGGGAAGATAGAAGGGAAATGCGGAGGGGAAGGAAGCGTGGAAGGAAAGGACACAATGGTGATGGATTTCAGAGAGGTGAGGGGCGAGGGAAGAGCAGAGGTAGGGATTGAAAAGGAAACACAGTAACGGTAGGGGAAAGCAGAGGAAATTTAGAAAATCCATACTTCTTACTCTGACAGCTGTATGTGGCCTGCTCACGGTCGGAAAACCTTCTGATTTATTATTTTCAGATGAAAAAAAAAAAATATATATATATATTTTATCGAAAAGGACTTAAATAAAAAGAATTAAAACACAAACACTTTCTTTGATTGGCATTGCAACGCGTGCCGGGTACTCGACACTTAGTAAATAAAACCCGAATTCGTCTGAGTAACGACAATATAAAAAATATATATTTATAAAAATACCTATAACCAATGACGGTATTATAATATATAGACGCATGGTAAAAATCTCAAAGTGGTAAGCCAAAAACAAAGCTATTGCATTTTCCTTGATCTCATAGTTTTAGTACTAAATATCCATGCTGCCAGTAAGTGAATTGCATTTAAAAAGCGCCAAAATGCCCTCGTGTAATGTAAAAATGTTTCCATGACACGGCAAATACTTGTAAAAGCCAAGGAATAATTTCATTTGTAAATACAGGAAAATTATTTATTATTGTAAAAAATACAACCAATTCATTTGTTTCCCGAAATTGTTTAGCGCCATTGGTGAAAGTGAGATAACACATTTAGCAACAATTATAAGACAACAAATAAAAAATTAAGTATAAGAAGGACGAACTAGGACAGTAGGTCGTTTCATACAGCATTCCGCATTCGTTTTAGTGCAAGCGAGGAAGCGCATTTTGGCATCTCAGTCTCACACGTGATGTAGAATGTAGTATTCGGCGCATCCTTTATCTATGTCGTCCATACACACAAATTTTTTTAATGCCTAATGAAATTAATCTTATCAGTTAATCTAATAAATAAACAATCTAATCTTTTTCATTCATGAATAACTTTTGAGCTAAGAAATTACTGAAGACATAAGAGTGTTTCTTACTTGCCACATTACATCTTGAGTTTGTGAGATAATAGCGATTCTAAATATTGTTTATAACGTATTTGCTTATAACCTGTATTCTTTTTGAAATATATGGAGCAAGCAATACGACGCCTCGTATAATGGATATTGGATATTGTCAACGCTAGCTACTGATTGAAATGAGGTTATGAGCTGAAAATAGCTGTGTTGGCTCAGAAATCCCACAGAAAAAACTGTACATAATATTTATCACGCCAGAGCTCACCGGCTGAGAGTTAAAAATTCCGCTACAAAACAGATTTTCTGCTTTATAGTAAAACACAAATTGCAAATTAAAAAAAAAATAATGTTCAACTAATTTAAGTCGGCGTTGCCCGGGCTTTACTCATAATTTTTCGAAAACTGATGTAGACTATGGACTATACTTTTTAAGGTCTCTTTATTTTGAAGGTGCAGTGTACAACATTTCATCAATATCGGAATAAAACTTTAGATTTGTACAAAGATCAAAACGGTTTTCGCCACGCGGCTTTTCGCCCGCCACAAACACACAGACACTTAACTTTAATAAAGATAAGTATTATTGGTTTCTTGTACATTAATGATTCTTACCAATAGTTGTTTTCTATAGATACGTTACTTCAATTCTGCATCTCTCGACTTACCTGTAACAAATAAATAATTGAAAATTATATACCCAATGCAATGAGTCACAAATACAAGGTGCAATAAAATTTATTTATCCATATATTGTTTGAAATATTTACAGAGCGTTAACAATTATAACATTATGAAATTGCCGTTGGGGTGTAAAGATATTAAGACTCCAATTCAAAATTTATTTTATTTTATTTATTTTAGGAAAAGTTGACAGCAAATCATAAATTATACAATGATAATAATATAGTAAATTATGCCAATTATGAACTTTTCACTGATTAATTTAATGATAAAGTGTGACATTATAAAGGTATTTTATTTAGTTTATTCTTTAGTTACAATATGTGCGAAGGGGAAGGGGGGTGAGGAGAAATATAGGATTAGGATTAAGAGGCTGAGGACGGGAATATGTAGGGAGGGAGATTAAACTTTCTGATTTGAGTCATGTTGCTTAGTGAGTTTCGTTTTATATCGTTAAAAATATCAATGTGATAATAATTTTAATTAAATGAATGTGTGGATCTGTAGATAAATTAGTTCTGTTTGGACTTGGTTTTGCAAAGAGGGAGATTAAAAATAAACGACTGTCTACTGTTGCGATTTGAAACATGGAATGATGAGCGTCGAAGAAGATCGGGACTATCGATTAAGTTATGTGTACTTTTAAATAGCATTACCAAATCTGCAATATTTCTTCGACAAGTTAACGTCTGTATTTTGAAGAACTTTGCGGAGTCTTCATCACTAGCATGAGATCGAAAAGAGCGGAAATCGAGGTACCTTAAAAATCTATTTTAAACGCTTTCAATTCTATTTTTGTGTATTGCATAGCCTGGGTTCCACACTTGAGATGCGTATTCAAGGATACTGCAAACATATGAGAAATGTTCACAGCACGCATAATAGGGTGGGTCACGACTGTATGGGGAAAAAAATTCTTGTTTTGATTTGTCTTATAGTGATAAAAGGGTGTTAAATGGAGATAAAAAATCGGGAAATTTTTTAATAATATTTGGATATCATCTTCTTCCTCCGGATTGACTTTTAAATTTCACATAATAGAGAAAAACCCACCAGTGTTAAATCTTAAAAAAATGTTAGATAAACCATTAAAAATTAACAATTTTTAATCAAACGCGAAAGAGAGGGAATATTTTGATTTGTTTATTAAAAAATATATTTGAATATAATTCAAATTATCTCAAGGCAGTGTATTACTTACTCTCAAATTTCGGCATTATTTTACAAAACTCAATTTTGGGACTTTTTGTAAATGATTTTGTCAAAATATACTAAATTTGCTATGGAAGATTACAAAAAAATATGGTTTGGTAAAAAAAAAATTTAATTAAATAAATTTTTTTTTTAATATTAACATTTTCAAAACTTTGAAGTGGATCCGGAGGAAGAAGATCGTATCAGAAATTTGAAAATTTTAAACACGTCGTTTTGAACCCATTTGGCACCCTTTTATCGCTTTTAGAATTTAAAAATAACATTATTTGTTAAAATGACCCACCTCAATGCATAAATCAAGGTTTAGTTTTTATTAGATTGAGATGCCATTAGTGAAATAACAAAATAATTATGAGCAAAATAAAATGCGGATCGTCATAAATATAGAGTACATAGAAAGAGAAGAAAGAAAGAAAAGACATAATAATAAGACAAAATAAAGCAAAATCGATTTCTTTATCGATTGTAATGGGAAGCCATAGATATTTATGTACGTGATCATGAGGGACTAGTATTTGAACAAGGCTGATACTTGATAGATACCTGCAAACGCTTTTAGGTGATGTACAATTTGCTGAACGTAATGCAAGTGGACGAGATTCTCAACGTCAAATTATATTATGATGATGAAGCAAAACGAGATACTGTGATAATAGTTTACGAGTGTTCCCCTGTCGTAGACGCGTAAACTTAAGAGAGTGATGTGTTCAAAATGACTTTACACTTCACTTCAATTATGTGTAAAGTGAATGTGTGAGCACCTTACTCGTACATCTATAAAATTATCGTCACAATATTTATAACTGACAGTGCCTACATTTGTGTGAAAGAAAGTGGTATTTTTATATATATAATGAAAACAAATAACTTTGTAAGCACCACTATTTTATTAACATTATCGACGTGTTTTAAATACAACGTTTTTTTCGTCAGGATAAGAGATTAATATCTGATTATTATCCTGACGAAGAAAACATTGTTTTTAAAACTTGTCGATAAAGTTAATAATTTAGTGGTGCTTACGAAGTTATTTGTTTTTATTACATCAATAATGACGCCACAAAGTACATTTGCGAAGTTGAAGAAGTATTTTTAAATTTTTAACACTTTTGCGAGTTATGTTTTAAAATATTAAGACGAATTGTTTGTTTGCGCCTGTACATACGCAAGAAGAATATGAATTAAATAGTTTAATTCGTAAAAAAAACTTAATTCTTTCAAGAAACGCATTTAAGTACAATATTGGATTAAATCACCGATACCATACTGTATTTGTAGTCTTTCTTCAAAGAATTGAGTTTTCATACAGACAAAACTAAGTTTTCATATTCCGTACATACAAAAAATTCATTTTAAGATAATTCATATTCGTGGAGATATTCTGCAATTTTTGTTTTGTAATCCTTTTATGTGAGACTTCTTATCGTTTTTACCAATGTATTTTATTTTATATTGTATGCTTTTGTTGTTAAATTAAATTATATTTTTAGTTTTAAAGTATTTAAAATAACTGCGATATTTAACTTATAAACAAAGAATGTAAAAGCCCATTAGGGCGTGTAATAAATAAATAAATAAAATTGTGAAAATGTTTAATAACACGACTTGTTCAAAATAGAGCAAAAATCTCGCGGGGATTGTCTAAAAAAACACTTAAAGAAACGGTGCGAATTTTTTCATAAAAATAAACTTGTAAAATAATTGAAAAACTGTGTTTATAATAATGTTCGGAGCATACTTTGCGATTTTTTTTCTTTCAAGGAAGTTTCATATAATTGCCGTATCGGCATGGGGAATATAAAGATATTTATTATCTTCAAGAATAACATATTTTTTTAAGAACTTTAAAACTTAAAGTATTTAAGGAAACTATATAATCAATCGTTAAAAATGCGGAAAGCCGGGCCTTTATTTTAAAGCACAACTTTCAAAAAGTTTTTTTCCTAACATAATTGAATAAGCGCTATCTTTGAAAGAGCAAATTTAAAGTGAATAAGATGAAGAATTGTGAACGCAGACTTTCTACGGAGGGCATTATAAAATGTTTTAAAAAAAATTCTTGTTTGTCTGACATTGTCAAAATGATGAGATTGTGACCTTCAGAGTGCATAAAATCGGATTCAGTTGAATGTATATATTCTCAACAGTATTGTCGGAATGCATTATTCAAATGGAGATACAAGCCAGATGAGTATTGAAAACCAAAGGTGACAAACGCGGATTGATTCCAGGGCCCGACAGCGTCAACTTTGTCGCATTACGAAGTCAACAATCGCGTTGAATGGTTTTCGGTGTTCGGTGCATTCGATGCGCCGCCACTCACACAGATTTATGTCCACGTGTGTGTGGGCCGTGTGTACGTGGCCCACAGTCACGGATCGTAAATGCATTTCAATTTATTTAAATAACGCGTTGGATTGCCACTGCCCTGAGTGGATGGGATGAATTTCAAATTGCGAACGCCACGACTCCCGCCGTTACATCGCATTCCGCTTTCATTTCGAGCGGTAGAGCTAAATCACGCGCGGCAAATGTGTTCTGTATGTAGTGAGCAGGTATAAAATCCCTTGATTTATTGCTTTTCATTCGCACGCTAAGAAGATTGATAGGCATTTAATTATTATAAAAAATATTATTATTATTTTTTGCCACACATTTTCAATTATTCTCGGCGGCAAATTTGTTGCGCATTATGTAATGACCGGGGTGTAAAAAACTTCCAGAAATTTATGGAAATTTATTTACAGATTTTCCTTGATAAACAGTTTTCAAATAAATTAGAACTCTTTTATAGCCTTCGATAATTAGTAGGTAATGTTACTGGCGCAGACCCGTGAAAATCGCGGGTTGGTCTGAATTTTTGACCAAACAGTTTCAAATTTGAAAACGACAAATTTTCTGTTACAAATATTATAATTGTAGGTTTCGCAATCGGTTTCAATTTTAAAAATGACATTTAAATTAATTTTATTAAACCAGTGTTACACATTTTTTTGGCAGGTTTATGTACCGCTGCCCCGGTAAACATATATTGGATATCTAACACCTCTGCCATAGGTCGCCCTAAGTGGTTTGCAGCACCACCCTTAGCAGGGGTGCCCGGGTTCAAGGGGTGAGGTTTGTCCGGATCTTGGCGGCGGATGCGTTTGCCTACTGATTGCGCGGCAGGCCGGATCGGGATAGAATGGTGAAGGGAGACCTTTTAACCTCTCCAGCAGGACTCTCTCGAAACTTCATCTTGCAGCGCAAAGGAAGGAATAGATTCACATGTTCGTCATTTCTGAACACACTGACCACCAGATTCCTACCCACCCCTCACAACGTTACGTAATTCCTGATAAATAAATACCTTATCAATGTTCGAGTTAGTATGGTCTAAAATCTTGAAATCTGCGTGTTCTCCCTGATACTTACATGTAACATCCACAATCTTATAGCTAAAACAGTAAAAATCTCTTTCACATCAGAACTTGACTTTTTTGACGTCAACGTAATTATTTACGAAGACGAAATTCTTAAATGGTAAATTTAGATCCTATAATAATCGATATTATCCAGAAAACTTTCTTGATAAATAAATATTTATATTTTGACCGGTCAGTGGCTGATTGGCATCGCGTTTGGGTTCCACCCGGGCATCGCGTGTTTGATTGTCCTCCATCACGACTCAAGGAACATTTTCCACTTACTTTGGACCACCACTGTTTGAAATAACGTTTGAAAATCTCCAACTACCAAGTAGGAGATTTTCAAACATTGTTTTGTTATTCGTAACCCGGAAGTGTTTGTCTTTCTTTATAAAAAATATCTATACATATTAATCTGTTTTTTTACTTCCCTGATAAAGCATCTCTTCCTCATCAGAACTCATCATGAAATTTACGTAAACGTCAAACGTCTAGTGTTCTGTGCGTAGGCGTAAATATATCCACACCACAGACTACTAGACAAAATGTGTGTGACCACGCCCACTCCGCCCCAATGTTTGAACCGTGTTTCAACAAACGGGGGAGACGGAAAACTAGAAATGTTTATAGTAATGTTCAAGTTCACGGTTGGAAGAGACCCCGCTTAAGTAATTTTTTAACAATTTGGAATCGAGAAAGGAATCCATAACGCATTAGTTAGTATCACAATTAATGTTTGGAGATTCGACTACGAGAAGAAGCCCATAGAGTACTCTAGTATTCCAGTAGCTTATGACACCATCATGCAGCGTTGTATAAATCAGTGCGACTCGCAGGAATTAATGGCGGGATAATGAAGCCAATGGAATTTACGTTCCTACAACGCCGTTGGGCATTCATTTTAATTTCCCCAATGAAAGCAATTACAGCAATTATATTCAATGCAACAAATGCATTTATCTACGCCGGTGGTTTACATTGTCATTTTGAATGGCGCAGTAATTTGGATATTTAAAGTGACTTTTTGATCGCATGGTCTAAACAAAATTAAACATGCCACATCCTTCATTACGTACGCCCATTATACACTGACCGACTTTTTTTCTAATAGGCACATAATAAAATAAGCTATTCAATGGTCTATAATACATTTTGATGGCCTCTGTGATGCCCCGGTGAATTTTAATTAATTAATTTGTGTTTTCACAAATAATACAATGTATATTTGCGGCACTTTCCACAGTGGAAAAACTCTCAGTATCGCCCCGGTATCCAACCACCATTCAGGTTTGAAACGTTGATTGAAATGACTTTTGCCTTTAGATCTGAATAGCCAGGTACTTCCCTACCTACCTCTTTTACATTTCCTTCCCCTACCGACTTGCCTTGAGCCTCATAACATACCCCAAATGGGGATGCCATAGTCTCAGTGGCTCCATACGATAGAGAGCAGTTGGGACTCCTGTGCAGTATTTATATATCATTAAAAAAGCCTGCAATTTAATTTTGCTTTTTCAAAGTGATAAATGGTTTAAAAAAGGAATTTCGTTACTTTATTATTAACTCGTCATTAGGTAGGTACCCATTTTCAATTATTTATTATAAAAAAAGTTAGTTAAATTTTTTGTGCCCAGCTCAATGTACCTACATATATTTAATTCACGCTCCAAGTAACAGCCTGAATAGGACAGCCTTTTCAGGTTGAAAATAGTTTTTTTTAAGCTTAAAACAGTTTGAGAGAATTTCAATAATGTAAACCAGTTTTGCAGCTGCCTTAAATAGTAGCATTGTTTTTCTCATTCATCCAGAATACACAATTTTACCTTCAAAATGCGACGTTTCCATTGAAGTTTTTAAATATTTTTTTAATAAATTATCTGATTTTGTGGCTTAATTGGGTCTGTAAAATAATATCAGCTAGAAAACAAAAATTTGAGGACACAAAAAACTAAATTTAAAAAAACAAGAAAGAAATTGATCCATATTCGTTCATTGTTCATTTCAAACTGGCTTTGATTGAATAAAATAGTATGTTAAGCGTATTGATTTTTCAGGTTTCTAACTGAATGATTCAGAGCTGATATTAATCGTAAATATTGTAATAAATGTAATCCCGTCGACCTGCCAAAACGGCAAATTTAAATAATATCAGATTTATTCATTCCTACGATAAAGTGAGCAAATACTCGTACGAAGCCGAGCGATAATATTGTAAAAGCCATCGAATATTTTATTACAAGGCCGAGCTTTTAAGCTAAATAATTTAACCTTATTTACGGTTGAAAACGTCGCGGGAAATTTGCTGCACACACAAAAATATCGCTGTGAAAAAAACATCTCTGTAATATTTTACGATACGGCGAATGTCAACGAAAATATTAACAAAACGGAAATCCGTCCTAGTTGCAGAATAAACAAACGCGGAATCAGACGCGAATTTCATCGCACAATGTGAACCTTCATTTATTATTTGTATAGTTTCATAGCATTTGTACCTAGGAAGCCATTGTTCCACCTATCTGCAGCGATCCGGTCAGCTTATTAGAGAAGATTTCAAAAGAAAAGAGTTTTCTTTGATGCTGAAATGCAATAACCAAACGCGATAAGTCAAAATATGGCTTGGAGCTCCGTAAAATCTCCGAAAAAATTATCAATGCAATTTGCAACACTTACATTCTGGACATATTAATTTTTAAAACAAGAAGAAACGTTTTGAAATAATTTTGATATCGAGAAGTTTTGACTTTTTTGGAATTAGTTGCCTGGGATATTATTTTATGTGTAAAATGTATATATTTATTCATGTATTATATTATGTTATTGTAATCGAAATAAAGTATCATTGTCGTATGATATTTACGTTTATTGTCATTGTTTTTATGCATGTTCATTTTTTCCGTTTACTATAACTAGTTAACCCGCGAGCATTCGCGCTATGAGCATTTTCCTCGCGGTGAATTTAAAATTTGTGCCATTGTGCAACAATGTGCGTACCTACCTTGTTGGTGTACCTAGGTACCTAGGTGTACCAGTCGCTCAGTAGAGGTGGTTTGTTCAGCCGGGTCTTGTCGTGCGACATTTTGCTCATCGCGCGAGTAACAACGTAACTATTATTTTTTTTTAGTTTATTCCAGAACTTTTTAGTATTAGTTGTGTACAGAACACGCTTTGACTTTGTGTGACATATGTAAAGCTCGTGCATTTGATGAAGATTAATAATTTGTTATTCATTACTTAATTTTTTAATTGAAGTAATTTTTTTTAGTTTATTAAATGTGCTATAATTTATGTACTTTTTGGCTATTTATAAAACGTGAGCAAAATGCTCTATACGCGAGTGCTCATGTAAGTTTTAAAAGTGCGAGTGTTCGCGGATTAATTAAAAAAAATCTACCTGTTTATAATGGGCGTATATATGTAAATAAAATAAAGCAATGTAAAACCGATTGCAGATTAAATTAAAACGAGACTCTTTTCCAGCTACTGGAATAGGTAGGCGTATGTTTAAAATAACAGTAAAAAAGAATAGCATCTTGGAATCTGTACAAAGAACTCTTAATATATTATAATTTGTAAACAGCCGAGAGGAAAGTAGAGAGAATCGCCTTAACGCTTCACGCCCTTAGATTTAACAAAAACACAGCCAAGATAATAATATTTTAACATGCCTTGTTTGTTTTATTCCTTACTTTACGGCTCGGGTGTTTTTAAGAGTTAAAACATTTAAATAAAAACACATATTTCGAAGAAATAATATGAGGGTTTTAAAATATTTTGTAAAAAAAGCAAAAATATATTGTCCGATAAACTAAAACTCCAAAGTGAGCTCCGGCGTCTCAAAACATGCAACGTAGAGTTTTCTGCATGTAATAGGCCACTTGCATCACAATTCTTAAAAAAATTTTCAGCGATTTTTTGAAAAATTTAATTTAAAACATCGAACCATTTTTTATAAACCGGAAAGACGGGACATAATTTTATGGTTTCGAAAAAATAATAATTAAATAGCCGAAAATCGTTTTAAAAAAAGCAGACATTTTCCACACGAATGCGAGGAAAATAGTGAGGCAAACCAAGCATATTAATTCTCATAAATATTTTTATATTGTGCCTCTTGTTTGATATTATCCAAATGTCGCGATTTAAATTGTACTTGTAATAAAACTGTTCTTGTAAAATATAATTACAATAATTGATAATTATATTTCAAAATTTGATTTTGTTAAGATCAGCACCATGACCATTACGCTTCTAAGCCGCTAGTCAGAACGTCAAACCAAAATTATTTAGTTCTAATTTTGATGGTGCGTTTAGTTATTTAAAAATGAATTCGTGTAACCACCGTACCAAAGTACCTGTAACAAAGTTCACAAGCTTAAAACAATAAAGCCAAGTGAATTTTATGTGTCAAATTTTACAATTCGCCGGAAATCAAAATGTTGCTACATAAAAAAAAAAATCAGTGTAGAATTTTACAAAATTAATCAATTATTATCGGAGATGGAACATTTTCATGCAGTGACGACACGAGCCCAAAAAACGGATTTATTTGTTTAAAAAAAAATATATGTATTTTCCCAAAAAAATTCAAAAATCCCAAACACTTTCGTAATCTTAGTAGAAAAATCTATCCACACGATTTTTTCCAAGTCACTATGAAATCCATACAAGTGGTCTATTCAAGTGAAGCATTTCAAGTCAACGCAACGGCTCACGTTCTATCGTGTCATTTTTTGATGAAGCTTTAAACAAACAATTAATTGCATTAAAAAACATGCATTGTCGTGTTACTTTCTTCTTACTATTTTTTCAATCCAAATCTTAAGCAAAGCCAGGTAGTAAAGGTAGAGTTTTAGGATCATGAATTTCCGTTGTTTTTGTTCCTACTCAAAGCTTCTGTTTGTTTTTCAGATAGACGAGCTTCAACCTTTAAAATCTTAATTTTTACAATTTTTCCGGGAACAATCAATATCTTAATAAATTCTTTCTTCCACGTTGAAAATTCCCCCTACTTTTTATATCTCATCATTATGTACAATATTTCTTGAAAAAAATAAAACGCTTCCAAAATGAATAGTTATAGCATGTTTAAAAAAGCAAGGAAACAAATTGGTAGGCTTTAAACATGAGTGATATTATTTCGCAAAAAGCATATACATAGTCCTAAAGAAGAAACCCTGCCCCCATCTCCACCGCGACATAAACCTCGGCTTATCAAGCCGCGACGTGTAATGTAAGTATATTCTTCATGAAGCATGCACGGACAGTAACAATAAGTTTCTTGTAAGTATTCACAAAAAAGCGGGTACATTTTAGTAATAGTGCCTAGTGGTCCCGTTATTCCCGCCGAGTTACATTCGCAAACCATATATAAATAACTCTTGTAAAACGAATAACCGTTTGTTCTCAAATAAGGCACGTGAATGTTAACATGGCCTTCCACCCGCGAAGAACTACCCCTGGTGACAGCGCTCCAGATAGTGACATATTTACTGCCACCCCCGCCCCATGCACACTCCTACCTGGAACTCTCTACTCCTTACTCCCTACTCCTTACTGTTTACTAAGTATTGTTATGTATTCATAAGCGTGGCTTTTATGCACACTTTGTTAAGGACTCTTATACCATACTTCAATAAATAAGATGTCAGGAATTCTTTATACCACAGATACATTTAATTTGAAAAACAAAAGAGACTCAATTTAAAAATTTAACTATCTGGATACACAGAAAAGGGGATTAAGTGGTGGGGCGTGAAAACACCAGGAAAATAGTCGTGCACTATGCAAACAGAATGGTTTATTTATTAATAATAAATTCATTAACATCAACCAATTAACGGCACGTAAATAATTGTAAATAATGTTAGGCGACGACAGTAAAATGACATAATATATGTTCTGTGTCATTTTTTTCTGCAGGCAATGCAATAGGATTTTAACAATTTTTTATCACATTGTACCAAGCTAACACCAAAATGCTATTTAACAAATTGTCTAGAATCACATTGACGTTGTAATTTAATTTAATTAATGCAGAGAGAACTGACACGAGAGAATAATATTCTTGAAATAAACACACAAATTATGATTTCATCGTGAGGAAATAACGGTCTAAAAAAACTAGATTAAATCATGGAGGCCTATCAATTGGAAGAAAACGAAAAATAATCTTTACCACCCACTCATATTAAGTAATTTATTAGACCGCCATTACATTTCGCTTCTGGCCACCTAGTTATCCGCTTTATTTTGCAAAGTATGGCTAAAACACCCTGTAGCAAGCACACACCTACGAACGTGCAGCGCCCGCCCTAACTTCTACCTTGGGCGGCGCCTACCTGTTCTTTACTCTCCCTCCTCACCCCCTGCGCTTCTGGTACCCGTGCTATCCAATTTTATTTTTTATTCATGTTCTTATTTGTTTCATTTTTCTTATTTTGCCGTTTGCCACCATCACACATCGCGCCGGGGCTTCTCCCTCGACCCCACAAGAGCTGGAATCAGTTTATCGCGGTGATTTTAATGGCAATTTAAAACATGCTTAGAGAGATAAAAATATTTTTTCAGGATTTTTATTGATTTATTCGGATTTGCAGGGATTTCTAATTGACGTAACAGAACTTCCAAAAGAAGAAATACAAAAAAAATCTAATCATTATATATTTACATTACATAATATTTTTTTAATATATACCAAGCGCAAACTAGTAAATATCATGAAATTTTATAATAATTGTAGGATTTGTAAAACAAAAATATTAAATTTTTCAACAAGATCATTTCCCTTTAAAAAAAGTAAAAATTATTATTCGTAGATTTTAAAGAGCAGACTGGTTAAAAATAAGTGATTTGGATATTAAAAAAAATCCCTCAGCGCCCATGTTGTCTTTGGGGAGCTGTATGTAGGGTCTTTTTAAGAAAAGGTAAGAGAGGAAACTCTGGGAAAGAAAAAGGTATGGGGGGTGGGTAGGAATCTGGAGGCCAATGTGTCCATGAGTAATGGACTATAAATCCATTCCTCCCACTGCGGTGAAAGGCGACCGGTCGGGAGAGTCCGGCTAGGGAGTTCAAAACTTTTCCTTCAACCAGTCTCTCCCGATCCAGCCCCGCCACGCAGTAGATGGGCAAACGCAAACACTAGACAAACCTCATTAAATAAACCGAGAACCTTTACTTAATCATCAAACGTAGCGAATCACTTGAGGTAACTTACAGCAGCGTTGGTTATTCAATTAACTATTCAAGGACCTACCTTCCAAATTGTACGGTTTGATTGTATTCATAAAGTAGGTAATTATAAGGTAATATACTCAAATTTTTGAGTCGAACTAAAAATACTTTTGATTATATTTTCAGTAGATATTTATTTATCATAATCCTAAACTAAACAAAGGACTGCACTGACTCTTGGAATCTGTTTGTTTTTATTCCTCAGACAAAATTACTTTCATTTTGCATTCACAAAAAAAAATTCAAATAAGTAATTGGCAAATTTTAAAAATAATATAAATAAATTTTAAATATAAACGGAAAGAACTTCTGTCAAATTATAAAAAAAAACAGCAAAGAGAAAGTGAAATTGATATTTTCACTCAAAAGACTGACGCGTTCCAATTGTTTGGGCTCATAAAGGGATTCAGAGATTTCTCCCACCAAAAGCATATTTCCACCAAGTCTCTGAATTTTCCAAAAATAAATTTCTACCCTGATTCATTTGAAAATTGGACATTGATCGGTTCAATGTCACCATTTCAAAATTCACGTACTTAATTCCGGGATAGAATTTAATGGACGCCATTGCTTTCTAGAACTCTATTTCGCATGCATGATTTGTTCAACTCCTTTAAATAAATTACCTTCAATATAAATTTAATAATGGTCTGACTTAAATGGATATAAATTCAAAATTTTTTCATGTTTCTCAAGTCTCAACTAGGATAATTTCGACATGATTTAAATAGACTTTGCATAATAATAATATTTACAATTTTGACAAATAGTTGATTTTTGCTCGCCTTTTCTTTAATTATTTTCACTATGATTGACGGCGAAAAATGCCACACTTAATTCCGGAAAGGCAAATAAATTTTAGGTTAAGAGATTTGATGAAGGGATTACCACATAATGCATAAAATGTACAGCTGTTAATATTTTGAAAAAATGTCAAATTTTAAAATCACTACTCCTAATAAATGTATGGTAAAATGTTTTAACCAATTATTATCTAGCTTTTATCCGCGGCTTCGCTCACTTGGTATTAGGGTTTCTACTGTAGCGCTTGCACTTTTCAATTATTCCCCCCCTCTCCCCCTCCCCCTCTCCCACCCCACTCCCTCCTCCCTCCTCCCCCTCCCCCAACCCACTCTCCATACATTCATTCCCGGTACTTTCAGTTTTCAAACAGCTCGCGTCCCACCTAAATTTAATAATGCCAGAGCTCACCAGTAGTAAAAAAAGAATTATCCAATCTGTTGCAGTCGTTCGCAAGTTATGCGCGTATAAACATTTCGTAGATTCAATACAGATAGATAGATATTAACTACGATTTCCCGCAAATACGTCAACATCGTTTCCACGACAACGATTTGTTTTCTGACGTTAGTAATAACTCGCTTTTGTTAGCGACAGAAAACGTATAAAAAATATAATATATTAACCTTTAAAATATCATAATGCCAGAGCTTACCATTATATATAGCCTACAGAACTCGCATATAATTTAGCTTTCTATTGGTGAAAGAATTTTAAAATCATTTTATTGTTTCATACGTGAAAGCGTAACAAACAAACACATGCAGTTTCGCATTTATAATATAAGGTAGTATAGATAGATAATATTTAAATTTTCAAACTTGTCGATTAATGGAAATTTACTCTTCTTATTGATTAGATTTATTCGTTATAATTCAGTCATGGAAGCGGATTTCAATTTGGATTTAATTCAAATTAAATACCATAAATATACTTATCTAAAACCATAAGATAAAATCAATTGATACAAACATTCCATTCCATTACGAATCAAAGATTTAAGCCATTTCTTAATCATCCGTAAATAAGTAAAGTAGGTTTATTCAAAGGGTTTCTTTGAACAAGAGATCGGATACTTAACTAATGAAACGCCAAAGGTAAATTGCTCAATCTGCGGTACGGGAGCTATGCAGGCTGTAGTAGTTAAGTGTATGAAAAGCATTAGATTCCCAAATCTGTAGGTATAAACTTTATGGCTAATGATTTTGAGACTTCAATAGCCATAAAGCTTAAATCTTTAAGTGCTACTGGAATCACCGATGAACCGAAAGCTCCACAGAGACAAAGAGTAGTTCGAGAAAGAAGATGTGGGAAAAGGGAGAAGGTCGCTGTATTTTTAATACCAATATGCCTTCTAGATGATGGAGAAATGAAAGGATCGGTCGTACTTTGAAGACTGCATGTATAATTTTTTATTTTTTTCATTTTAGTGACTATATACAATAATTTATTGCATATACAAAATATAAAAGTGAATTAAAGAAAGTATGGAAATTGTGTTTCATAGTCCTCCTCATTAGGGGGTCCTGTGCCGAGGTGGACTAAAGTTATATAAACGAAGTTTACTTGTCTTCTATGTCGTATATAGAGTCTTCGTTAGGGTTTTTTCATTGACCTCTTTCTGCCATATTTTTATTCTTGATTTGAACGCATTAGAGTTTTTTTTGTCTTTGGGAAGGATGTTATATTATTGCAATGTGTGTGTAGTTTAAGAATATTTTTTATATCAATTTTATTCGATCTAGTACATATTATGCATACACGGTCTAGTAGAGGAGTTTTATTGAATAGCTTCAATAATATTTTTTGGCATATATTTGTTGTACATTTGGTATGTCAAAGCTATTGAAAATTTCAATAGGTAATATGTAAAACATAAAAATATAATATATTTAATATGAGTAAAACATAATCATATAATATATATAATATGAATTATGGATTAGGTGAAATTTCAAAATGCTTATGAGAATCATAAACATTTTAAAAAATCTCTTTGAAAATTTATTTTGTGCAGATACCAATTTGTAGTTTTGGTACAATTTCGACTTCCAATGCTTAAATACACTGGAATCATTTGAGGTATAAAAATATTTTTGTACGTTTCGGTGGAATGCAATAATTCAATGCTCACTAAGGAAGTATATGGTTTATTTTTCCGAATTTCGGCAAAGGCGGTTTAGGTTATCCATACTAATATTATAAATGCGAAACTGCTCGAGTTTGTTTATGACCTTTTCACGCATAACACAATATAAAGACTTTAATAATTCTTTCACCATTAGAAAGCTAAATTATATGCGCAGACTACAGGTTGTATGTGATGGTAAGCTCTGGCGTTATGAAATTATAAATATTAATATATTATATTTGTTATACGTTTTCTGTCGCTAACAAAAGCGAGTTTTTGCTAACGTCAGAAAAAAATCTTTTCCATGGAAACAATGTTGATATATTTTTGGGCTCTAAGCTGGTAGGTACTCAGTCTACTGGTCAGCTACTACTGCAGAAAATTCAAATATTAGAATTCGTTTTTTTTCCAAGACAAGCTTGGAATAAATGTCAGATGAGAGTTCCTATATTAAAAATATTATTCGTAACGATTATAAAAACTGAGTGATAAAGAGAGTATTTTTTATTATATTTACGAACATCCAAATATTTAAATAAAAATAAACATCTGAAATGTTTGTAAGCGCATAAATTCCGAACGGATGAACAATATTGGAAAAGTAATTCTTTTTTTCTTTGAGCTATAGCATTATGAAATTTAGGTGGTAGGCGAGATGTTTGAAAACTGAATGTAAGGGAATGAATATATGGAATGCGGGAGGGGAGGGGGGTGTGGGGGGGGGGAGATAATTGATAAGTGCAAGCGCTACAATAATTTCCCGTAATACCATGCGAGCGAAGCCGCGGGGAAAAGCTAGTAATATAATAAAAGACTATAAAAGATTGCAATTTATTTTTACCCATTTCAAAAATTTACAGTTAGTTCTTTTCTTAAAAAATGTGATTATTTTGTAATTTTGACATTTTTAAATGACGTACATGAAATTTAAATATGTAAGAGATGCAGATTTTTTTGGTCTTTTTTCTTCCTCCTCTTCACTAGAAGATCATGCGTTTTTTTTTTACATGAGTACCGCACAACTGCTTCCGTCTGGAGCCAGTGAGACTATGGCATCCCCAATTGGGGTATGTTGTGAGGCCGAAGGTAGTGGGGAAGAGGAAGGTAGGAAGTACCTGGCTATTCAGATCTGGTCACCAAACACGGCTAAAGCCATTTCAAGCAACGTTTCAATTCTGAACGGTGGTCTTACACCAGGGCGACACTGAGAGTATCTTCCACTCTGGAACGTGCCGCAAATATACTATGTATTATTTTAAATGAATAAATTGTGAAATAACACAAATTAATCAAATAAAATTTATTTGGCAAGTCGGGATTCGATCCCGCGATCTTCGGAATGCGAGCCAAGAGCCTTACCAATGGGCTACGCCGGCCGTCAAAAATGCTGAGGGGCATTATTACAATTTATATAAAATAACAGTTATTTCCTAAATAATAGTTCGAAATCGAGATGCACAATGCAAACATAATCCCTAAATAAACAATGCTCGAAACTAATACTAACATTATTTTCAACCTGCCAATAATTTCTAACAGAAACCATAAAACATATTTGCGGGCAAAACCGCAAACTTAAGACTCTTCAGCTTTCAGCTTTAATGTCAACACGATAATATAAAGATGGGATTAGTGCCGTGAAATAGCTTTGTTATGATATAGTTATGAATACAAGGAGGCTCTAATGTGAACAAGTACGTAGAATGGGTACTGTGAAATTTATTAGTCGACTTCAGATGGATCAGAAAGTGGAAATTTTATTATCATTCCTTCTAGAGTAAGAAAAACCTTATGCAACGTGAAACCTTATTACCACTTTTTGACTAAAAATTAAATAATATGTTTATATATTTATAATTTTTTTAGTTTCTTAAATGTAAGGCAATCGAACAGGTGGAGGAGAGAAAATGGATAAATATAATCATAGTGACAATTAATTAATAATAATAATTGTAATAATAGCTTTATTCCAAAATATGGGAAAGTAATTGCAATTCCACACATCCCATAAAGAGTATATGGTAAAAACAAAACTATTTTTAAATAAGAGTAAGGACAGAACAAAGTCGAAAATGTATGAAAAATGTGTAGTATCATTAGATAAAAAGTATACAGCGTAGTATGCACAGTACTTTTCAAATAAAATCATTATTGATCCATCGGATCTTAGATTGTGGGATAATGAGATAGACTTATCGGTGTCCTCTTTGGGCGGTGTTTCGAAGCCTATCGGCCTCCTCTTTGTTCGGTGCTTCGTAGAATAAAATGTTTAATATTTAAAAAAAAAAAATAATAATCAATTCTTAGAATGATTGTTTCCAATAAAAAGGGTGGTTGCCCGTAATATGGAAAAAAAGGGGACCTTGAAAAGTGAGCTCATAATCAAATCGGCCAATGCGATAAGGTAAAAGATAAAAATGAAACCTCATTCTATCTCATTCTCTCGCAGGCTAAATCCTATAGATTAATGTATTTGTCACAGAAACTGTACGACCGCACTGTTGTAGCACTGAAATGCAGCTGTGAAATGTGTCACATTTTAGTCTTTTTTCGTTTCATCGAGTTTCAAATCACAACGGGGCTAAAGAAGTTTCACTGAAAAAAAAACATGTACTGCAATATATGTTAAAGCCCTTCAGGCGTTTAAATAAATAATTAAAAAAAAAAAAAAAAAAATAACAAAAAACAGGTTCGATGATATTAAATTATGGCGTCCCCCGTAAGGAAAAAGAAGCAGAGGTTACCCACGGACAACGTATGCTGAAAATTTCATAAAAATTAATCCCGCTTCGAAATAAACCAAATAAATGTTGTGAAGGTCCTTCTCGATTTACAATGACAACCAAAGTCAGGAAATATTTAAAAATTCGTTCACAGAAAATAGTATTTCATTGTGATTGTTTGAAAGAAATAATCTAGGGCACCTGTATCAGAAGCCATCGCTCATTGGCAGTGGCCGCGTGAAGCGGCACCAATCAGCGCTCTTTGTTCACTAGCCGACCAATGGCGTCGTTTTAAAACTTCAAACTTTCTAAACCACCAAAAAGTTTGCGCTTTTTAAAGCACAAATTAAAAGTCACTGTGTCCGAGCTTACAATCAAGTCACTTTGGTGTCATTTTGTGGAGTAATACAAATTAATTTCTTTATTAAAACTTTCTCTAGTATCCAAATTCTTCAAGAAGTTTTCACAGGAGACAATATTTGTCCCAACTCACAAAGGTCTCATATAAATTACTGTAAATCCCTTATTGTCATAGTGAAAAATAATTTCTTAACTGTTTTAAAAAGGCAAAACACCACGCCTTATATTCAAATCTTAAAAATAACCACCAAAAATACACCTTTAGGTAACCAAAGTTTTGAATCGTAATTTGAAAAAAAAATTAGACATTTTGGAAATTTTTAATAATTATTTACATGTGAAAACACAACAGTGATGTGACCATAACGTTTATTATACATTTTTCTCATAAAAAATACGTAGCGTTCTTATTTTTTTTTACGTTTTCAGTAGTTAAGAAAATAAGTAAGGTTAGGCCTTTTTGAAACTTTTTATGTTTGCTTGGAGAATTTGTGATTATCAAATATTATATGTTTATTTTGAACTATAGAATTTGAAAGTGTATTTCATCAGCTTTCAAAAAATGTTTTTAGTTTTCAAAAATGTTAAAAATATTAAATTTATTTGCATTTTATTGAAAAGTGGAAATATTTTGACCATCTGAAAATTACTCCAAATTTCTGAAGGTTTAAATGAACCAACTCTTATGTACGAAAACGAAAAGTTTTTTTTTTACAATTAATACCGCACAAGAGTCCCAACTGCTCCCGTCTGGGGCCAGTGAGACTATGGCATCCCCAATCGAGGTATGTTGTGAGGTTGAAAGTAGTGGGGAGGGGAAGGAGATAGGGAAGAGGAAGGTGGGGAAGTACCTGGCTATTCAGATCTGGTCACTAAACACGGCTAAAGCCATTTCAAGCAACGTTTCAATTCTGAATGGTGGTCTTACACCAGGGCGATACTGATAGTATCTTCCACTCTGGAACGTGCCGCAAATATACTATATATTATTTTAAATGAATAAATTGTGAAATAACACAAATTAATCAAATAAAAGTGTTTATAATGGACAAATATTTTTTTATAATAAATTATCTAGCAAAGTGGAGTGACAAAACGTTACCTTTCTGAACATATGAATCTCGTGAAAGGTATAGGAACTGTTCATTATAATATTAAAATTGCAGTTTCACTTCATTTCAATTGCATAGAATATTTCGTTGGTTTGTGCAAATAGCAAAATTATGATAAGTGCATTTTTGTTAAAATTTTTGTAAAAATTCGAAAACTATGTCTAAATTGTCTAAAACGACATTTTATTATTCAAGTGATTTATTATTTACATTTTTATTATTATTAAATCGTGGGGTGAGGTTTGTCTAGGTCTTGGAGGCGGATGACTAGGACACACTAAACCCCAAATTCCTACCCATCCCTTAAACCCTTTTCCTTTCCAGAACTCTCCTCTCCTTCCTTTCCTTAAAAACCCCTCCACACAGCATCCACAAAGATGACATAGCCCCTGATGGAAATTATTTTCTTCAGGGCCTCCTGTGTGGAGCTCATGTAAAAAAAATATATTATAATATTCGCTTACTCAAAACCAAAGTTTTATTTTTATTTTGTCAAACTAATGAAAAAAATACACGGATGTGTAAATTAAACAAAGGTCGTTATAATATACATCGCCGTTTTACGAATATAAGCCTTTTCACTTCACCCCATTGGTCAGGTGTTTTCTGATGGTTTCTGAAATACACTTGATGAAATCAACCTCTTGAAGCTTTTTAATATTCAAAGATTTGTTTTACATAGCTCGTTTAGCACTTACGGCAAATACAAAGGATAGTCCTGACTGTGCCACGAACAATAACAGGTGACAGTGTTGAACAGTACAATGGAAGGTATTGCATCCACAGGTATAATGCACACAACATGGTCGAAGCGCCAAGGCAAAGCTTGTAATGCAGGCCACTTAAATTGAATGCATACGCTAATGAACACGGCTTTATTTGAGAGCTTTTTGTTCTCGTGCTGTGTTCAAAATAACACCACGTTGTGATTTTTTAAATACAAGAGTGTAATGAATTAAAAACCCTACGATTTCAATAGCGAGGAATATTAATTTCTGCCTATTTAATTCATTTCGAAATCATTTTAATTATTTGATTAAGTTTTATTTTGGTGACAGGATTCATTAGTGGTTGTGGCATTCATACACCACAATCTCGTTTAATTTAAACTTTTAGGTTACCTTTTAGGTTAAATTCTGAAAATGAACTGTTAACTGAATAATTAATTATTGAGTTTAACAAAAGCATTATAATTTGTTCGATTTGTTAATTGTACATAATCATAAAATTTATTCCCTCTTTTTTGAATCCGGGCTTCAAAAAAGAGTTGAGTTAATATATGTAATTAATTGAATGAAATTTTTCTAAATGTACTTATTCGTATAGCCTTTGTAATTGAATTTTAGATGAATTATTTTGAAAACAAGCATCCAAATATATATCCTATATATATCCTATATTTATATTTCCAAATATTATATCCTATATATATTTGGATAAATTCTATATCCAAATATCATATAGGTACAAGTTTCTACCCGCGGCTTTGCTCGCATGATATCAGGGGGAAATTACTGTAGCTCTCGCACTTATTAATTATCCCCCTCCCCCCATCTCCCCTCCAACCTCCCCCCTCCCCACTCCTACCTCCCCTACCCCGCATTCCATACATTAATTCCCGGTAAAGTCAGCTTTCAAACAGCTCGCGTGCCAACTAAATTTCATAATGCCAGAGATCACCAGTAGCAAAAAAAAATATCCAATTTGGTGCAGTCGTTCGGAAGTTATGCACGTACAAACGTTTCAAAGACTTTTATTTATACAGATAGATATTAACTACGGACGTCTGAAATAAAATTCCCCGGAAATATATCAACATGGCTTCCATGGCAACGATTTGTTTTCTGACGTTGGCAATAACTCGCTTTTGTTAACGACAGAAAACGCATAAAAAATATAAAATATTAATATTTTTAATTCCATAACGCCAGAACTTACGATTATTTACAGCCTTCATTCCTCGCATATAATGTAGATTTCTATTGGTGAAAGAATTTTAAAATCGATTTATTGGTTTAAACGTGAAAGCGTAATAAATACACGCAGTTTCGCATTTATAATATTAGTATAGATTTATACTAAACCTTGGTGAATGAACCTTGGAGCAGGCTCTAAAGCGGTTATTTTCCAATTGGCTTTCACAAAAAAAGATGTTTTTTCATCGCAGAGGTGAACGCACATTTTCCGGAGACGTTAGCATTTTACGTTGTTAAACCATAAATCCCGTGTCCGATGAAATGGCGGAATGATACCAGAGAGCAATCAATTATCTAGGCGATCCCCACTCGAAATATAAATAAAAGATGCCCTGAAATATGAACTGGTCATAGACAACGGCAGAAAATACGGCAACCTCCAGAATAATGGCATCAAATAAATCACAGGTTCTTTTCCGCTAATTGGTTTAACGAATATGAAATGATAGCGGAAAAAAACTGTTCCCCGCCCGCGGGGGGATTTAGCCCCACGACATTGAAACACGATATAAAACACCAAAACAATTATTTTGAAAATAAAATACTTTGTTGTTGAAATAATTTAATTAGGTTTTTTTGTTCTTCAAATGGTCACTCTTTTATTTCAACCAAATAGATTTACCTAAATCAATCATGTAAAACCAGAGGTATTATAGTCGTCAAATTAATACAATTATTTTTAAATCCTTAACCCGTTAGAAAGCGCTCCATGAGCATTTTGCTTACTCAAAAAAATATGTTATAAATAAGTAAAATTAAGTTATAAATAAGTTTTGAAATAGAGGGAACATATTGCTGACACGAGTTTTTCCTATTATTTTTTAAGTCGCGCCTCTTCTCGGGTTTTAATTATATTTATAAATTTAATCTCTGAGTACAACATTAATGTTTCTCATTCGAAAATTTCATCTAGGAAATGAACCCAGGACCTTAGCCTTACAGGAGTGATGCTCTACCATAGAGCTAATGGGACCCTATATCTTTCAGTCATATTCAACTGTATCGTACTTCGACTAAGAAATACCAATATTATTCATTGTTATTGAGTTTAATTTGTAGTACTCCATTTTAATTTTTTTTATAAATTCAATAATATAATTATTTAATTAATACCAGTTTTTTTGTAAACAAGTTCTGCTACGCAATTATTATTACGCGTGTTATTATTGTTTCGTTGTTTAGCCCTCTGAGGGCATTATTTTCATTTTCTTATCGCTGTTTTCAATTAGTTGCTATCTTTATATGTTTGCATCCTAGGTTCAATTCCTAGATGTAACCGTTTATTTTTTTGATTTTCTGTTTAAAATTTTCGATTGAAAAAATTTTCGCTGATATTGTCTTCAGTGAATACTCGTAAGCATTACAATTTGAGATTTTATTCATTAAGGTTTAAAAACATATATATTTACAAAGATTGTAAAATTGTAAAAGATTTTATGAACAATGAGATCAGGATATTTTATTCTATGTGGGAAGATTTTAAAATATGAAGAAAAAATTGATTCAACAAGTGACAGTTGTATTTAAAGGTTTAACGAATAATATTTTATAACTACTGTTAATTTTATTAAGTTAAAAATACACGAAAGACTTCTATTATTTGGTTTGTGAACTCTCTGCGGATTGCGCCCTAAAATATTTTGTAAAAAGAATGTCAAATTAAAAGTTGGACATAAAACGTAAACATGCAATTCTGTAAAAGGTATCGTTAAACGATGTTCCAATCTAAAACATGAGGAAGCGGCAGCGATAAAAATCTAAGCAATGTCCAAATAACTCCACCCCTGCCAAGTTTAATAAACTTTTCGGGTTAGTACAGAAAAACATTTAATTAATTCTGCATTTCGGCAATCTTTGCTACAACAGCCAACGCAAATAAAAATAATGTAACGAAGCTGTTGTAGGTATTTATCTACATAACAGTGGCGTGTTTCCGACTTTTCTTTCAATTTTTCAAAACTTTTTTTCCCGGATTGTTTTAATTCGTGAATTGTTTTTTGATAAGGAAAAATCACAGCTCAAAGATGGTTTGCACATTTTTTATAGACTTTCCTTTATGTATAGGATTATCATTACAAAACTTAAATTAATATTAGTAAGGGGTTTGCGTTAGAAAAGGATTATGTGAAAATTGGAAGTTTGAATAACGTTTTGTTTTTTGCTTTTTTTTAAATTAGCAATTTGGGAGGCGGGAATGGGTACCGCCGCCCCGGAACCTATATTGGATAACCAACACCTCTGCCATAGGTCGCCCCAAGTGGTTCGCTACGTTTGTTGATTTAGCAGGGGTGCCCGGGTTCATAGGGTGAGGTTTGTCTAGGTCTTGGAGGCGGATGACCAGGACACACTGAACCCCAGATACCTACCCACCCCTTAAACTCTTTTCCTTCCCAGAACTCTCCTCTCCTTCCTTTCCTTAAAAAAACCCTCCACACAGTATCCCCAAAGATGACATAGGCCCTGAGGGAAGTTATTTTCTTCAGGGCCTCCTGTGTGGAGTTCATGTAAAAAAAAAAAAAAGTCCGCACAGGGAGCCATGAAGAGCCTGTCATTTTATAAATGCTGTGTGAAGGGTCTTTTTATGGAGATGAAAGAGAGAAGTTCAGGGAAGGTGGGTAGGAAATAGACGGACGTATGAATTAAGTTGATAAATTTAATCAACCACCAACATTATAATATGTAATTAACTCCCACTGCGGTGCAAGGTGATGACCTAGACCTCACCCCATGAACCCTGGCACCCCTATAAAGAAACTAAATGTAGCGAATCACGTGGGGTGACCTACGACCGGGGTGTTTGTTACCTAAAAATGGTATCCACACTCACACATTGCTAATTTCAGTGGAGCATATGAAAAAAAAACGCTTTTATTTCTGACCCGAAAAAAATTTTCATCAGAATTCTGAGTTAGCCAATGGTACCAGACGACAAATTTAGTTACTTTATAATACAACAAAAATGTTTTAATGTTGTATTTAAAGGCTGAATCATGCTTCAGTGTTTTATTTTAATTTATTCACCTGTAAAATCAAATGTTTAGGTTCAAACATGATGTAAAGGATTTCGAAAAATGACTTTTCTATCGGTTTTTGGTTCACCTTATAGATGATAGCTACAAATAAGAAAAGAAAAAAAAAAACAAAAAAGTCACACACATCATAATAACAAATCCACCGTAACATGATAATTATTCTATTTACGGAACATTATAAAGTTATATGAACACTTCGATTGAACTCACGTAATTAAAAATTACAACCAATTAATTAAAAATAAGCTTAATTAGGCTTAAAAGCAAGCCACTTTTTTATTTTGAAGTAAAATCCTTCCAAATGGTTTTCACTTTTTATGACTTTATTTATTTAGTTAAAACACAAATAATTTTGTTTACATAACTTTATTTTGATAATAACTGTTAATTGGCATACAGATAAAATGTTCCTGAAGAATTGAATTTCGTCCAACAAACATTGTGAATCAAAGTAAAGTGATGCAAACAAATTTATTTGTTTAATTAAATTTTTTTTTTTTTTTTTTTACATGAAATACCGCACAAGAGTCCCAACTGCTCCCGTCTGGAGCCAGTGAGACTATGGCATCCCCAATTGGGGTATGTTGTGAGGCTGAAGGTAGTGGGGGGGGGAAGGGGATAGGGAAGAGGTAGGTGGGGAAGTACCTGGCTATTCAGATCTGGTCACTAAACACGGCTAAAGCCATTTCAAGCAACGTTTCAATTCTGAATGGTGGTCTTACACCAGGGCGATACTATTAGTATCTTCCACTCTGACACGTGCCGCAAATATATCATATATTATTTTAAATGAATAAATTGAGCGAAACTCAATCGAAAATCTGGAAACAGAAAAAGATATTGGCACCTCTGGGACTCGAACCCAGGACCTCCCTACTTTCCGGGTTGGGCGCTCTTATCCACTGAGCTAAGGTGTCGATATCAAATTCGGTCACTTTTAACTGTACCATACTTCGACTAAGAACCACCCATATTATCTTCATTTTTCTTAACGCATATTTTTATTGGCTGCCATCTTTATGAATGATTGCAAGATTCAACTCGAACTAAATGCATCTAGATGGTGTCTGGATAAATTATTATCCATTTTATTTAATGTGCGACATCTATTGACTCTTCTGCAAGTCTGGGATGAATATTATTATTTATTATTTTAACTTTATGAGTAAAACCTCAAACTGTAATATTTAATCAATTTTCTGTTTCCAGATTTTCGATTGAGTTTCGCTCATAATGTCTTCATTTAATTAAATATTACAGTTTGAGGTTTTACTCATAAAGTTAAAATAATAAATAATAAAATTTATTTGTCTTTTAATTAAAATCTTTTCAAATCTCATCTACTTCGATACATAAGACCCGGTTCGAACATATAGATGTAAATTGGTATAAAGTTGAACTTAAAGTTTATAATAGTAATTATTATGTTGATGGAAGTTGTAAAAGGCTGAAGGATATGCAAATAATTGACCCAATATCGTTACTGAAAGATTTCCAGATCTTTGTAATAGTTACCTTTGAAACGAATTTAATCTTACATTCAACTATGTAAGGTCTCAATAATAAGATTACCACTATTGTTGAGTTTTGTAGAAAAACGTCACACAATCATAATAAAGCAACGAGGCTTCCATTCGCAACAATATGGGGGACAAGGGACACTACAGCCCCTGTCCAGAGGTACATTTCATAATGCCTACCTAGTATCTAGACCAAAACCAATTTCATTACGAGCCTAGCGGAGTATCCATTCGAGCGCCGAATGTATCCAAATTGGTATATTTACGATGGAGGTCCTTCGTGCGGCCGTTGGGAAAGCTTGCAGGAAGAAACTGTTTCAGGACAACGTTGTTTGATTTATTAAGTAGGAATGACGGTAGGATATCACGCAGTTTATGATTCAAAAGATAATATAATTTCATATTTTTAAAACATATGATCTAAAGTGCACCACTGAGTCACCTGGTTTATTATTGTTTTAGTGTCACCAATCTTTTTCAATATATTTTTCTAACATTAGCCTAAGCTTTAAAAATATTTTTTAAAGCTTAGGATGTGTTTTTAGCTGAAAAACTACCTTAAAAAATTGTTGAATTTGCTGGAGAAAATTTTTTGAGGGAGAAAATTTTTTTTTTTTCGATAACAATAATTTTACCCATTTTGATTTCTTATAATATTCGTTTAAAGCCTCGATGACATTAAGCGAGTTTACAAGCTACTATCTGGGAAATTCACTATCTGTTAGTAAACTCACTCAGTGTCATCGTATTACTTGTTAACTAGCAGATTGTGGACAATCTACGAAAAAAGTTGCAAGGTGGTCAACTTTACTCGCTACTCGCTCAAAATGACGGCCTACCAATAGCTGATTTCGTAACTGTCAGAATTAGTTCGCGCGGGAGCCGTAATCCTGGCTCTAGCTGCGAGCTCAAGTTTTTTACAAAATGTCGACCGAATTCGGTCGTTATTTTAGCTGCTACTTCGCTACTGAGCGAGTAGACAGTTTTGTGTGACATCATGACAGTCTGGCTCGCCGATTTACTCGCTTTTAAACTTACCGGCTAGTAGCTTGTAAACTCACTCTATGTAATCGAGGCTCAAAGGTACAATAAATATACGCCGATAATTAGTCCTACATATAACATTCAAAGTATAACTGTTACAAAAGTTAAAAATGGAATAGACTCTCGTACTCAACTAAAGAAGGCCTTTTATATCCTTCGTTAATAGCCTCGTCAATTTGTAGAGATATACTTTAACTAATATTGCATGGTCTCAGACCTCATTACATTTCTTTACTTTTGAAGCAGATTTTTCACTTCATATAGAAATTCATTTTGAATCAGGTGCCCATTAATATCAACCATTCTGGTAGTAGGTAATTTTGTTCACTCGAGTATAACGATGATTCATTATCGGAACATTATACATATTAACGTATAATAAATACGAGTAGCTACCTAGACTCTGAATCTAACTGTATTCCGTGCCAATATTTTATACCTATTTATTTCGTACCTACACTCTGTACTTACATCAGTTTTCCGTATCTACCTATATTCCGCACTTATATTCTGTACATATATTTCGTATCTATATTCTATATCTACTAACATATGTAGTGCTAGTCCTGGCGCATATGAGTCGGTCTCCAAAAGCCTGGAGTCGGGCTGCAGTAGCGGGTGGCTACAAAGCCCTGCCCATCCATTCTGTAATATCTAATTCGTCGGGAGCATTATACTGCGTTCGCATCATACGGATGACCGAGCGTAAAAATATTTTCAAGAGATTTTTTTGAAACCCCCGGTGGAAAACGGGATCTATCCGAACCGTGGCTTTTGCTTTGAGGTTAATGATGTTAGCATTGAAAAGTTGCAGATTTTATGTTTGCAACCGAAGCAAAGAGTTTAAACAATTAATGTAAAATTTTACATCGCATCCGTAGGAGTTTGATTAGAACAAAATAATTGAAACGATTTCTCATGTAATGTGTGGTTACTGCAAAAATATTAAAGAGGATTAATGATTTTTAAAGTTTTTTCTGAAAAATGTAGGTACTTGCTAATCATTAAGCAAAAAACCGTAAAATGAAGCTGCAATAGAAGCTAGATCCATAATTACCTTTTTAAAGTTTCATAAGTATATAAGAAAGTAGGATAAAGTTTTGTGACATTCCATACTCTGCCTATAATTTTGAATAAAGAGCGTGACGCTTAATTGGCAACACACTTTTAAAGAAGAAAATATTAAGTTTCCGTTTTCGTCTGACTGTATCAAGTAGACGCAGTACAAAAGAAAAACTTTATTCATTTTCTAAATCTTATAGAATTCTTAGTTTTATTTGTTCATTTAATATCAACCGTATAAATAAAACATAAGCACACATGTCACAAAATCATAGGAAACATAATTATTAAAAGTAAATAAAGATTATAGCAGATAATTGTGGCGTTTGAAAGAGAAATGACACCAGAGATGCGATAACATACAAAAATCTAAAGTACAAATAAAATTAATATTGATTGAAAATATTGGATAGTAAAGCCCTCTTGTACCTACCTTCCGTGCAATTAAATAGATTTGCCACATCTGCACATCTATTAGTAACTTCATGTAATATAGATACAAGCGAGTGTTTCGTACACTCAGTCCAGTTATTGTAGCATTTAAACAGGATTTTAGAACGAGTGGCTTTCGTGGGTATATGAAATTCAATAAGCTTAGTTAAATCAGGACTGTCTATTTTACCATTTACAATTTTGAACATATATATTAAGTTGGATATAATTCTTCGATCTGAGAGTGTTAATACATTTAATTCTTTCATCAAGTAATTAAAGTTTATGTTTTCAATGGGAAAACCGAGTTTAAAATTAATGTGTCTTAGAAATTTATGTTGACTTTTCTCGATTGAATTTGAATGTATTCTAAAATGGGAGGACTAGATCGAGAAGTTATTCGACTTGACTACCTACCAGAGATGTATACAAAATTTTTAGTGTTGAAATATTCCTAAAACCTTTGAAATTTTGAAGAATGAAGCCGAGCATTTTCATTCCTTTATTACCGATTGTGTTTATATGGGATATAAAGCTTAATTTAGAGTAGAAAGTTATGCCCAGGTCATTAATTTCTTCGACAGAGGTATGGGTAGAGTTGTTAAGTATATATGGATGAATAATTGGTTGACTTAATCTGTAAAGTTTTATTTGGGAAAATAATGTATTAAAATAGTTTTTAGCACTAACAAACTTAAAAAAACAAGATCTGAAGCTAATTGTTTTAAATGCACTTTAATGCAGTAGAAACCCACCCCATCCCTTCCGCGTGACTGCCGATGCTGCTCGTAGCATCCCCGCGCCGTAATCCGATTTTATCAATATGCAAGTTAATCGTTATCCTCCCCATCCCCAAAGTGGATCAATGCCGCTCGACCAACTTTGGCCAATATCATACTATAATATAATAATACCGTGCTACATCGAAACTCTTGGCTACCTAATACCAGAACTGACTATACATAGCTTCTGTCGAACATACCTAATCTATATCCAAATAACCAGCCAACTACGGCAAGGATTGTATCTTGCTTCGAATATTATAAACTTTATATTATTAATTAATATCGATTTCCGTCACGAACATATGGACGGGAAGATGGGAATAGTAGTTGGAAGTTTCGTCAACTTGCTGTTAAAAGGTCACTGGATCTGAAGAAAATAAATTTGATGGTAGTTGAATTGCACATTCATATTAAAAATTCTTATGTTTAATCTACTTATCTCTAGCTGAATCTGTACAGAAGTTTGATTTATTTATTTTTATTTTAGCGACTATAATATAAAATAATTGTACATACAAAATATAATGGTGAATTTAGGTAAGTATAGATATTGTATTTCTTAGTCCTCTTCACCAGGGGGTCCTTTGCCGAGGTGGACTAAAATTATTTAAAAGTAGTTTACTTGTCTTCTATATCGTTTTTAGTGTCTTCATTAGGGTTTCTTCATTGACCTCTTTCAGCCATATTTTTATTCTTGATTTGTGCTCATTAGAATTTTTATTAGTTCCATGTCTTGGGGAAGGGTGTGTGGTTTCTTTGTCCGAATGTAGTTTTATAACTTGGAATATTTTCTCTGTCATTTTTATTCGATCTTGTTTTATGCAAACATGGTCCAGTGGATATTCCTATTTTTGAAGAACTTCGATAATATATTTTTGGGCATATATTTGTTGTACATTTGGTACGTCAAAGCCATTGAAAATTTCAATTGAAGACATTCTAATCGGTACTTTCAGTATGACCTTTAAGATTCCTTTTTGAATCGTACGTACTTATGTGTAGCAGATCCCCATCTTACGATTCCGTATTCAATTCGAGAATGACATAACGCGTAGTAGATCTTTTTCATATCTTTTTTATTTACCACATTATATAAGAAATATATAAGGCTTGTGATTTTGTCTTTTATACCTTTAATGTGTAGGTCCCTTCTAAGATTTTCATCAATTATTATTCCCAGATACTTTACCAATGCGAAGCGCGTTTTTAACTGCTAGTAATAAATTAATATACAAGTCTCTGAATGTTTAACCTATTCGAGAATTATTACTGCATAATATTCTAAGTCAACATGTTATATTGTCTGATTTCTTGTAACGGGAAAGATTGTCCCGTAAAGACAATACAAGATTCACGCAAAATGAAAGATTGGTGGTCCCAAAATGTACCAATAAATACGGTAAAAGGACCTTAAACCATATTTTACTCAAAATATTTTTAAAAATACTAATCACAAAAAAAAGCCATTTTTACCGCTAAATTCGATTATAGTGTAAAACATTGGCTATTAGATACAGAAGATTTATATTGAAACCCTACTGAAGCCCTAGTGTTGCTAATTTACATTAGAACGTATGATTTTATAATACTTAATAAACGTACCTATATCTATACTATTGATGTGACTGTACCTGTTTGTTATACAACGCTTTTACTGCTATTTATATTATACTTGTCTATTAATTTAACCATGTTATTACATTAAATGAATGTAATTAAAGAAAAAAAGGTTATTCGTTATCTAATTGCAATCGTTTTTAATGGTTTTGGTTACAACACTACATTTTCTTCTTACTTTATTAAGTATTAATTCTGCCTATTTTTCTCACAATTTCTCTTATAATAGTTATTGACCATATTATTAACCAGCAACAAGCAGGGCTCTGAACTAAATAAAAGTTTTAACTCTGAGAACGTATACTTGTACGTACAGAAAAATAATTATCGAATAATATTTCATCACAAAGTTAATTGTGCTCAAAATATACACACACGTTTTTTTTTCTTTTAGGACCACCATAAAATTCAATTATTATTCATTTCCAATTCATGGTGTCTTATCAACTGCAGATAGGCTATATTTTTCTATTCTCTAATAAGTTGGGCTATTTCTACACGTACTTGCCATGTTGGGTATTCCTAAAATTCTTAAAATGATCTGCAAATCGGTTGGCGTGTATGTTTGCTACAAATTATACAGACGATATGTTTTATTGAAGTCTTCGCTTCTTGGTAGTTATGTGTTGACATATATTTCAGCCATTTAAAATGCTATGTTACGGCAATAAAAAGCCATATCTGCATCCCAGTAAATTTGACAAAATGCGTCGACTTGGGTTTTGTTGATAAAATCAGAAGGTGGGTTGCACGCATTGGGTTTTATCGCCGCTATAAATCCCGCCATCTGCCATCTAGCCGTGAAACTGCGAGAAACGGAAAAACACACAGGGCGATTCCTACCCACGGGCATAAACCCGAACAACGTTGATATGTTTCAGATAAACTGACAACGTAGGAAATGGTTGGAACGAACCGCAAATAGGTGCGAAAACACCTTCAACACGCCAAGACTATAAATAAAAATAACGGCACTAATTCGGGCATCCATCCACTTTGCGAAGGAAACGCTCGCGAGATACCATCGCCTTGCTTCGTTGCCGGTACCCTGTACGCATATACGGATAAGAAGGTGCTCCGCCACATGGCGTAATTGATGGGGTCATTTATTATTGTGCATACGGAGCCATTTGAAAACCATTAATTTCCAAGTAAAGTTGCTACAACTTGGTAACAAAGGCGCCGCGACGGTTCAACGCGAGTGAAAGGCGCCGGGGGAATCGATATACTGCCTATAATAATATAATATGTATAATTATCCATTGGCTGGGGCAATGTTCTAACAATATTGGAAATTATATTTCGACTTGTAGTAGGCGCCAATTAAGCCTTCATGAATATCCTTAGGCCGAATTTATCGGGAAGTTCCGCTTTTCGGCAAAACAGTGGCCAACTTTAACTGAACTAGGATGCATTTCGCATCAAAAGCCATTTTCATTCATTTCAATGTGGAATTTATAATTTGTCTGTGTTGTTTTAGCGATGGAATCAGGTGTCTAAAATTCCGGAAGGTTCTTTCTGATAATCATTCGAAAATAGCGATTTCATTAAGTGGGATGCCACTCAAACACCTTACGAAGGCAAACGGACCGCATAATTTTCGTACGTAGTTGGTACCCACTTTCGATTTACAGGGAGTTAAAAAAACATCACACAATTATATTACAATGTTTGTAATCCGCATCCAAACGTAATACCATATATGTGATATTGTAATATATATATAAACGTAATATTACATATTAATTGATCACTAGCAGTTTAAATCCCGCTCCGCAGGTTTTTGCTGCTAGGCTCTACGGGCGGCTTTTTGTTAGGCTTCGCACAGTTAGTGTTTGACCATTTTATAAATCCAATAGGAACTGGTTTCAAAAATATCCTGTTCCTCGGATCAACTGTCATAGAGTGACAGTCACCGGTACAAAGTAACCGCGAGAGGCAATGACGTCATATGTAATGTACAGCGGCTTGATACAACTATGCATTACCGTCAATCTTTCCATATCCGATGAGATTCTACATTACAACAAATTCGTGGTAGTTGTACCCGGGGGGAAACGACCTGCTGACGAAAGTAGCGACATCTTGTGACGAATTTTTGAATTCAAAACTGAATTACAACGGCAGCTTTGTTTGAAATTTCACGTACACAGATATTATTTGTAGCGCGACGTGTACGGCGTGGCGTCAACATGCACTCGAAACTGGGTTCTGAAATTTAACCGTGCAGACGTTACCGCATTAATGCTGTTCGATTTTTATATAAAATATTGAATCAAACTTTTATATATAAGCAATTTTTAATTTAACTCTTCTTATTCTCAAGTTACTTACGGGTTCGAAAAAATTTAAAATTCTGAGTTTGATTTAAAAATATTTGTATAACTGTTAACTTATTTTTATAACCACATCAAAACTGAGTAGCATATATTAATAATCGGTCGAATATATTCGTAAATATATCTCATCGACATCTGGTTATGTAGAAGAATCCACTGCTATAAACCAAATCAAAACAAATTTACCTAATTAATGCAAGTTTCTAAGAATCTTTTGAGGGTCTTAAATATTAGTTAAGTATCCCATTCATCCATTGTTTCCACAAGAAAATTTATGTAACTACTTTCGCTTTATAAGTAATATGGAAGTGTGTTATTACGAACAACCTGTATATAGCGTATAGGCGGTGTAAGGTACCCATAACATAATATAACAAGCACATCACAAGCTATTCGTTGCGGGTAGACACGTATTTCCCCACGTACTTAGGTTCCGAAAGCTCAACACATAGAACTTTTAGGAAAACTTACATAAGGAGTCATCAATCACTCATCGCGGGGCCGCAACGGTGAAGGGGTTAGGGTAGGGTGGGGTAGGGCTGATGGGGCGGTGCGACCCTGTGGCGGGTACAGCGGGCAGGCGAGGAAGAGTGAGCGAGGGGTAACGTGAGGTAGACTGGGGTAATTTGAGGCCTTGTGAAAAAGTAAAAGTGAGAATGTTTATATTGTGAAGAAAATATGTTTACATTTCACACGTTATGATTGTTTGCACACATTAAGGTATTATTTTTTTGAAAATCTCTTTATGTACTATCGGTGAGTTTTTTCAAATCGATTAGTTGAACGATTTTATTTTGATTGTTAAATCTGAAGAATAATGTGATTTATTTGAAGCACAACTACCTTCATTTGAAGTACGCCTACTATATACCCGTTTGTAAGATGAATTAGTGGTTTATACTACATAATAAGTAGATAGGTATAAACCACACATACATGCGAACAAACCTTAAGTTTTGATGTCAAAATTATCATTCTTACGTATTTTATATTCGCCGGTTCTCCTGAAATCTTTCGATCTTTTGCAAAATGGCTTTTGTAAGGAACGCTTTATTACAATTTTTAAGTCAATTATACATCTTGCTCTTTTTTCCGCTGGTCCTTTAAAGCTTCCGTTGTAATTAAAAATGATCAGGAAACCCATTCGTTGGGTACTCATTTCAAGAAATTCAAAATTTAATAAACGTTTTTGAAACGCCGAAACAACAATATGTTAACAACAATTTCAATATTTTTAATTAAAGTGGGTCCTTTGGTTACTATAACAAGCTAAAAATTATACCAAAGACTTAATAATGAATATTATGATTGTATTTAAGATCGCATAACACGTCAATTTGATATCGTAATGTCAGCAAGATATAAAATTTTCTCGTATTGCTGCTTGTGGGTTAGGGTTTAAAATTGCTCTACAATGCGGTTGTGAGGACGTACGAGTACGTTACATTCCATCATCGACTTTTATCAATAAAGCATTTGAAGTAAATCACAGACTTGTAGCAGCTACGTGGCTGCTAGGAGTTGGAAGAGAAGGTATAAATATATTACATAGTATGATGGACATCTGTCAAGGCTTAACCATTAACAGATGGCATTGGTTTAATATCAACAGTTTATGATCGAATTATTTCAAAAGCTCTAGAAGAAGAAAAGGAATAAATATCAGTTTCTGATCTCAATGCTAATCCCACCCATTTGACAGTGGAGATAGTACATAAAAAAATATGAGGATTCAATTCACTTTTTGGGGTTACTACACTCGTTGATAAATACAGTAAAAGAGTTGTTGATATTGCAGTGAAATCTAGTTTTTGCCAAGGTTGTAATCTATGGAAACATAAAAACAATCTGACGTCAATGCTTATAAAGATTGGCATGAAGAACATCAAGCCTCTTGTACAATAAATCACAAAGGAAGTTCCGGAAAAATAGAGGTTGACGCACTTGTTGAAATTTTCGGAAGATCGGAAGCCAAGCATGAAGCCTAATATTTATTTATTTATTTATTTATTTAAACGCCCATAGGGCTTTTACATAAAGTGCAGTACATGTTTTTGGTAAAGTATAGGAAATAACAAAATATAATATAAACATAATATAACTGTAAGAAAAAAAATAAAGATAACGTAAGATATAAGAAACAAAACATAGATAACACTAGATATGACACAAAGCAGGTAAAATAGAATATATGGTCACGTAAATTAATGTGAGATAGTTATTTTAATTATAAAGAGAAATAAGACAAGATTGTCATTATTTATGTTTATAATAAGCAATCTTTGTTATACATATTTGGTACGTGTTTATCGAAACATAGCTACAATAATATATCGATAAAGGTGCTATATAGTGCATGATATTTATAGCTTTATTTTAAATGTTCTGATATACTGAGTTTAAATTTAGATATCGATTGATGTCGATAAACGTCAATTGAAGTATATTTATTTCCGAGTATATGAAGTCTTTGTATTGGAGAGTTTTCAAAATAATTATTAGTAGAATTGGTAACAAAGTAAAGTGCATTAGAACGGGTATCACGCGTGGGTACTCTCAAATTAATTTTACAAGTTAATTCGAGGGCGTCCAGTCTGCCATTCGCAATATTAAAAAGGCAAGCTAAATCGCTCACTACACGCCTTGACGTTAAATCGCTTAGTAATTCCATTAGAGTAATTCCATTAGATATACATAATTTAGTTCTTCGATAGGTATTCCGAGTTTATAATTAATAAATCTTAAGAACTTATTCTGTACTCTTTCAATTTTTTGTTGGGGTGTCTTATATAATGGAGCCCAAATGGTTGAATTATATTCTAAATTAGATCTCACCAGCCCAGTGTACAGCAATTTAAACGAATTAATTGATTTGAATTCTTTGACCGTTCTCAGAATGAAACCCAGACATTTCATTGCCTTATTAGTTATGACATTAATATGAGGAACAAAAGTTAATTTACTATCAAAAATAATACCGAGATCCTTGATTTGTTCTACCCTTTTTAGGAAAATGTTATCAATGCTGTATTGAAATTTAATGGGACTTTTGATTCGAGTAAAAGTAATTGTTTGGCATTTTTCAATATTGAGGAAAAGTTCATTAAGGGCGCACCACTCTTGTAACCTCACTAGATTTGATTGTAATATGCAACAGTCAATTGTAATATGTCGGATATATAGGAGATGGTGACTCAAAAACATTTGAAAGTATTCTTGATATGAATCCCTACGATGATGACCGTAGAGTAGAAAAAAATAGTGCGTTCGGAATGTTCAAAAGCGTACGGGCTCACGGTTACGTAAATCTAAAAAAGATAATAAAGGTATTGGCGGCAGAGGCATTGGTAAACTAACTTATAGGGTTATCAATGAATTGATATTATACAATGGCTTGGCTATTTGTTGAATCACAGATTCAGTTGAAAACATGGAGAAAGACATACGGGCAACCTACTCTCATAACAGCTCAACCTATAAGAATCATCAATATATGAATTGCCCACCTGGTCCATCAATTTGGTGCAAATGGCAAAATGCTTTGGAGGGCACTTTTGATGAATTATTCGTCCATGAGTGACTACTAGTAACTACTCCTCTAAGTGACGATGTAAAGAAAGTTATAACGCCAATCTATGAAATTTTGCCTGCAAATACCTTATTAGAACGATGTTTGAGTTCTGAAACTCAAACCAATCGTTGAATTCTTTAATATGAAATTTTGCTCCGAAACACATTCATGCAGGAACGCGGACCATTGAAATTGCTGCTTTTCTCGCAGTTAGTATTTTTAATGAAGTTTTTATACCCATTTTAAAAATACTGAACATTACGCGAATCACGATTGTTCCAGAAGCCCATGCGTTCGCTGTCAAACCGGACGAAACTGGGATCGAACGCTCTGAAATCCGTCGGATTTTCAAAGGAAGCCAGGACTGCATGTCTACACGAAAGAACCAAAGAGAATTAACATTTTGTAGTGAAGGAAGGTTCATTGTATGGAGCAGGAATTGCCGATCAAAAATATGTAAGTATCAATATACGAGTAAAACTGCCTGAAACTTTACTCAAAACTTTAAACGCATTTTTCTCGCATTTTTTTAAAACTGGCGTGCGTGATATCTCAAGTACTACAGAACTAATTTATTTGAATTTTTGTGTAAACCTTTTCTATACATCCTTCTATGAAGTCTAGCAGATTAAGTCGTTTTTTGTTTTTGTTTCAGATAACCTAAAGGGTTAGAACCATGCACGTCAGGACATCATTTTTTGGGACCCCTTACTTTACCAGCCTAAAACTTTTCGAGTTTAGAATTGAAATTTTTTATGTACCATTAAAATATAAATGTTAAAAATAAATGTGTGCTAAAAATATTCTTTGTTTCTTTTTACGGAGCTCGAAAAACCACCCGAAAAGACTAGAATACCCTCTTAAATAAAGAAATTGTTTCTCCCTGCGTGTCCTTTCCCATTCGTCCCCGTTCTTCTTCCGCCTCCCCTACCGTTGCCACGTCCCATTTCCCTCCTGCACGCGTTCTCTCCATCTTCCCTGCCCTCCCTCCCTCGAGCCCCCCCCCTCCTTCATCAAACTCCGCCGCTGTCAGATCCCCAACCCATCCCGCCTTCCCTTTCTGCCACTAAACTAAATGAAATACATACATTATACTATTCATGCGCCACCTATTGTAATTTTTTTAAACAAATTTCATAACACCAGAGTTCAAAAGTATAGATACAGAAACCTTCGCGAGCATGCGCACATCGAATCCCCAAAGTTTCATCGCAATCGGATGAATGGAATAGCAACGCATAATTTCATGACGCCAGAGCTTACTTTTAAATAAAGAAATCATCGCGGGCGTTTATCAAATCCCCGAAGTTTCACCGCAATCGGAAGAATGGTTTAGCAACGCATAAGGCACAAACAAACAAACAAACAAACAAATCTCCTTCCCCTCCCCACTACCTTCAGCCTCACATCATACCCCGATTGGGGATGCCATAGTCTCACTGGCTCCAGACGGGAGCAGTTGGGACTCTTGTGCGGTATTAACTGTAAAAAAAAAAAAACGTAAATTCATTTTTACATATTTAGATTTGTCTTTTTTCTATATATTTTTTTAAGTCTATATATTTTTTTCTTCTTCGGGAAAACTATTGTAATATTTATCAACTTTAAAGAGTAAACTATTTTATTTATTCGCTTTCTCCTGTTTTGGTAGACTTAACTTTGGCACGTCCTTGTGTTATGTCAAAAATAATATTAAAATTGTGTTTGTTGTTTCTTACTTAATCTATATATATGTACATAATATAATTCATTACTCGTAACTAGGAATTAATCATTATGTAACAAAGGATTATCACTTATCGCACAAGGTTCATAGGATGGTCCAGTATTGCCATCTCTTTGGTGGGTTCAATTGAGCTGTCGGATTAATAGGATCCTCTAATTCAGGGGTGGGGAACCTTTTTTAAATGGTTATAATATGTTATTATAATAATGTTTATATTATAATAATAATGACATAATATTATAATAATAGTTTAAGATTTTTAATATTACAATAATAAAATATGTAATATCTGCATATTACGTACTCAGAATATACAAATTGATTCCTTCGAATTTTGCGGCAAATTTGCAACCAGAATTTTACACTCCACTCGGAACGTAAGAACGGTTTCTCTAGAAATTCGTCAGCAGAAACCGCAACTGAAATTTTAACTGTGTATTTGGAACACAAAAATGGTTTTAACTGTAGTGAATAAAGATACTAAAATTGCCAAGCTTTAATTTTTAATGCACGCAGTAGGTACATGAAAATGGTTTTCCTTTGATCTTGGAAGCACGTAACTTTCATATATTGCACGTGGAACTCGAGAATGGTTTCCTTTGAAATGGGTTCACAGATGAACCCACAAATGAAATTTCATCATTACATTCTGAAAGTAAAACTGATTTTAACTTAAGAATGCAAAGTTTAAATTATGGTTTCACGCGAGCAAATGGTAATGGCATATTATAAATCATAAGTACTCTCGTAACTTTAAAACGGTTTTAAAATTCATCCGATATTCGGAGAACAAAACTGGTTTAAATTTAAGAGTTAATCTGTGTTCGTTTCTTCAGGTTCAAAACTGCACCCAGAACTCTAAAATGATTTTAGTCAGATTTTTCCACCACACAGTACGCAATTTTAATTTTATAACTCGACTTGGAACACGAGGATGGTTTTCTTTGAAATCCACCATCAAATGAATCCGCAAATGGATATTTGTTAAATTCTGAACACAAGACTGGTTTTAATTTAAGAATGAATCTGCGTATGACTCCACTAGCTTAAATTAAAATTGAACTTCTTTTTTCAAATTGCACAAGGGCAACAAAGACGATTTTAGATTGTTTCATTGGCGTTCAAATGTTTACGGCCTTCGACAAAAGTTGCCTACACTTTACGTTAATAATGGTTAGTTCGATATTTTGTATAATTTACTTATGTTTTTTTTAACTAATTTAAAAATAAATCTCACGGTTCCATGTCAACGCAGAATCAAGACAACGTAAGTCATCAAAGTAATTAAAACAATGAAAAAAAATATTAAAAATAGTCCATAACCTAACTTAACGTAACCTATACCATTTTTTATAATTTTTCTTACATCACTTTTAATGACTTTAAAGGGAAGTTTTTAGTTGATTTCATTCTAAGTTGTCCGTTCACCACATCGCATGTCGTAAGAGAAAACCATTCTCGCGTTCGAAAAGAATTTTTTGTGGTTCATTCAGCACGTTGCGACGCACCAAAAAGCCTCGCGGGCCGCAAATTCCCCACCCCTGCTGTAATAGGTGATTCTTGCTTGAGAGGTATTCAATAATTGCAGGTGGTATTGGTGATTCGGATTCCACATCGTAAATCTATATAGGATTGACAAAATCGATGAATTAGGCGTTGCACAATTAGATACCGGATGCGAGATTGCGATATTACAGGGAATAAGTGAGCGACCTTACCATAAGTATACGCTGTATTCTCTTTATCCTTACGGAAGTTCTATTTTGAATGCTTACTTGAAGGTAAGGTTATTTCTTAGTATTCATCAACATCATCCCCTTAGACTTTGTAATAGATAATGTGTTTCCATTTATCATTTTTGCAAGTGGTTTACTAGTAATTGGCGTGATTACAACAGTATTAACGTTTGCTGACTTTTGGGGATTTGGGTCGTGTTTCTCTTTCTCACGTTGTTCCGACTAAAAAGCACCTTTTAGTGTTTATCTTCAGAGAATGTTTGTGATATACCCAATGACTTTATAAAAATATAAGACAATGTATATTTTAATTAAATAATTTTTATAAATTAAATTTTATTGTGATTTTCTCTAATACCACACTAGACTCACACCCGTATAACAGTAGTCATACATGATTTAAATTATGATATAAGAACAAGAAAATAATATTTTTTAGAAACAAATAATAAAACAAAAGAAAGAAAAAAATTGAATTTAAGAAAAATTAAACAAAAAAAAGGTAATATGTAAACAAAAAACTAAAAATAAATTAAATAACTAAAAAAATATTTTGAAGAAGGTAGAAATAAATTTTAAGGATCTTTAGAAGTAAGACCATAATATGTATATAATTATACCACTTACTTATTATGTATGAGATAAAAAAAATATAACTCAGGTTAATGGTAGGTACTTACTTAAGAGAGTACCTACATGTTTAGGTCACATTATCACATTTGAATTTAGTGAAATGAAAGAAATTGGAAAAAGATATAATAGAGTAGGTATTTTTTTTTAACAAGTTTAAAAAAAAAATTGAAGATAATATCTAGACGTTCCCCATGCTGAAACGCAAATTATATGAAATTCCTTCGGTAGAAAAAATTTCAAAGTATGCTCCGAAAATTATTATAAACACGTTCATTTCACTTATTTCGAAAGTTATATGTATGAAAAAATTCACAGTGCATCTTTAAATACTATTTTAGACGTTCCTTACGAGATTTTGGTACTATTTTAAAAAAGTTGTGTTTTATTAAACATTTGTTTTATTACAATTTTCGCTTCAATTTTATCGTTTTAAATATTAACGCGCTCCCTCCAACATTCGTAATTACATATCTCTCCATCTTCTTATTTTTGAGCGGGTGTGCGGCGACTTAACGGATTCAGCGCAACAACCCCATCTCATAATACCATACGTTGCTACAAGTTGAAAAGGGCAAAATAGACGTTACTTTGAGTCTGAAGGTCTAAGATGGACCTAAGAGAGCAGGATGTGTGGCATAGTTTACCGAGTATGTTTACTGATTCATTATGATCATTCCCATATTCATACTTATCTAACAAAAAAATGTATCACAGCTTATGAAAAGGACAACCACCCAAAGTGTGTAGGAATGTTATAGCTACAAGAACGGCTCTCTAAAGCATGCCCGCTGGACCTAGTTCAATGAAACCACATGCGTTGTCTCAATAACACATTATCTTCATTCAAAATTAGTAGAATAACTTTGAAATTAGTCTTAAAACTTTTAACTTAGTCTTAACCGCGTTCATTGTAAAACATACATGTTTCGTAAGCTCTGATGAAGTAAGCATGGCTTACAAAACATGTCAGTTTTTCAAAAAATTAACGCGGTTAAAACTAAGTATTCTATTAATTTTGAATTAAAATGGTGACACAAAATAAGTTTGCTGTGTTTGAAGAAACGTAGGTATTAATTTATCTAAGGATATTTTTTTAAAGACAAACATTCCCGGGTTACGAATAACCTGACAATATTTGGAAATCTCCTACTACCACCACAATAAGCGGAAAATGTTGCTTGTGTCATGGTAGAGGAATTAGCAAGCCGAGGAATAGAACACGCGACGCCTGGATGGGACCCAAACGCGATGTCAACTCAGCCCCTGAGTCTACTGGATTATCTACCTATGTTTACTTACATAATATGAATATTTGTGATAACATGTGGTAGAATCTCCGTTTAAGATGGTTATATTTCTTTCGGCTATAAATCTTCAGATCTGTGTATGTAAGTTGCATGCTCGTACTTGTTTCGTCTTTAAAAACGATTGCTGAGAATTTTTCGAAAAAGCGCGACATTTCTTTGCATTTTTAACCAGTTGTACACACCTAATGGCAAGACCAAAATAATAAAATACACCACATTACCTAATTACAGAGGAGGATGGCCTTGATAAACGCCTATCATTGGTTGGGTCGGTTATCCAATGCTTCTACAAAGCGTGTTCTAGCGTCTCAGTGTTGTTCTAAATCACTGCTCCCGATCCTTTGATAGAATAATAGTCTTCACATCCTTTGCATCTGTGTTCTCCAGCTGGTGCGACCAGGTTTGAACTTGTTAACAGATTTCTGAGACCATTTTGAGTCCTAAACACGTCATCATGCTTGTATTTTCTCCTGAGTTTTTCTAGAGCAGCAGGGATACGAATCCCAGAGCTTCTCGTTTGCTATGACATCTATGTAATATGCTAATAATAATATGGATTATTACATTACGACTGGTTGTTCAAACTTAATAAATACGGACGCGAAAGAGTGTATAATTGGGGTCGTTTTTATTATGTTTATGTAAATTCATTTAAATAAAGGTGTCGTTTGGTACGGTCGAGAGCTGCATTTCACGGTTCGGTATCCCCATTCAACCGAATCCACCGCGTATCGTAAAAATGTAAAAAGGTTTGGGGGTGTCGATAGGAGAAGGGTGGGTGGTGGGAGGGCCAGGGTGTATTGTGGGTAGTGGGGTCCTATCAAAGGGAAGCTTATCCGCTAAGCAAAGACCTCCATACAATACTCCGAGTGCTAAATGAGAGGGATTCACTCTTCACTTTAGTCTGTTCAGCAGCTCACCCGCCACCGCTAGTAAGGGGGAGGGCGGGAGGTGCGCGGTGTTATAAACCCCGCAGTATGAATATTTTTCGATGCGCGAAAATATATTTTCCATTTATATCGCGCTGAAAGCGATTGATATATCGAAGATTAGGGTGTGCGGAAATTTCATTTAAATAACTGAATGAATGACGTGAAGTGACGTACAATGGATTAAAATTTCCAGGTGGAAATGAATATTTCGGTTTTTAGAAAATCGTTTCGTTTTCCAAGGATTTATTTCGGGCTTCTGAATTTTCGTTTTCCGTTTCAATTTTGTTCGATGCTCGGGTATATTAATAACAAATGGTTGATTCGGTCGAACAATTTTTTTTATATGTGTATATTAACAATTAATACGTTAACTGTTTTTGGTTTATAAGACTCAATTTGGGAGGCGGGAATGGGTACCGCCGCCCCGGGAACCTTTATTGGATAACCAACACCTCTGCCATAAGTCACCCCAAGTGGTTCGCGACGTTTGGTGATTTAGCAGGGGTGCCCGGGTTCAAGGGGTGAGGTTTGTCTAGGTGCTGGAGGCGGATTACCAGGACTCATTGAACCCCAGATTCCTACCAACCCCTTAAACCCTTTTCCTTCCCAGAACTCTCCTTTCCCCCTTTTCCTTTTAACCCTTCGAATAATGAGAAAATAATATCTATGAACTTTTGCCTGTCAAAGTTTGCACGCAAAAATTCTCGGTTCTTCCCATGCATTTCAAATGTTCATTTTTATTGGTTATTTTTTAATCTTTTTGAAAAAAAAAATTGTTCTAAAATCTAGATAAAATAATCTTTCCGATGTGCTTATCAAAAAGAAGATTTTTGTTTTAAAATATTAAAATTTTTATATTGAAAATGTGAATTAGCTTAAAAATTACGTACCTGGGGTCTCCCCAAAAAAGTACATAAAATAAGAGAAAATTAAAATTTTAAATACAGATTCCCTTTTTTAAGAAAATTTGTAATAAAACTGTCACTTCACTTTTTATTTTTAAATTAATTGTTTATTACGTCACACATGGCGCAAAATAAAATCGTCACTTATGATCGGGTTTGTAAAATATCTGATCAATATAGCTCGTTTATTCCTAAGGCAATAAGAAGCAATATTTCTTTCGCTTTCAAATATAAAAGAAATCACAAATTTTCGCTTGACAGGAAGAGAGATATCTAACTTTTAATGACGCTCGGTCGTTCTGGGACAATTTGGGTCTCCTGTTATTATAACGGCATATGATGTTTTGGGACAACTAGGGTCTCCTGTGATTAGACGGGTTAAAAAACCCTCCACACAGTATCCCCAAAGATGACATAGGCCCTGACGGAAATTATTTTCCTCAGGGCCTCCTGTGTGGAGCTTACGTAAAAAAAGCTTCGTAACCAAGCATTACACTTAAAAATCAAATAAAATGATTTTATTACAAACTCTTATTTTCGGCCTAAATATTTTTTTACAACATTAATGAATACCGAGTTGACTGATGTATTAACATTGCATCAAAATAAGCATCACGTTTTATTTTAAAAACCATTAAACAAAGGTTGTTTTCTTCATAAAATCAAGGGGTAGCACTTGTGAAGTAATTAAGGAAAAGTGCATTTTAAGCTCAGCCACTTGGGTTCCTGGATTTTGTTCGTGGATTGCGACTTCAGACGATGCGTACATTTGACGTGTTGAAACGGTGTAAATGCATACAGGGGCATAAACGACTTTACTGCGTCATAACAAAGGTTGTATAAACATATAACGTCCCAGGAAACGTCTTCCAAATACAAGCCTCGGCGCACGAGGCTATCAGGCCGAAACACGCAAAGTGTCAATAATTTTCAGATTTCTAGATAGATTAAGGAAAGGTATTTCTCATATTTATGTGGAGTACTTATCGGTGGTGTTGAAAATTCTCGGAAAATAAAAGTAAAATTATTTTCAGCCGATCAAGATTGTAATCAGTTGGAGCATTGATGTAAGGCAATGCGATGAATATGAAATATACATTTCTAGAATATTTGTTTGAGGCGAGGCGCGAGGGCCGGATTTAATAAAGCCAGAGCATTATCACAGAAATGAGGTAAAAACGGAACTCTCTGATTAGTAATCGGAAAAAAGTATAAAACTCTTGTAATTTTTATTTGCCAGATTATATTTAACGTTTTCATTGTAATTTAATCTTTGTATATACTCGTCGATTTTTTTATTGTGGGATAAGAAAGTATAAGTTGTAACTGCTACGCAATAGCTTCATATTAATGAAATAAAGTCAAAAATATTAAAAGCACACACTTTAAATGTTTTTTTAAATATGCAAACAAATACTTCATAAATACGTGAAATATTTGTTTGTTTTGTGCTGACATCCCCTTATATTTTTTCTTTGCAAATAAATGTACTCTGTTGTATGTTTGACATTTTATCGTGTTCATAAAATATTCACTGTGGGATGCATACCGTATATCTGTACCTCACCCCAGTAGGCTGCTATCCAACGTACAACGTACTTCCGTCTAACTCTAGACTTTTACTACCAATTTAGAGGTAGAGTATTCATGAAAACATAAAATCCAATGACACGAGATTCCCGACTTCGTTAAAAAGCGTAATGTTTCGTCTAAAATGGCGTGGCGGTTCAGGCGTGAATGTCTTTAGAATAGCCTTGTTAGTGATAAGTAGAAATGGGCCTTATGCCCGGCTGCACAAGGCACCGCACTAACAAACCACCACTTGCATTTATTCCCTTTCGACCAATTATTTTATGCATGCATGACTCCTTTGTGTACTTTAGCGGGACAAATAAATAAAATAGATAACTTTACTACGAGTATCTCACGACGTTTCCAAATGAACGTGGTTTTGCATAACTTGGTTCTTCTTGTAAAATATTTCGCATTATTCCTATGATGTTTCAGGTTGTAACAAAGTCGGATATTATGCAGAATAAATCACAACATTGTTCGCCGTTGCGTGACGTCGCAATGTAGTGGTTTGTTTTCATTGCTTCATTATTCGACGGATATTGACATCCCGAATGACTTTATATTCATAAATAATAAACGACCTGTACAATATGTGTAACAAAGCATATAAAGAAGTGTTTTTTTTTTACCTTTTCCAAACTTTACGTCCAAAACTGTCGTAAACCGCTGAAATGGAAGTCTGTAACAACGGCATGAAAAACAGTATATTTGACATGTGGCGGTTTTAGGTAAGGTACCCCCTGATAATAAATAACAAATATCGCCTGTCAAAGTCTCCCAAACGACGAGGTTTCGCTGTGACGGAAAAGCGACGTAAACTTTGTTCATTTTGAATTGGAAATAAAATAATAAAAGCTTTTACTTTTGATCACCAGGATCAAGCGGAGCTCAAAGTAAAACACGGGAGGTAAGCCGCCATATTATTGTTTGTTCTGCGTTCAGGCATAGAGAGAGATACGTCTTATAGACTCCGAACCATACAGTCCACGGCACGCGGCACGCGGAATGAGGCGAGCGGGTGAAGGTACGTCTGTGCCGTGGCCGATTCCAATATATACCAATATCTGGTATTACTCCTTCCCAGCCCACCTGCTTGATTCACCTTCTCCAGGTGGCCTCCTTGTGTAAACCAAGAATCGCTTTCAACGGGTAAATTGAAAGGGAAATGGCTCCAATATGCATACTGCCAGATGGTTCAATTCATACACTTTATTATAGTTATCAGAAACTCGAGATTATTCTTAAAAAACAATTTTGAAAAAAAATTTACTAAAAAATGAAAAGCTCAATGCGTGAACCAAAAGCATTTCCACTAAAAAATATGTATTGGTACATTAATATTTCATCAAGCTTTCATGTTATGAATGCTGGACAGAAAATAAAAAATAAAAAAAAACGTTTCACAAACGGCCAACAGAGAAAAAAATGCAATTTTTCCGTACCGCGAACTTCTGCTCTGGTGATTTTCCCGACGCAACCAATTATTGGATTCGCAAGCGAATAAAATGTGGCAATTGGAAAAGAGGAGAATGGCTAATCGAAAAATCAAAGTTAATTGATTGATAACAAAGTTTTGTGGACTGGAAACAAAAATGCATATCTGCACAATTGAACATCCGAGCTTCTACAAATCTATGTTTCTAAGATTCAACTTTCCACTTATCTACAGTTCTACATTCGATCGATCTAATATGTGTCTATGGTTCTCCAGCAAGGCCGTGATAGTTTGGTGATGAGAATAACTGATCAAGTTTTCGAAAATGCGGACTGAATTTTGAATTTCGCCTCGCGCGCACTTTAATTAAATGTTTTTATTGCAGTTATATTGTCCGTGAATGGAAACATTGAAATGGTATTTTATTCATCAAGTACCGATTCTTGTACGTAGCGATAATTGTTATTGGAATATGGTAGAGCTGTAAGACCTTTAGTTCTGGCTTTAAAGATGGTAGATTAAATATGGTCCTGGTGAAAGCATTAGCACTTCGAATTTTGACGCAATATTCAGAATCGTATGGCAGATTGGGTTAGCTTTAGTTGTTTTTAAAAACTGGTTATGATTATTAAATGGGAACCTATTATTAACTTGTTTATTTATTGTACGCCCTGAGGGCTTTTAGATAAATATATGAAGGCAGTACAACTTTAACTCGAGAAATAAATATAAAATATAAATAATGTTACGATAGAAAACAAAAAAAAACACAAATGAAATAAAAATAAAAACAAAAAAATGATAAAGTGCTGTGAGAAATAAAAACAATAAAGTAGCGATAAAACAATACGTACATGATATAAAAATATAAGGAACAAACATTTTACAGGACGGTGATCACAAAAGATGTATTTATTATTAAAAGAACTTACCGTATGTATTTCACTATTACCAATCAAATAGCAGACCCGGCCACACGTTGGTGTGGCTAACGAAACACAAAGCCATTACCCAACCTTTATAACCAACGCCATCTGTTAATTTTATCAAATCCACGCCGCACGCTTGCCAGCTGTCCGCTACCTGAATTGAATCTTTGAATTTCTCGACTGTTTTCTACTATAATACGCGTGTATTCTACGTATAAACCTTTCTCTTGAATCACTATGTATTGGTGAATGAAAATCGCATGAAAATCCGTTGACAGATACAGACAGCGGGAGTGACTTCATTTTATACTGTGTAAAGATATTGTGGGTACTTTAGCTTCATTCGATGTATTTTTTTTACGTAAGATCCACACAGGAGGCCCCGAGGAAAATAATTTCCCTCTGGGCCTATGTCATCTTTTAGGATGCTGAGTGGAGGGTTGTTTTAAAAGAAAAAGAGAAGAGGAGAGTTCTGGGAAGGAAAAGGGTTCAAGAGGTGGGTAGAAATCTGGGGTTCAGTGTGTCCTGGTCATCCGCCTCCAAGACCTAGACAAACCCCACCCCATGAACCCGGGCACCCCTGTTAAATCACCAAACATAGCAAACCACTTGGGGTGACCTATGGCAGAAGTGTTGATTATCCAATAAAGGTTCCCGGGGCGGCGGTACCCATTCCCGCCTTAGAAATCTCGGTGGGCTATTTATTCATTCAATGTTGGGTCGTCTCTGTAAAATAATTACAAAAAGACCCACAGGTCGCCCCACGAAATGAAGTAAAGTAAGAATCAGAAAGAAATAATGAACAAATCAACGATTTAATATTTTTGTCCGCAAATAATTGTTTTATCACCAATAATAAACAACCCTTCCCTGAAAACTGCATATTTTACGTGTACCTATCTGCAATGATTTCAATCACGGATGTTTTTGAAAAATGATGATAACGTAGCCATTTAATGGCTTAGCGTCGACAGCGTGTGGTGGCAACGACTGTCGTACGCCATCAGTCGTCAACTATCAGCTATCAGCCACCGAACATCAGTCACTGATTGCACCGAGCGTGCACTGATGATGAAAGATCTAAATTAGATTTTGACTCAGCGGTCTAGTTGACCCCTTCGGGTAATGCTGGTGAAAGGTAGAAGATATACGAGAACACTGGGCCTGAAATAGATCGACGACACCAAAGAAGAACAAGATGAGGATGCTTGGAGGTACCTTTTCAAAACAAAACAACGCATTTTACGAATTTCAAGGAAAGTCGATAATGGATTTTTCCTGTTAAACTTGTCGAAGTTGCCCCAGAAAATAACACTTTTCAACGGCGGTAATTTACATACTTTTATTTTTTCTGCAAGATAGGCACTTTTTTTTTAATCGCTGTAGCCTCGATGATTTTGAGCGGGTTTACAAGCTTCTATCTGGGAAATTCACTGTTAGTAAACTCGCTCAGAGTCATCGTATTACTCGGGAACTGGTAGATTGTGAAAAATCTACGAAAAAAATTGAAAGGTGGTCAATTTTACTCGCTACTCGCTCAAGATGGCGGCCTACCAACAGTTAATTTCGTAACTGTCAGAATTAGTTCGCGCGGGAGCCGTAATTCTCGCTACTGGCTAGCGTTTGGCGCTAGCTACGAGATCAAGATTTTTACAAAATTTCGACCGAATTGGTTCGCGCGAGAAACGTTATTTTAGCTGCTTCTGTCGCTACTGAGCGAGTAGACAGTTTTGTGTGTTTTCGTGATAATTTTACTCACCGATTCACCCGCTTTTAAACTCACCGGCTAGTAGCTTGTAAACTTAATGTTATCAAGGCTTTAATAACACTTTATTATTACAGTGGAATCCGTTTATAATGAAATCGAAGGGAAATGACAAACACGTCATACTAAGCGGACGTCGTACAAAGTATTTTGTAGAAAATAAACAACCTCCTGTTTTTGTTAGGTATAAATGTATGTATTTATTTTAATAGAGAGCAACACAGCATATTAAGACTCGTGACGTGAGAAAAGAGCATTTTAAGACTCGTGACGAGAGAACCACAGCATATTAACGTCTTTGGGCGTCACGTGACCCTCCCAAACACTGCCGAAGGTGTTAGGAATCATGTCGGTCACTATAACCAACAGAATTTTCCTTGAAATTAGAAAACAATTTATTAAAAATGGGTCATAATAAGCAACATGTCACTATAAGTCATTATATCCGACTTTGTTATAAATAATTTTATATGAAAACCAAACTTCGCTGTGTAATTACGTCATATTAAGCGGTTGGTCAATAAAGGCGGAGTCATAATAAACGTATTCTACTGTCAGATAAGTTTTTTAGATTTTCACGGCCAAAAGTATTTTCGTTATTTGTTTTTAGGCTGTTATGGCGTGTTGCGCTACCTCCTTCTTTAGCCAACGTTTCGGACAGCCACCACCATTTCACCACTAACAAGTACACAATTACACATCTGCCCTGATGATGGACACTGTAACGCTGTCCAAAACGTTGACTAAAGAAGGAGGTAGCGCAACACGGCATAACACCCCAAAAACAAATAACGAAAAGTATTCTACTGTATTTGGTTTAACGCCCAGCTGGACTTTTACATACTTCAACACTAACATAATACGAGACTTTATACATTTCCCGCCGGCATTTTCATTAAAAGCAATGTAAAATAAACAAAAAGCTATTTTTCTAATCAATTCAAGCCCTTTAGAAAAGACCTACATTGTATAAAAAAAATAGTAAAACCGAAGTTTCATAAATATACATTACTCCACTTCGGAATCCTTAATTTATATTCTTCGACAAGTGGATGCCAATACCTACCAAGAGATTTTCTTTTGATAAACCGCTTCATCACTTTGATGCATCTTTTACATATGAATAGTAAAGTTATGGGTATTACTCGGTATCTATCTGAGGCGAGGAATGGTGACACAAACGTTGCATCACTTTGCATATTGATGAAACCCGCGATATTAAACGCCTGTAAAGCATATGCGGGGTAAATGTTAACCTCGTAAAGTGCAGACTTCATCGCAGACTATAAAATTCTTACTTATCTTATCCGAGGCGATGGCAATCAAATAGTCAGTCAAATGGTTTTTCAATGGATCGGTGTTTAATGGACTGTTTGAATGTCTTCTTGAATCCTATTCGATACAAAGCACTAAAAATCGAGAATTTTTTTTTTTTTTTGCTGAGTTTTTGAATATTTGTTTGTGTTTAATATTATTTTTTTTTGCGTTGGCCTAAAGACACGGGTAGATTTGAAAAGAAAGGGGTATCTTATACCTATACAAATCATTTAAAAAAGTGGTGTACACGACAGGGTTCATCGGGTTAATTAAAAACTATATGCTACATGCCGAAGTAAAATATGAATTATTCTATCATTATATTATAATATGTGTACGTGTGTATATATATTTATATTGTTAATTTAATGAGTACTAACTAAAATTGTAATATTGAATAAATATAGACAATACCTAAATAATATAGACTTACCTAAAATATGTAAAAACAATGTAAAACGAAAAAAAAGAATTAAGTCAATATAGAAATGATTAATTTCATCCAAAACACTATCTATTACTGTATTTAGTTCGGGTAGAATCTTGCAATCTTACATATAGATAGCACTCAATAAAAATATGCGTTAAGAAAGTAAAGAGTAGTTGTAGTTCTTAGTCAGGTATCTTTTTTAATTTTTATTTATTTATATATTTAAGTAAAGTAATGTAAAGAATTATTTCAATACTACTCTTTCATGGAAGCATTAGCTTGTGGCTGGATGGCTGGATGGCTGGAAGAGTATAGGGTACTTAAGTATAATACAGTTAAATACGACCGAAAAGGACAGGGTCATATGGTAGAGCAAATCCCCGACAAAGCAGAGGTTCTGGCTTCAAGTCCTAGATGCGACCGAATCTATTTCTGATTTTTTGTTTAACATTTATCTTTTGAATGTTTTTATTTTAAATTTTATTTTTTTATTTAATATAGATATATAAGTATACAGAGGTGTTATATAAATTACATATTGGTACAGAAATTATTTAAAATTGCAATCTCACCAAAGAAGAAGCTAGTTCTTGCGCTTGATGAGCGAGTTACACTAATTATAACAGAAATAGAATAACATAATAATATTAATGATTAATATTCTGCCGTGGTAAGTAAATACGCAGTAATTCACAAAGAAGTCATTATCCAGAATCAAGGATCAAAGTTTTGCAATTTTGTTTAACCTTTTAGCATATTTATAATTGGCCGAATATACTGATTTTTTGTAAAAATACTTCTTCGATATTTGAAAAAAAGTTTTTTTAAAATAATAAAATCTGTTAAAAACAGACAGACAATGACAACATCAAAAAAAATATCATCTTTTTTTTAAAAACGAAAAATTAAAAAAAAAAATTGCTAGTATATAAAAAAATCGTAAAAATATTAAAAATATTTTTCGCTAAAACATAAAGATACTTAAAACTCCCATTTTCGACTCGTTTTTGTTAATTTTGGTAATTCCTAACTTTTTAGTTACAACGGCGACGGCAGTATTGTCTTCAATGATTGTATATATATATTAGGTTTATGTATATGATTCACATAGTTTCGGAAGGAAAACGAAGTTTTTCTTTTCTAGATTCAAGACTTTAAAAAGGATTTTTCTATAAGATACAGTCTTGTCTTATTTTTTACACTTAAATAAAATATGAATATACCAAAGCCTTAATGCTTAAGACGGAAAAAAAACATTAGGAACTGAAAATGGTTTTGTGGAGACAGAAATTTAGAAAAGTGCAGTGTCACTTTCATGATGGCAGAGCTCACCGATCGAGAGTTTTTGTGGCTTCAGTAAACAGTCATCTGCTTTCTGCTCTAAAATATATTAATAGGAAGAGAGTGGAATAATTTATTCTTTATCAGTTCACGTAATTCAGTTTACTGAATTTTAATGGCAAACGATTAATTGAATACATGCTGTGGTTATATTGCGCCAATTTGAGTGTAGTTTCGTTTTGACTCCAAATGGCGCCTCGGCCGGTCTCCGCGCGGGCGTTGGGCCCAGGCGCCAGGCGCCTCCAGTCTGACTCAATATGTGCAGTTCCAATTTTGGATTTAATTAATAATTTAAATTGCGGATATGAAAGTGCAAATGCAGGTTTTCGAAACAGTAAGCGGTGCAATATTTGAACTGTCTGCATCGGTCGTAACAATATTAATTTTACTAGTCGGCATAGAGACAAACTAAGTGTGATTGCAAGGCTTTTGAATTAGAACAGATACCCAGGTGTACTATTGTTAATTTTTTTTGTTATAATTAAGGCATTACTAAAGTTAAGCAATTGAAAATCGTTTAGATGGTTTAAAGAAATATTTTGTATACTTGTTTGTATTTTGTTAATTTTTTAACACAATCGATTTTTATAAAAAAAAACTTTTCATGTTACTATTTTTCTTACTAGTACCGACACAGCTAAATTTTAAGAGCAAAATTACTGGTATGATTTTAGGTTTTCACGGCCAAAAGTAATTTTGTAGAGTGTCACTCACCTGCCCTGATGATGGACACTGTAACGCTGTCCGAAACGTTGGCTAAAGAAGGAGGTAGCGCAACACGGTATAACACCCCAAAAATAAATAACAAAAAAAGGCAAAATTACTATTAATAATCAATTTTAACCGCACAGAAGACGCTTCATAGTGTTGAAAACTAACATATGCACATCATGGTGATTTAACTGTTATCGAGATCTTATAGGTATTTATGATCGTCTCATATTTATGGCAGAAATCTACATAACAAAAAATACAACAATTTTTTTTTCCAAACCATAAATGATGCGGTACCATGCTTAACGTTGAATGAATGCAAAAAATCGACAATATTCATTTTTCGTAAACAAGTTGTGTTAAAGAAACTGCATAAACTTTCCAACACATATTTGTCAAAAGCATGTTCGAATTGATTATGATAAAGCCAACATTTTCTATTTCTGAAAAAAAAAAAAACAGTTGGCGACTCAACCGCTATCCACAGGAAAGGGACTTGCGAATTTCATTGGCTGTCCACACACAGGCAACTTGTTAAAGACCAGTTGTCAAGGGCGACATGGCAACTAACGCTACTAGTCGCTCTTAATTATCAATAATTAGCGGCGCGTTTCAGTTGCCAGGTTGACAGGTTGCCATGGTAGCGCCTCACGACCAACAACCTCAAGTTTTCGAGTAATTTGTGATATGTCAGATCAGGAAAATATCGATTTTTTTCAGGAGGTTGATAAATTATTATTATGTTATTAAGATTGATATTTGATAAGTTATTAATTAATTATATTTTAGTTAAACAAACTGATACAATTATTGAAATCGTAAATGAGTTAGCCGCCATGAATCGAGTTGAATTAGTTGCCAACCAGTTTTCGGTTTCTCCATGAGCGGTTAGCATAAGACAAATTTTAATAAGGCCGTTTCTGATGTTTTTAGATATTTATAAGATCTGTGTTTCAAAGGAATAACATAATATGAGTGCCACAAATTCAGGTTGCATTATCTCAATTTATCGTCTACTAGTAAGCATTTTAGTACGTTGAAAGTATCTTTTGTATAAAAATTTTTGAAGCTAAAATTTGTGCATAAAGTTACTTTTATGTTAGCATTACCTTATAGGATGGTACCTGCTCTCAAAAGAAAATTTTCTTTATTGCTCGTAAAAAAAACTTTAAAATTAGTGAGGAGTTTTACGTTTAAAATTATTATACTCTAACAATCGTTATGAACAGTTAAGAGGATGCCACGTTTAATTTTACGACAGTTCATAAAAATGTCTGAACCGACGAAAAATAAATTCACAATACTTGTTCAAGTAAATTTTAATAATGGTAAAAAGTCTGTGTTATAAAATTATTGAAATTGATATGTTGAATACATTCGTAATAATGCAAATGGAAACATTGGTGGAAATAACACATGATCATTATTCTGGAAATACAATAATCCGATAAAACGCGTGCTTAATCATGCCTATCAAAAAACGCAAACCATGATGAACAACTTCATTAAAAGCATGTTATGCTATATGGTGGCTTTTGATTTCGTACATTGATACCCTCGTAATTATTGCGAATTCCACGAGGAAACACTATGATAAAATGGGGGGAACTGAAATAAAACTCGCAAGTACATAAAACAGGATTTTTTGTGATACGAAGTTGTAAATATATTTATCGAAGATTGAAATTGATAACTAAACCAAGTTTTGATGGGTTTTAAAAAAAATATTATTTTGGTATAATTGGCTCCCTTTTAAAACGTGTAGTGGAGTTAATACGAAATTCCATTCCATTCCAACTCCATTATAGAATCTTTCATATAATATTGTTTTTGATACGATGGATATACTTTTGAGAATATTTGTGGGTTTTAGTCAATTTCCTCAATACTTATTTTTGTGATAGAAAGTTGAATGTATATTTACCGAAGATTGAAATTGGAAACAAAACCAAGTTTTGAGGGGTTTTTTATTATTTTGGTATACATGGTTCCTTTTTAAAGTGTTGTGTGGTGAACTAACATTATTGAATCTTTTACACAATATGGTTTTTGATAGGATGGATATACTTCTGTGTTAGTCTCTCCCCTGGTAAGTTATAAAATTCGTAATATTAATTTAATTTATTCGAATTTACTGCCCTAATTTAATTATACTGTAATAGTTAAAGTGTGATGTATGATTAACCCAAAAATTTCTTACGTCAATTAAAACAATTGAATTTGTCAATTGACCACTGACCAGGGAAGATAACATGCATCATGATGTTTGTGCAAACTCAGATATAGATACTTCTATCAACGTCAGTTTTAAATGACTTAAATAATTATGGTAAATGAAAATTCTTAAGATAAAAAAATAAAAGAGATTCTCAGTTCGTATTGTTATTATATTATTGTCTAATATTGTTACAGATTATGACATCAGATCTGAGAATATCTGTGAGTTTTAGTCAATTTGGGCATAATTTATTTTTATCGGCATATTTGGATAGTGTAAGTTTTGAGTCTACACCACTCGTGTATTGGATCGTTCACTTGTAATACGAATTTGAATTTCTCCCACAATTTAATTCTAATCGTCCCAAATCGCGTTTGAGGCTTTGCCGAGTTAACGATTTTCATCTTGTAATTAATCAGAAAGCAACACGCGCTGGGGCTGTCTGATAGCGCGGGGTTATACCCGTACAAGAAGTTGGGAATACAATTTACACCCAACTTGTGCATATGCAAGAGGGTAGCAAATACTGTACCGGGGTAGTAGAGGAGATACGGGATAGGGGTGCGGGGGAGACCGTTGGGACCTTCTGCCTCACATGCTCTCCTAGAGCAGGTAGCTAAACTATCATATTTACACGGGCATAAATATCATATGAAAATTAATAAACCAACAGCTTAGTAAACTAGAGAATGTTCGTTCTGCGAACATTCACGTCAGAAGTGAAAGCAAAAATATCATGATAAACAAACGCCACGCTGGCTACTGCTAACTACTGGAGCCTGGTCTAGTGTCACTTGGTTTATTTAAATGCAATGAACAATTTTATGTTGTCTTATTTTGCATTATTTTAAGAGCAACGGCTGCGCAGCCTTTTTTATGCAAAATTTAATTCGGAATTGTGTTACAATTTTCTTTTATTATAAAATATTTGCAAAGAATTTTGCACGATTTTGGTCACAAATTTGAAATTTTTTTGTGAGTTTGGTGATTAAGCGCTTGGATCTTCGATATTCTTTGTTTGTTTGTTCGTTTGTTGAATGTCTGTTTTTTTAATGTTTCTGCCCAATTACTCCCATCAATTATAATAACAGCATCACATGCAAAACTGATGCCTTCACACTCTAGGTGAAACTTGTTCTTACGCATTTTGTAAAAAAAAAAACAAAGAGAAGAGAAATAATATAAAATAAAGATGTAAACAAAAGGGTTAATACTGTATATTTTGATTTTTTTGTTTTGGTTTTTGTTTAAGTTTCTTTTCTTCTTTAGTATTTTCATGTTATTTTTTGTTTTTGTTTAGTTTTGTTTTAGTTGTTGGATTCTGTAATTTTTGTTTTAATGTTGTTATTTTTTATTTTTTTGTTTTGTTTTTTGTTTGTTTGTTTTAAGGATTCTGCGTAGACCGTAGACATTTAAAACGACACTTACAGACAATTTAGCATTTCTTTTAACATGTGTCATTAAATAACTGCTCCCAAGACTTTATAAAATATTGGTGCACAGCCGTTTTATAGAGGACATGAATAAATAAATAAATGCAGTTGGCAATACTTTTGTGGAAAGATTTATTGAAGTGCACGTAATTTATTTATAAGAAGATTCAAGACAATAATAATTTATGTAAGTAGAATAAATACTTTTTTCCCGCACGAGTTCCATGATAATTTAAATCGCATATTTAACTTTATGATTATTGTTCCGTAAAATAAATATTATATCACATCGATCATCGTTTGATAAAGCCCTTTAAGCCACAAAATGAAAATCTTATAGGAAACAATGATAACGAATATTTACGCATTCGTAAAACTAGTTGGTGTATGAAAATGGTTATTTTTTTCAGCATTTTGAAGTAAAATATTTAACATTGAATAATAAGATAACAAAAATAATCTTAACGAAAATATAAAAGAGAACAAGACACAGAAAAAAAAATATATGTCTTTATTGCATTGATGGGAATAACCTTCAAAAGTTATAAAAAGCTAGTTTTACTCAAAAAAATATAAATTGTTTTAATTCCATTTATAATTATGAAAGATTTGAGGCATTTTATCTGCTTTTTTTGAAAATAACTTTACGCATAAGTTCAGTTTTTAATACTAAAAATATCTTAATCAGCAAAAATTGTTTTATAAAATACTAGCAGACCCGGCCACACGTTGCTGTGGCTAACGAAACACAACGCCTTTAACCAACCTTTATAACCAACGCCGTTTGTTAATTTGCATACGTATCAAATCCACACCGCCCGCAAATCTACACCGCCCGCTTGCCAGCCTGCTGCTCGCTGCCTGAATTGAATCTTTGAATTTATCGGCTTTTCTTTACTTTAATATTTACGTATTATACTTTTAAATCTCCCTCTTGAATCATTCTATCTATTGGTGAAAAACGCATGAAAATCCGTTAGTTTAAAAGATCTAAGCGTACAGAGAACGGGAGCGACTTCATTTTATAATATGTCATGATTACCAATATTCGTAAAATAAATGCAACAGTCGCAGTAAGGAGTGTCAAAAGAATTATTAAAGATGTAAGTAATCAGGCATTATTATAAAGCTGATGCATCAATTTACATTTACAAATTAGAGTGTTCCTGGACTGTCATCACCTGTCTTTATTATTTGTATTAGAAAGTTTCTTTGTTTTCGTGTGCGTTTATCTATTAAACATTGCTTTATTGCACCCGTAAAGAATAGTTCTTCACAAAACAAAAAGTTTCCAAGTCTTCTAATATTTTATTTAAAATGAAACGACCAGCTGCTGGCTTTCCCGGCACTGTCGCGGAAATTGAAATAGAAAAGTAGCGAATTATTAATAAAGATAATTAACAAGAACTGATTGGTACCGTTGTTGTGGGTACATAATGTATGGGCTCTGAAGACTTAAACGCAGGAACTTCTTTCATTTAAACTAATTGACGTCATTATTATAATTTACCTGCAGTTAAGAATATACGTGCATGTATCGCTGACTGAATAGTACACGTTTTTTTTATTATCTGTAACTGAATATCAAAATAAAAGTTATTAATTGGTATCCAAAATTTATTGCTATTACTATAAATATTATCTACTAGATTTTCCCCGCGGCTTCGCTCACATGGTATTTGGGAGAAATTACTGTAGCAATACAAAAGGTCCTTTCCCGTGCGTCCCCGCTCCCTTCCATCTTCTCAGCCTTCCCCCTGCCTTTCTTCCCTGCCCCTAAAATATATGAAATACACACATGTTTGCAAATTTCATAATTTTATATTTCATAACGCTTACAATTATATACAGCGTATGTTACTCGCTGATAGTGCAGCTTTCTATTGGTGTGTGTTAATATTGCGTTTGTATTGGTCCAAACAAGTAATTCATTTTAATATTTTAAGGCATAACTTGCAAAAAGTGTTTTTAACTAAAACAATTTTTTTTTATTTATAATTTTTTTTATTTTCATAAAAAGTGCTTACATTACAAATAAATTTCATACGGTAATTAATTACATAATAGATGTATTTGATGTACCCCCATAAATAAGCAGGGTTTGGGTGTATGGGGGGGTGATATTGTTAATATTTTTAATTCAACTGTCCTATTGTTTTTTTTTTTTACATTTTGGAGTAGGAAGTATTGACGTTTGTCTAAGATTTATGTTATTTTTAAAGGGTGCAACTTTATTTTGAATATTATCTTTATTTATTTGTAACGTTGCGTGGCAGAAGTATAATGCACTTAATTTTCTGACCTTAAATTGTTTGAATAAAAGTTCTGACGAATATGAATGAGGTTTTTTTTTAATTGCTTTTATTATTAGTTTTTGTGATATGTAAATCGTTTGTGTTTGATTTGTATATGTACCGCCCCATCCTTTAATTCCGTATTGTATAATTGATTGACAGAAAGCAAAGTATGTGGTTCTAAGTAGTTTTTCGTTTAAAATATCTCTTATACCTCAATATGTTTGTTAGTTTCCTTACTCTGTCGCTCAGAATATTTATATGTGGGGACCATTTTAAACGCTGATCTATTGTTATTCCCAGGTACTTAATATCGGTCTTGCTTTCTATGTTTGTACATAATATATTGCATTTTTGTTTTTTTTTTTTTTATTTATCACAGAATGTATAATTATGTTTATTTCTTTAGGTGTTTCTGGCTTTTTAATGAAAAATGGTAAATAATAAGTTTTCTTAGAATTTAAAGTCAACAGGTTTTTATCAAACCATAATTTTAGTTCATTGATATCTGTGTTTGTCAGGTTATTTAATTCAGACAAGTTAAACTCACACCATTTATAAAAGATATTATGAATTCTTTTAAATATAATTTTTTTTTTCTGAGAAAATTTCGTGTAGAATTTTTAGAAAAATCATTATTAGATCAGTTCATCATTCGTGTAACTGCCGAAAAGCTGTTTTTGATACAACAATCAGTCACTACCAAACAACGAAAACACAGTGAACATACTGACAGCGACTTTAACATGAAACGTAAGCCAATAAACATTTTTTTAGTTGGTTGATGCAGCGGGCACTCGAAGTCTCCAGAATTACAAGTTATGATTTGTAGTCCACAAACTATATCATAAGTTCTTATGATGTATTATAATATGGAGAGAATGAAAAAAGTCCGTAATAAATGATAATGAAGCCGCGATTTTCAAGAAGGTGGAGGTAAGTACCTGCGACAAAATGGCCGTCTACAGTAATAATTAGTAACGTTCATAAACGCACCGCGCTGCACGTTGCAGCCGTGTATTACACGAGTTATGAGTATTGACAGTGCATAAACATGCCCCAGACGTACATATGTATATTTACACAAACACGGTCTAGGCGTGGGCAGGGTGATCAGTAATTGATGCGATTTTTTTAAAGGCGTAGTATGGGTTCATTCTCAACAGTTATTTAAAATTTCTGTTCAAATTTTATAGAAATTGCTTGTCAGCGTTAGCGAGAAATCGCTTGAGGAATTCGCCTTCGAATGACCAAAGCCAATTCATAGAGAAGAACATAGGGAAGGTTAGGGAAGGTTAAATGGTAATAACGTTTTACTTGAACATTTTGAAATGCTCACCTGTGCAAATTTTTCAAAAAAAAAAAAAATATATATTGTATCTTCGTATTTTTTACAAAAAATGCATATTTTTAAATAAATCTGTTGAATTTCACTTTCGTTTCCTTAAAATAAAAGAATGCCGCGAAATCTTGGAAGTGGAAATCAACCCAGTTCCTAACATCCGTTCGAGCTGAAATTCGGCAGACAGACTCGGCAGACAGACAGACAATGCATTCAAATCAAGGCAACCACTCACAAAAATGTACGCATTTTTCTGAGATTAATATAAATTAAAGCACTGAATACACGAAATAATTGTCCGCTTTAAAAATTGGAATTGAACAAGGATGGTAGCGCGGATGATTCCGATCACTGGGTTGGAAGATTCAAACTAATTTATAGATAATAAAATTAAATTCTCTGGTTATGGCCTCTATCTTTAATTTTTAGCCATCGAGTTCCAATTACCCCGTACGTATGTTTAATACACAAACAGGAGTCGATCGGCATATTGATTAGATGCAATCTCAGTGTAACGGGTTAGGGAAGCCAATCTCCACTGCTCTGATTCGAGATTGATCAAATTAAGTTTCACTAGGTCCAGTGCTGAGGCACTTGGACCGATTTGTTTGGTAATCGTCTAGCTAAGTCAAATAGGCACAAAACTGGGAAACTGCCGTTCAAATAACTGACAGCTCGAATGGACCATCATTTAATTAACCCACTAGGAAGCATCAGAACTGTGGCCACCTTAGTTGATAGGTAATAATAGACGCTCGTTTTATCCGTCAACTGACAAATTAAAACGTTTTACTAGAGGTGACAAATTCTTTAACGTTTTAATGCTGGGCGTAAATATTTCTTATTTTGTTTGTCTTAGGATAAAATTAGTAGTTATGAGTATTTTTTAGTGCATTTATTATTCTTAGATTCATTTTATTAGTCAATTTATTTTTATTATTGTCGATAATTACTTGATGAAAGAATTACATTTATACAGACTCTCAGATCGAAGAATTATATCCGACTTTTTATGTTCAAAATTGTAAATAGTAGAATATACTGTCCTATTTAACTAAGCTCATTGAATTTCTTTACCGACGAGAGCCATTCGTTCTAAAATCCTGTTTAAATGCTACAATAACCGGACCGAGTGTACGAAACACTCGCTTGTACCTAGATTACATGATTTTACTAATAGATATGCAGATGTGGCAGATCTATTTAACTGCACGTAAGCTAGGTACAAGAAGGCTATAATATCAAAAAAAAATTTTAATCATTATTTTTTTTTGCACTATAGAATTTTGTATATAACTGTATCTCTGTTGTCATTTTTTAATCAAAAGCCACAATCAACTGTTGTAATCTTTTTTTTATTATAACTTATTTAACCATGATTTTGTCATAGGTAATCCGTGTTTATGGTTTATGTATACCGTTCATATTAAATTAATATTTTGTTATTTATTATTTTTTAATCCATTTTCCCCTATCATTTGATTATCTGAAATTTTCTCAAGAATATTTTTTATTCAGCTATAACTTGTGATACAGGAATATAAACGAGAAGATTTTGACTGATATTTTTCGTAAATTTTTAACGAGTATAAACCGTTCACAATTATCTATTCTTACTTGATCGTCGCCTTAGTTCTTAATTGTCCAAACGACCAATTTATTTTTTGTTCAATCTCAACTTTAAAATTTAAAATAAGTATAAAAAATGATAATTAATCACTTATTTAAGAATTATTTAAACTAACGAGACCTTTACCTTTACGGAAACAGCTTTATATTAAGCACTTATCATAATGCTTCATTGAAATAATGAAAGAAAACCTTCTCCTCCTGTAAAATTTTCTAATGGTCGTTTGGACAATTAAGAACTGAGGCGACGTAATCACAATTTGGGAGGTGTACCGCTATATGAGTATTGCCGCCCCGGGAACAATGTACTGGTCAACACAAAAGGTACGTTTGGTGACTTAGCAGGTGCTTATGGGGAGAAGTTTGGAACTGCATGGCAGACCGTTTCGAGAGAGACTGGTTGAGGGAGACCTTTTGACTTCTCCGGTAGGACTCTCTCAGAACATCGTCTTTCACCGCAGTGGGAGGAATACACACCGATCCCCACACCTACCCACTCCTCGTACCCTTTTCCTTCATTTAAAACAGAAATGACATTTATTCCAAAACGGTTACTCGCTTTCTTTACAGTCGTTATATGGGTTGATATTTGGAGGGACTTGCAGAGATGAAGAGAAACAAACGTTGGTTTTCTTCTTTATAATAATTTCAACAACAAAATTGTTTGCTGCGAAGGTGGGGCAATTAATTGACAAGCACTAATTGACACATTTTTAAATCGCAGAAATATTTTTCAAAAATTCTTGCATGCAACTAACTACAAGTGCTCTTCAAGTAGGGCGGCTTCTGAAATAATGGATCGTATAGGTCGTGGTAGTTAAAGTTAAATTCGCTGAACATAAATAGAAGACTGCGAAATTTTAATGCATAGAAAAATCCCTTGAAAACTATCTTCTCGTTCGCCATTCTTGTGGGAAGCCCCTAAAACTTTTTCGCTGAAACTGGTAGCGGGAAAATTCTTGTACGGCGCGGTCGCTGGAGCAAGCGGTCACGGCTCGGCGCATTCCGCGACCGGGTTCGTTATCGCGCATACCAAACCAACCCCTCACCCCACCACCCAACCACCCACCACATATACTTTATACCTTATAAACAATCAGAACAGAGGGCGTGGAGGCTGGTTGCCCACCGAAAAGTCCACGAGCTCTTTACCTTCAAACTAATGAATTTAATGTGGATAATCAAAATGTAGATGAACGAATGTCGCATAACAATCACAGTACGGGCGTATACTCATATATGCAGTTTGGTAGTCTCTATTACCCAAGAAAACTTTTAAACCCGACCTAACAAAACGTCACTTCATTTGGATAGGACTTCTTCAACTTCACTTCACCTTGTTCTGAGATATGAGGTGTCAAAGTTTGCAAAGACGATTTCTTGTAATCTATTTACCAATTTCCGATTTTGAGATTGAAAATTGTCAAAATATTTTAATTGAACATATTTTAAAGGAAAGTATTTAAATAGGACGTATACGTCATATACTCACCCTCTACACACGCAAATAGAATGTTTTTGTATTTCTTGGGCATTAACTATGTAACAATTTCTAGACATTTTGTTTTTTGAAGAGTTTTATTAAATGTATATTTGTTACTTAAATTTATTTTTTCCGCGACCGCGAAACCGGTCAAAACCGGGTTTGTCGACGCAATCGCAATCAACCTGAAAGCAACTGAAACGCGACTACCGCGGCGACCAGCAATGCCGGTTTTTCAGTTGCACTGTTGACAGGTTACCATGATAGCGGCTCACGAACTGTCATATTTTGACATGTCAGATCAGAAAAATGTGGATTTTGTTAAGGAGGTTGATTGCGATTGCGTCGATAACTGTTTTTTTTTCAATTTCTCCATGAGCAAAGGCCCTAAGACACATTCCTACCGACCCCTGATACCTTTTTCTTTTCCAGTACTTCCTCTCCTTTCTTTCCTAAAAAGAACCTCCCCACAGCGTCCCCAATTATATGACGTAGACACTGAACGGATTTATTTACCTCAGGACCCATGAGTAGAGCTGATGAAAAAAAAAGTGAGAACCCAGGCTGTCTTCAGTGGGGTCGTGTACGAGGCAGGCATTTCTTCTGCAGCACTTTTAGAACACAGGCGTCGGGTGGAAATGCTATCTCTGTTCTACCGGTATTTCAATGGAAGATGCTCTGAGGAACTAGCGTCATTGATCCCTTCGGCACCGGTGAATAGTCAGGAGACACGCCAAACGCGTGCCCAACATATGAATACGGTTGACATTTGTCACTTGAGAACGGGTCGCTACTTTGAATCATTCTTGTATTCAACAGCTCAGCTGTGGAACAATTTGCCAGCCTCTGCGTTTCCTCCTTCCTACAACATGGGTCTCTTCAAAACCAATGTTCATTCCTTCCTATCCTCAAAAAGACCCTCCACACAGCAACTCAGATGACATAGGCCCTGAGGGAAATTATTTTCCTCAGGGCCTCCTGTGTGGAGTTAATGTAAAAAAAAAACAATTGATACTTATTTTTATTTTATTCTTTTGAAGAAACCATTGGTTTTGACACATGTTTAAAATTGTGATTACTTATAAGTGGCGGACACAAGGCGATTGGTTTTCATTTAACGTAAAAAATTATTCGGTTGTTAGAAATTTGTGATTTACACTGAAGCTTTCAGGTGCAGAGGTTACAGACTTAAATTTTACAATCATACTTGGATAATTAGATGAAAAAGGGAAATAAAAAGAAGGTCTTACTCAAATGTATATATCGATAATTCTAACGTTAAGCGTTATTTAATTTCACGAATAAAACAAAATGTGTTCCCAAATTAGAAAAAAAAATTAAACCTCAAATATTTATTTTTTTATTAAAATAACATGTGAAAAGATAACTAGGTACACCGGAAAGGTTCCCGCAAAATACACATTTCGATAAAACGTATCGTGGTAATATCCGGGAAGCGTAAATTGAAAACGTTGTTTTAACGTACCTATGGTAATAATTTATTTAGCTACCCATTGAAACACCTACAAATTACGCGCGTGCAAATTTCGACACGCGGTTTTACACTATTGTGGCACTGTTGCTATTTTATAAATTAAACGTTACCGTGAAAACCTAACAACGCGAATTTATTTTAATAAATGAACAATTTATAACACCACCCTTTTATGGGTATCATTATGCTTGTCCCTTAATTTTTTAATAATTTGAAACATTGCAGCAGTTTTTGAAAATTGGTTTCAATATAAACAAGTAATCTTCAAATTTGATTTATAGTAAGTAGAAATGTAGACTGGTTGTACAGGATGTAACGATTTATTTTTAAGTGAAAACTTCTTTAGCAGCGTTTTGATTTGAAACTCGATGAAACGAAAAAGTGACTCTAAAGAGAGGCAAACACAAACATCTATAAGATTTAGCCAGCGAGAGAATAAGATAGAATAATCGGTCTCCTCTTTGTGCGGTTCTTCTTAGACTCCCTACTCTTGTCTACTTTCGTTTTCTGGCGGTTTCATTTCTACCGCGTGTGAACTGCACGCATTTTTTTCAATTAAAAACAAAAAAAAAGTTTCTATCACATGTTTACACTGATCACACCGCTACGCGTGGCGACGGTTTCACCCTCTCTCTCTCCTTTGTCACTGTGCTGCTAGAACGAGATCACGTGACCCGTGCTTGCTAAACCCAACTATTCAGTTGCGGTGTGACGGAAAAAAAAATTTAATAAAAAAAAATAACATTAAATTGACTTGTAAATTTTTTACTTCAAATATGCTCGGAAATCGCTGGTTAAAATTCTTCGGGTCCGTGCAGTTACACCCGACGATTTTTTTAAATGAAGATTAAAAAAACGTGGCCAACATTTAATGCGGGCAATCATGAAGTTGAAAAATTTATTTGTTGAATTCTTATTTTTATACTACAGAAATAAAGCTTTAATCACAATATTGTCTTATTTTGAAAAGCAAGATCTGCTGACATTTTAGGCATAAATAAGTCTCTCCCTTCATTAACGGCCTATTTCACTTCAAATTTAATATCTCCTTAAAGATACCCACGGCTTATGATTAAATTGATCAACAGCCAAAATGTTTGTCGGGTGACATAAGCTGATTTAGATTAATTCGTGCCTGCTAATCACGAAAATAATGGTATGCTGTTATAATAATTATTTGATTGAAGAGCTAAGACTTACCTCGATCGTCTAGTTGTGGGATCTTTCATAACCATGACCTCCGTGATATCTCCGAATTTGTTGAAGTAGTCTCTCAGGCTCTCTGAAAAAAGAAATGAAAAACATTATTTCTGTGCTAAAATTAGTACCTACACATCTAGAATCACAAGGCTTGGTAAAATCAATGCTTTCGTGTATACAAAAGCATTTTATGGAAAGTTTTTAAGAGGGAATAACCAGACAAAACTGGAAACATGTCATTTTTAAATCAAATTTTAGATGTATTGACTCTCTTCCACAACAAAATTATAAATTGATTTCGAAAGACTGTTCTTTTATTTATAAAGCTTTTTTTTTACTATTTTGAGAAAATACGTTTATGTTTAGTATAATAAGGTTTTACCGTAGGTCGTTGGCAGATTTGGTAAATTTTCAAATAAAATTTTGTATTACACAACATACATTTCAAATTATTTGGGAAAACTACTTTTCAGAATTTTAATTTAAGTTCAAAATAAAATCATAAAAAAGATCCGCGCCCTTGTTTTGTGATGAAAATACTTCAGTTTGTCTATTTATTTACGGTCTTACAAACTGATATGTATAAAAAAAATTACAATCTTATTTTGCTTCGACAATATTGAAAAATTATTAATACTTATGATCAAAAAATAATTTTAAAAAGTATATAATTTTAATAGTTTTATCATCATGAGTTTGAGCGTTTTTTAATGTAGGTATTTATCAAAGCAAATTTGGAATGAAATAAAAACGACATTGAGTTATTATGTAAAAATGCTGGAATGGAGAATAATTAATCTTTTTCATCGGAACCGCCCTGTACAGTTGCAAGGGTACGATCGAAAGATCATCGTTTGACGAAATTTAAATTCTCGGCTACTGGTTAATGGCTCTTAACGTAGATCAGTTAATTCAAAATAGTATTAGGTACATTGAAATAACGAACAAACAAACAGAAAATAATACACCTTCTGCGGCGGAGTGAATTTATCTTGCGAAAAGTTTCTTTATTGTATCAAAACTTAAACCAATAATAAGATTCAATCGAGTAAACCAAAATTTATTACGAATCGATGTTAGAAACGGCTTTTTATTCCCATAGAAACCTATTTTCGAAAGGCCACTTACTGAACTCCAAATTGCATGAAACCATTTCCGCTGCCCTGTAGTGGTTGTCGTATAAGTCAAAGGAGAAATCAAATAAGAAATCATATAAAAGCTACAATCCAATGCTGCAAAGGCAGCCGAGCGAGGACGATATGTTTCACAATCCGTGCATGTCTATTGACTTTGGACATAAAGATTCTTCAAATACTCCATAGCGGAAAGTTGTTAAGTCCACCTGGAGACGTCTACTTCCATTTTCTCGGAGCCATGAGCGTGAGGGATGGAGCGTATTATTTCAGTAGAGTTGGAACTGGAACCAGCACCGTTACCTGCCGGTGCCGGGTCACATAATACTCGGGCACGGGTGAGGGAATATCAGCTCCGTGTGAAAATATTGATTTAATTGCGGTATCATAAAGCTCTCGGAGATGCTGGATTGCAGGGAAATCCACGCTTGAATTAAGCCGCCTTACTGAATCACACGTGTCGTTAAATACCTCCACTCAATATTTGATAGAAATTATCCCCTCCTGCGTGCAATAAAAAAATAAAGATAAAACTCGGGGTTAAGCGCCACTAAATTGTTTGCCGAAAACCAACGAGGAATATTGAAATAAAAATGTTTTTAAAGTCGTAAAACTTATTATATTAAAAGGTTAAAATAAATTCAGAAAGTGAATTATATATTCAAAACCGCTTTGATGAATGATACAGCAGCAAACAGCGTTCCTTAAATGATAAGATCAAAACGAAGGCGTCGGAAAAAATAAATAGTAAAGAAATGTTTCATTTTGGCGATGTTTTCCCCCAGAGGAATACGCAGACTGGGGAAGGGGGACTCTAACGTGATTACGCATAATAAAGGAGCCGGTACAAAGCATGTCCCATCGCGGCCTGGCCGAGTAATACAGTCAAACCGAACCAACAAATTTCATAATTTATGACTCGATTCTTTGAACTTTTTATGGTATAATTGAAAATAACGTCTTGTAGATTTACAAATGTATTTTGCTTGCCACGTGAAAGGTAATCCGAACTCCCCGACGGATAGTTCTCCTTCGGTTTAACGTTAAAATATAGCTGAATGATATTCTGTAATCTTTTTCCAATCGACTTTGCTATCTGCTTCTTTCTTAGACGTCCCCGATATGGCGTTATATGGAGGTGGAAAATATTATCCCGTTCCTGGTCCAGAGCGTGTAGCGAGTAGCTGTACTAGAACCAGGAGTAGAGGTACCAGTAGAAGTAGGTGGCGTAGTACAAGCCGTGCAGGGAGTAGGAATATAGAATCCGGTTCATTTTATCGCAGGGCTGTGTCTGAGATAAAATGTAAGGAACGACTACGGGGAGACTTCTATCAGGGGACGGCGATATATTTTATATGAATACACGGCCAATTTTATTTGTTTTGTTTGCATCCTTTGCTTCGCCGACTCTTCATACAACAGGTTTTGTTATTTTAACGTTTCTTCCAAGTGAATTGTCTGCAATTTAAGCAATCCTCTGAAATACCAAAACCCTTATTATAACCAAAACGGTATTACCTATAAAATTACACCTGCATAATGATGCAATGTTGTTAAACACCTGAATAATAAGATACGAGTTTGTAAGGAGGTAGAAATATTTTTACAAAAAGAAACAGTCCTCAACATCAAAACAATTATTTGGTTGGCGGGCATGGGTACCGCGACCCCGGAAACCATTTTTAAGATAATAATAATTGGATAATTTGTAAAGCGCCGTTTTTGTGAAAAATCACCTCAAGGGTGCAATACAACTTATGAAGAATTCCTAGGTTCTATCTATTTTAACTATTTACAAACAGATTCAGAAACATACTTACTTGGCAGGTCACTTCCGATAAACACACTTTAATTAGAAAGTTAATGTTTGCAGAAATTATGGCTTTGCACGCTGAGGGCTTTATATTTAAAACACAGGACATTGCATGATTTTACATTATTTGCTACCCCTATCACTGTTAGTATTACATTTATTAAAAGATTAGTGGCAAGAGTAAAGTTGATATTTATTTTGAGATAATTTAGGACTCTTTAGGGATGGTGAATATTCATGAAATGACCTTTAATAACGCTTACAAATGAGTTTTTTTTATTATTTTTTTTTTAAATTTTTACAAATGAGTTATTTACTACCCCTCATACATAAGATATGAACGCTGCTATTGTAGGTCATCCCAAGTGGTGAGCTAAGTTTGGTGACTTAGTAGAAGTGCCCGGGTTTATGGGGGAGGTTCGTCCAGTTCAGATATTGTCGGTGGATGTATCCACAAACTGCGTGGTGGGCCGGATCGGGAGAGGCCGGCTTTCAACTCTCAACACATTGCCTTGTACCGCAGTGGGTGAGATGAATTCATACGTCCGACACTCCTGGATAAATTGACCCTGGTCCTATATCCCTAAGGCAGGGTAGGCATAATGCCTACTTTTGTTTTTATTTTTCCTTACCCAAAAGAGGTTCAGGTAATATTTTATACTTTTCTTTGATACTAACATTGTTGATAGCAAGCTCTTGCATACTGCTGCCTAACAACGTACGCGGGCACAATGGAGGTCTAGTTTCGTTTATTAAATGTAGATTCGTTTTTATAAAAAAATTAGAGTCCTTGCAAGAGCCTTGAAGGGGTAACCATCTGTTACCTATACCAGGGCGGGTAAGTGGTGGGTCCTCCAATGTGGTCCTATCCAATTATACAATTTTCTTATCAGAACCCTCCTTCCTTTCCCCAAAAAGACTCTCCACGGAATCCCCGAAGATGACGTAGGCCCTTAAAAAATATTTTCTTCATGGCCTTCTGTGTGGAGTTAATGTAAAAAAGCTACAAATATTCTTGCTTTAATACTTAGGGAGCTAAATCGAATTTCGTTAGTCTTACATAAATAAGGAGCTTGGAAACAAAACAGAAAAGCGAATTACTTTTCTTTTTACCCCAGCACCGGGTGTTCCGGCTTCCTACAGTAAATAAAGGCAGAACTAAACTTCACGTGTGCGTAAACATTTTTCAAGTCCCTGCTCTCGTCGCGTGGAGACCTGGAGATATCACCGCCTAATACATACAGACGTGGTTTTAGATTAGAGGCGACACATTCGATTCCCCGCGATACCCTATAGCTGGCGTAGGTACTATGTAGGTAATCGTTCTCCTCTTGTGTCAGTGGCTTTCTGAGCAACGCACGTACAGAGTACCTTCATACATTACATTCACACTACTAGAATTAATACGACGCGTCGCCATATATGACGACGAGTATATTATCTTGTTTAAATAAACGTATTATTTTTATCACAAACATCAATGTATTTTTTAACCAACAAGTTTATTAATTACTGTATTGATCTTAGAAGGTTATTTGGGTTGTTTTTCTTTTTAACCTTCATAAAGTTGTCTCTACCAGTTAGTGGAGAAGAATTCTACAGAATTACCAATTTTATAATAATATAATTTATACAATTTTTTATGAGAAAAACTCTCTTTTAATAACTTTTGAAGGTTATTCCCATCAACGTAATATATCATTGAAGACGAAGATAACACTTATAATCTAAATGAAAATATGAAAGAAAACAAGACACAGAAAAACAGAAAAAAAACAATGGTCGCAACTGGGACTCGAACCCAGACCTCTCGTCTTACCGGGACGGCGCGTTTTCCAATTTCGCTATTGCCACCTTCTGTCAAACCGTCATATTTGTCAATCTCATATTTCAAATATTTAGAATCATTAATATTATCTTCAACTAGTTCTTTTTCCATATTATAGGCAACTACTCTTTTTATTGGAAACAATCATTCAAAGAATTAATAAAAAGAGTAGTCATTTAGACTTTCATAAAGTCAATAGTTCCATATGAATAAATTCGGATACATTTATCCGAGACGCTATTCAGGTTACAAACCAACTATTTTTAAACTCCAAAAAGTGTGACCTGTCAAGCGATTATTATTTTTTATGAAGTTTAATAAAATATTTATAAAAAACCACAAAAGCTTGCCTCCTACAACTGATTTTTAATACGTTAATTCCGTCACGTGGGTTATCATTCGAAATAGGTATACACGCAGCTCGTTTTTGTCACCCCCCGACCTTTTAGGCCTCCTTCCCCACTTGCTACAATTTCCCCTCTGAGATCCAGAGAGAATTAATTTATATAAAAAAAAAATGCTTTATTAGTACGTGATCAGTATGTTTTTTGTCTTTTTTAGACCCATTTTTTTAACCGGCTGACGCCCTCACTGTGCCATCTCAACGTCCCTTAATTTTCTCTGGGTCTTCTACCACCCCCCCTAAAAGTATCAAACGTCCACAAGAGCGCGTTATCACACATTTTGAGAACCTGTGATCTAAATCTATCCATAATAATAACATTTTTTTGGATTAGTATTTTAAGAGTGAAACGTCTATTGTCCACTATTTTAAATTGATTGGGTCTGTTCTAAAGCGAATAAATTTGCCAACCTTTGCCGATGCTGCACTGAGAAAATGGTTTATAAATTGCTATAATCGTTATTGCCAAGATTCCCGAATGCTGCTCCGCAAATACTTGAATAAGCAACAAAAGCGTTTTCGCTTAATGCGCGCATTTTTTAAGCGGTTTACCTCGGAACGAGTGCACCATCCCCGAAATGAGATTGTTGGATTACATCGAATTCTATTTTCTTGCAATTCCGTTTGCGGTCATATTTTGTGGTAATATCCGGTCGTCGTTAGGGGGACTTACAATAGATAATAATATCCATAGTACAGCGAAATAGAGATCTAGGGACTGGAAAACATAGCCAAGGGCCAGCCCACTTCGATTCTTGGGGATTAACTAATTTAGTTTTTGAAAGCGGACAAACAAATCGGATGTTTTAACGGATTTGGGAGAATGCGGGGAGCAGAATTGCGATTTTAGGATTTAAGGCAGGTCGGGCCGGGCTGTGGTTCCCCCTTTGGCCGCATAATCGCCCCAGTTCGGCGCTAGTTTCCAACAAACTGTACGCGTGGCCCTGAAACTTTAACCCGCCTTATACGGGCTCGGGCTCGGGCTCGGGCTCCCGATGTGATACGCCATTTTTCCCAAAGTCAGAATAAAAACAAGAAGTCAATCTCTAATAGCTTAACAAAGTTCTTGACAAAAGTTCTTATTCTCAGTGCCACAACATGCCGTTTCCTCGGTTGTAAAAGTAAATCAAAATGCCAAAAGTTAAAGTAGCGGAACGATGGAATTGTAGTTTATGTCTGCATTATCGAACTTTTCTCGGAATATTGATGATGCTCTCTTTCAATCTATTACAATGCTAATGCATTTGAAATGATGTGCTAACTTCCGCAATAGACTCATACTACCACTACCTTACTTATTATCATTTCCATTAGCACTTAACCATTCCGATCTTTCGCCTTTGTGCAAGATTTTTGTCTTAAACGAGCTGTCAGATTTATAAAAAATGTGTGTTATTTCTGCTTCGCAATTAAAGCCCAATAAATTAAATATATCTGAACGTAGCCGAATATTAAAAACTGCTTTTGAAAGGGTATAAAACCAGCTTTCAAATCGTATTATTACAAATAAATAATAAACATTTGCAAATATTTAAAATTTAGAAAGCAAACATTCAAAAAATGTAAAAATTATTCATGTAATGTTTTTATATTAAAACGATACTTAATTCACGGAGTGTGTAAAAAAACACTTATTTTATTGTACAAATGTGTAATTAACAATTTTTTCAACTCACTTTTTTACCATTTCCTACAAAAATATATAATAAAAAATTAACAATGTCTAACGGCGCGTATGCGATTTGGCGGGTGAAAACTGTTTCTACAAAATAAGTATTTTATACCTGTATCTATGGATAACGTTGAATAGAGATGTGTAGCGTGTTTTATTAAAGATATTTTAGTTTTCGTTTTAGGTTTGTAACTAGAACAAAAACGGAGTTATAACGATTTCTGTGGGAACACACGCGTTAGCTTTGAAACAAGTTTATTGTTATATTGTCGTGTAAACAAGCTTATTCTTAGGATTGTCTAGGATGTCTAGGACAATCATTAGAGTCATCAAGCAACATTCACCTTTAATTATGTAAGGTTTATGCAAACTTTATTGCTGTAAGCCGGACTCGATGTTCCCGGAGTCCAAGAGCTCGCTGGGAAAGAGAGCATGGAAGTTTTGAAGAATGCTTTGAGCGTAATCAGCGGGCAGCCCATCTCTTTTCATATTCCACCATTCTTATCTCGGGACGTAATCGCAAATTGCATCGTACGTGGAAAATCGGCTCGCGGTGTCAGGGACGGACTGGCGAACACAGTTGCCGAAAAACTTAGAATTCGGCCTTTATCGCCTTATAATCCAATCTAAAAATCAATAAATAGCCAAGCATGTCAGTAATACGGACATGCTTGGCTATTAATTGATATTAAATATGCATTGTGGGATTCTTCGTCAGATTCAAATGATTTTACGTTGCATTTTATAGCAAAACACTGCAACAAAATTTACGTGTTTTTTAAATTGCATCCTTCTAAAGCTTAGATTTTTACATTTATTTGTTAATTGTGACCTACGGTGCTATATAAAGTGCTTTATAAAACAATGCCTACCCAGACAGAGTTGGTAGTCTTTTTTTAAATTGCGGCGAGTCAACGTTTATTTTTAAAAAAAGAAGTAGAGTTGTTAGAAAAATTAACAACTCGACCTCTTCTAACCTACAAAAAGAATTCAGTTTCGGTATTACATAAGTAGCTTAATATATTTTTGTGTGTACCTTACCAATATTTTGGTGTGTTTTATTAAGGAACGTATATCCGGTAAATTTATGTTTCTCGAACATTTAGAAAAAGCTGTTCAAGTTTTTAGGTGTCCACTTTTAGGATATAACTTTTCAAGCCACATTTTGTGAATGTTACTTTTCAGTGGTTTCATGTAGAATAAAACAAGTGTTTTTTTTTGATAATTAACGCATTCTTAATACTTACGCCCACATTTTTTTTTAATTCACGCCCACAATTTTTTAAATGTTATTTCCAGAAAACCTTAGACGAATTTGTTCAACCCTCAAATCTCTCACAAATAAAAATAGATTTGCAATATTTTTCAGGAACATTTTGAAAAACATATTCTTAAATCACTTTTATATAGACCTCAAAACTTTTAATTAGTTTTCAGAATTTGTAAAACTTATTTTTTAACGTCTTATGTAAAATTTTCATTTTGTGGCTTGAAAGTTTTTACCAAACCACAGTCGTCATGTATTTTGAAATAGTTCAGGCCATTACTTTGCAAAGCTAAAAAGTGTCAGTAGTTCGCCTCTGCTTAGTAAGCAAAGTTGCTCAAACACCATAAAATTGGAAGTTGCTGGGATGTGGGCGGGGCGGGTCGGCAACTTTATTCCACCTTGTGGAGTATAGACACAGGATAGAAGGGAAGCGGACTCAGGATAAAGCAGGCACCTGCCTCCCTTCACCCGCTTACCGGCTTTCCGGCGGCTGGCTCGTCCGATTTGGCGCCGAAAACATTCGCGCGGGAAATCCGTATGCCAAATGATCGCACTAAATAAAATTGAAGCTAAACTTACACGTTGAAAATATTGTTTCCTGTAATACCTACCTATTGCGTAAAAAATGCAAATTTTAAAAACCAAATTTTATCATTTGTTTTATCGTGACATCAGAATCCGCCAACCAATGATGTCAATCAAACAGGGCATTTGATGTGTTGGTGTTTTATTAATTTTTAAATAAAGATTGTATGATTCTACGCATATATCCATACTAATATTAGACTATTAACTGCTCGAGTTTGTTTATGACGCTTTCACACATTAACCAATAAAAATACTTTAAAAATTCATTCACCAATAGAAAGCTAAATGATATGCGAAGACTATAGTCTGTATATGATGGCAAGCTCTAGCGTTATGAAATTATAAATATTAATATATTATATATGTTATACGTTTTCTGTCGCTAACAAAAGCGAGTTTTTGCTAACGTCAGAAAAAAACCGTTTCCACGGAAACGATATTGATATATTTGTGGGCTCTAAGCTGGTAGGTACTCAGCCTCCTGGTCGGCTACTGCTCCAGAAAATTCAAATATTAGAATATGATTTGTTTTTTTGGACAAGCTTCTGTTTTGGAATAAATGTCAGATAAGAGTTCCTACATTAAAAATATAATTCGTAACGATTATAAAGACTGAATAATAAATAGTGTTATTTTTTATTATACTAACAAACATCCAAATATTTCATTAAAAATAAATATCCGAAATGTTTGTATGCGCATAAATTCCGAACGAATGATCAAAATTGGATAATTATTTTTTTTTGAGCTGTAGCTTTATGAAATTTAGGTGGCAGGCGAGATGTTTGAAAACTGAATGTAAGGGAATGAATGTATGGAATGCGGGAGGGGGTGGGGGTGGGGAGAAGGAGGAGTAATTGATAAGTTCAACCGCTACAGTAATTTCCCGTAATACCATGCGAGCGAAGCCGCGGGGAAAAGCTATTATTAATATTATAAAAACCAAACAATTACATGTTGCATTATATGAGAAAATAAAAAATAAAAAACAAAGTTAATTGACATAAGGTATTCATTAAGATTATAATGACATTTGTTTGGAAAAAATGTTTTTAGTGATGATTTGAATTTGAGTTTATCTTGTATTTGTTTAATGTTTTGTGGAAGGTTGTTGTACACTTTAATGGCCATGTAATATGGCCGTTTTTGGAACATTCGTCGGCTTAGTTCTTAATTGTCCAAACGACCATCAGAAAATTTTACAGGACGAGAAGGTTTTCTTTCATTATTTCATTGAAATATTATGATAAGTGTTTTAGATAAAGCTATTTCCTTAAAGGTAAAAGTCTTATTAGTTCAAATAATTCTTAGTTAAGTGATTAACTATCATTTTTTATACCTTATTTTTAATATTAAAGTGGACATTGAACAAAAACTAGAATGGTGTTTGGACAATTAAGAACTAAGGCGACGCATTGTTTTGGTTGCTCTTGGTATTAATAAGTTTTCTGTGAACCTTGTAGCGTATTTATGAATTGAGTTTTTTTGTGGGAACTTGACTAGAGATGATCGCACTAACATGCATAACTCCATTATATATAATATGTCTGTGACTGTTAGAATTTTCAGATTTTTAAACATATGTCTTCACGAATCCAGATGATCAAAATTTGCAATTTTTACCAAATAAACAAAAACTTGGTGGAAGATTTTTTAATTAATTTCAGAATCCATGCATTATTATTATTTACGCTGTGTAGAAACATCGCTTCGACAATGCTTACTGAAGGCCAAATGTATAGCTTCATTTTCACCGTAAGGCATTATGTCAGTGGCCTCAGGGAAAGACTGGAAGAGAACTAAGTGCAAAAACTCCATCGTTAAAGAATCTTTTAGAGCTTATAAGAAAAACAAGCAATTATGAAGTTTACAAGATAGTAACGACTAAATGACAAGCTAACATAAAAGCAAGCAATACCTACGAGAGATTTTCTTTCTGCAATTTATTTCTTCAGAATTAGAATGTAAACTATGTTTTTATTAGTGTAAGACAACCCCATTGTTCGTATTTGGATATTAAATTCGCAATGAATTGTATGAGATATTAACTCTGTTGGGAACAATGCAACGTTTTGGCGCAACATAATCCCTGGAGCAAGATAATTGAAATACCTCCAGAGCCCTGATTCAGCAACGTAGCATTTGGCCTACCAGTTTACCTGGAGTTGAGCTGGAACGCCAACTTTTCTATACGTTATCCAGTTCCACATCATGGTTCGCTGGATGCCAACCGTATCTGAGTAGGTATAGTTTCCGATACACGGTTTTGTGTCGCGACTGCACATTTGGCCAGGTATCCTCCACCGGCAACAAGCGAATAAGTAACGCAACACATTACAGCAAAGTCTGAAAATTATTACACACCAACACAAGAGACAAATCTTTTTTTACTCAGAGCCTTTAAATCAGTCGACTAAAGATCCAGCGCTTGGTTTGGTGGGTATCTGGCTTAGGGCAGAAAGGCGCTCAGGTGTTACGTTTGCATTTCCGAAATGTTTGACACAAATAAATAGGGATAAATCTTTGATTGCTTTACAAAGTCTCGCCATATTTCTGTTGCTGCAAATTCATGTGCTATTGGCGAGTTAATAAACTAAAAAGTGTTTGAGAGTGGACCGGTATTAGAAGTGTGAAGGAGATATTCCGGGCAGCACAAGATAGAGAGACATTTTCCGTAGTGATCGCCAACGTCGCGCGTCGAGGGACCTGATAGAGCACACGAAGAAGAAGAAAAATAAACTAAATAACCATGTGTTGTTTAGTTTATTAACTCAATTTTGAGCAATGTCAAATTTTTAAGACGCTTTAAAAATACTTTTTTGGAATTTCACCTTCAGGCACACAGCTTAAAAAAATTGGTAAATCACTTTAAAAATACTTGTTTGCTGTGATCAGTCAAAATTAGACACGGAAGATTGTAAATCGCACAGTGAGTAGTGCGGCCACTGAAAACCTCCGTGGTCGAGAGGTAAGACTCTGGACTCGCAATCCGAAGCTTGCGGGATCAAATCCCGGCGTACGCAAATAAAAATTATTTATTTAATCTGTGTTATTTCACAAATAATTACTTAAAAATAATGCATAAAATATTTGCGACGTTTCAGAGTGGAAGATACTCTGAGTATCGCCCTGGTGTAAGACCACAATTCAGAATTGAAACTTTGCGTTTGAAATAGCTTTAGCCGTGTTTGGTGACCAGATCTGAATAGCCAGGTACTTCCCCACCTTCCTCTTTCCAATCTCCTTCACCTCCCCACTACCTTCCTTCAGCCCCACAACATGCCTTAATTTGGGGATGGCTCCAGACGGGAGCAGTTGAGACTCTTGTGCGGTACTCACATAAACAAATAAAAAAAGTGTGAAAATAAAATATTTTATCATTAAATTTAGCCACTGCGGGCTGGCTACGAAATAACTCTTTTTCTATGGCAATGATTTTCTGGAAAGAAGTGTTCAAAGTTTCTCTTCGCATGGGATTCTATTTCAAGTTTTAGAGTCCAATATACTCGATCACCAAACTTATAATATTGAAAAGGAGCTGGTTCAATTAATTAATTGCAAATTAACTTATTTTAAGGATCCGTTTATCGAACAAAAGAATTTCTACAACCTAATTCAAAGCAAAATTCGCATTCCTTCGTTACGGAGATAAATCTAATTTCTAGAAACGTAGATTGAGTCTTTTAGATTTCTGAGAATTTTCATTTCAAGATCCTTTATCTATTATAATATCATTATGTGGGTATTTATTTCTTTAATATTCGGACTACGAAGTCCATAAGTACGTAGAAATATAATTATTAGGTTATCTTTCGTTGTTCATCTTGGTGAGACATATTTCCAACGATACAAGTTATAACATAAATTTAATGTTTCCATTTTTCATGATATAATATTATGATTAATTTATTACAATACTTTGATGAATTATTTTGGATTGAATGATTATATGAACTTACCAAGCTACGCAATGAAAGCCAAGGTCTCGTATTAAATAATTTGTGTTACTTAATAAACCCATTATGAGATTTGTAATAATTGATTAATAATTAATCTTCAGCACCATCATTCTCATCCATTGACAACATTCTATACTATCTATACTAATATTATAAATGCGAAACTGCGTGTATTTGTTTGTTACGCTTTCACGCGTAAACCAATAAACCATTTTTTCAAATTCTTTCATCAGAAAGCCACATTACATGCGAGTAATATTGGCTATATATAATGGTAAGCTCTGGCGTTACGAAATTGTAAACATTAATTTATTATATTTTTTATACGTTTTCTGTGGCTAACAAAATGGAGTTATTGCTAACGTCAGAAAACAAATCGTTGCCGTGGAAACGATGTTGATTTATTTGAGGGAAATCGTAGTTAATATCTATCAATCTACGTAAATAAAAATGAATCTCCGAATTGTTTGTACGCGCATAACTTCCGAACGACTGCACCAAATTGGATATTTTTTTTACTACTGGTGAGCTCTGGCATTACGAAATTTAGGTAGCACGCAAGCTGTGTAAAAACTGAATGTACCGGGAATGAATGTATGGAATGCGGATGGGGGGGGGAGGGTGGGGGGGATGATAAGTGCTAGCGCTAAAGTAATTTCCCCCTAACACCATGCGAGCGAAGCCGCGAGTAAAAGCTAGTAATAAATTTAAAAAAACACGCTCGTGTAATCATAAGAATTCAGTGTTTACCATAATAGTGAATGTAATTTATTTTACTTTACAGTGAGAGCGGTTCATTTTAATAGAACTCAATGAGCGCTTTCATTATTACCGTGACGATCCATAATAATTCTACGGCTCTTTCTTACACATTAAATAATGGTTAGACAAAAGTTGAGACACACACTATGTGCGTGTGTCTGTTTCCTCCAAAGTACTACTCTTTTCCTTTGGAGGAAACAGATATATCTCATTACGGCTCAGCTACGGCGACGGGATTTGCGTTTTACTTTCTTTGTACGTGTGAGGGAGATGTATGATAATAATTGTTTCTTTCCTTTGTAGGGAATGCAGATTGTTATTTGGTGTGTAAGAAAGAGCTGCAGCATTATTATATATTTAAGAACAAAAGCAAAACCATGAGCGCATTGACGGTTGACGTTTTAGAATTTTTTGAATTCACTCAAACTTCAATATTATCCTTGTAACTATGTTACATACTTTCGAAACTGTTGTCACGGCTAGAAGTATTGTAGGGGTCTACGCAGGCGTCACCGTGTGGTGTGTGAGAGAGGTGCAATAAAATGTACATTTTTTTCCTTTGGAAGAAACAGACCTACGTACATTGAGTACTTCATCTGTTGAAAGACCTGCAGTGTTATTATGATAAGGAACGTATATTTATCGCCTTTTATGTGTCGTCACGGTATCATAATCGTGGATTATCGCGGTAATTAGAAAAACGATCAATGTGTTAATTTTGAAAAAAATTCGGTCAAACAAATAATATTAACAAAGTGTTTCAAAATCCTCTCGCACTCAGAATCTTGAAATACGTGATGTTCATAAGGGTTCCATGCCAACTCAGAATCAAGTCAACTCAACATCTCTTTGAAAATTCATTAAAAGCTGTGAAAAGAATAATTTTAAAATAGCCCATAATCCTAACCTATCGTTACCTATTAAACCAAAAAAAAATCATCACTTTTAATGTCCTTTCAGAGGGGTGGTGAAGTTGTGCGTTGTTGAGTTATCCGGTCACCATTTATAAGATACTTACAATGTAGATGTACGTACAATGTAGCAATATATCGATGTTAATAACAAGAATATGCTTATATATATATTAAAAAAAAAAAACAAAGTTTCCTACCACAAAGTGAAAAAAATTATGAAACTTAGTGAATTTTTTTTTAATTATTTTTTTTGAAATGACAAAAAATGAAGCAATAACAACTTATAATCCATCTCTCTAATAATACATGTGTGTGTTGGTTTTTTTCCTTATCTTTAATTTTAGTTCGGAAAAACTTGAGGCGAGCCATTTCAATAACTTTATGTTTGCATTCAAAATTTTCTTATCTAAAGAATTGTTTGTTAACAAAAAAGAGTAAACATAAAATTTAAAAAATAAATATATTTTAGGATATTTCAGAAAATTATTTAAAAAAATTGAATTTATTTATAATGTTTCTAAATCTGTTGAAAAATTTTGTTAAACTAAGATTTTTCATTGAATACGTACTTTTGATCAAACATTAAGATAAAAAAATTATAAAATTACGAAATACGTACTATATGTAGGTACACTGCGAAAAACAACACTCTTAATCTAACATTAATAAATCTAGTCATGTAATAGAAACTTGTAACGCAATAACACAATAGAAACAAGGATTATTATTCAGGCAGATAATAACATTATAATCCTTTATGCAATCAAGCCGGAATTTCATCAAGTCTCTTTCTATGAATGTGTGTACCCTTCATTATCTGAAGCGGTATTACAAATTAGTGGAGAGGTACTCGCAGGTAGCACACACGAGCCCCTTAACCAATAAGCAGATTTCAGTGGGCCACCAGCCACCAGCCAGCCAGCCACCAACCCCCGACAGCCGGCATTCGGTGTCTCGGTAGGGGGGCTCTCGGCTCTCGGTGCGGGTGGCTACCACAAGAGCCACCGTAAACCACCAAGATTCAGGTAAGCAATTATTATGACTGTCGAATCAAAGGTTGCGATGGTGGGAGCTTTATTTGGAAGGGGGAGTGAGTACTTTCTTCTTCTTTGTTAGTTTGGGTATCGGTTTTGATTGATAATTGTATTGGTTTAATTCATTTAGCCTTAATAATAAAAAAAACACTTTCCAACCTTTAAACAGTGTTTTAGTAACACATTTATTTATTTAAACGCCATAAATGGCTTTTACAATCAAGTGTTACATGATACAGTGGTACACAGAGGGTAACAGTATTTTAATAATAACGAAAATGTAATAGTTGTACAATATTTAAATACTAGGTTTATATTAGAATTGATATAAAACAATAATATAATGTATGTGTGATAACGGCTAGTAAATAGGTATGTGATACAATTACGTGTTACAACCAGAAAAAAAATAATGTGAAAACTTAAGGAAGAGAATAGAACATGTTAAAATAACGAAACATTATATTTACGCGGAATAAAAATATATAAATAAAGGTGACTTGTTAGCAAGTAGAATCGAAGAATCAAGCAAAGTCACACATACCTATTCATACATTCACATTTATTTCCAAATCTAGGAAATGATTATGAATAGAGCAATTTAGTAGAGTTTATTGTTACTTTAAAAGGTACATTCAACATTGAAGGGGTTCACTTAATGCGTGGCGGTCGGATCGGAAGAGACTGGTTCTACTCTCACCTCATACCTTTTTCCTTCTCAGAACTTATTTTTCTTCTTTTTCCTAATAATATCCTTTACACAGCATCCCCAAAGATGCATTTTATCCTTGGGTCTTCAATGTGAAGCAAATGTAAAAAAAATACTTAAATTTCAGTTGAAACAAACGTCGTTAACTGGCAGCGAAAGAGCTAGCAACCATGCATTTTGGAAAAATGATACGTGAGATTTCCGTCTTAAAAAAGTTAGCTTATTTTTTCAGATGTATTAGTTTTTAATTGACTGTTACCACGTGAATTTCACAAGAATTCCATTAAAGTGTTGTGTTTTAATATCATAGATGCCTTACACATGTGCAGGTGAATACAAATCCAAGATATCAACGTTTATATTGCGCAAACAATTAACTCAAATTTTTTTTATTGTTTTACTATGGAAATTAATAAAATATTTTTTTTATCGTACAAAGCAAGATAAAAAAAGTGAGGTGACAGTTTTTTTGCAAATTCTTAAATAAAAGGAAAATGTTTTCTTATCTCTACAATGTTTCGGAGTTTGGAATAAATATGTAAGTGCTTTTTTTTCAACTTTTTTCATCTTTGAAATTAAAATATTTAACATTTAAATCAAACAAATACAGCAAGAGGATGAACATTGGTTGTTTAGAGCTTAGAACTTTACTTAAGGTTCTTAATTGAATCGTAATCAGAACATAACTAGACAACCCTAAAATCTAGTAAGTAATTACTAAAATCTACTAAGGTGGCATTTCACCATCATCCCCATAGCTTATCCATTCACATAACGAATATTAATAAATAAACAAATAAATACTTGCAACTGGTACTCGGCTATCTTATCCAATATGTAGCCATTATTCATAGGTTCAAGTGTCGAATAGTGAACTCCGACTTTTTAAATAAATAAATCCTGTATGATTAATCTAAAATGTACGTTACCGTATGAATAATCTATGAGGAAGATGGTGAAATACCCCCTAAATCTAGTTTTAATAACATTAAAAGGAAACTAATTTTTTACTAGACATCGAACACAGTCATAAAATAATGCTAGGTGCAATGCAACCACCTAAAAGTCTGATTTATTGTGTTGGAAGATATTACCTTGGAGTCAAAATGATCGATTGCTTTCCTTGTGTGTTATTGTTTATGGCCATAATAAAACGATTCTTTGGTCTGATTTCGCATGTGACTGCTTGTTTGTCAGATGTTAAAACATTCGCCCGCCGCTGAATGCATTAGGGAAGCAACTCGCATAATCTGTCATATTAGAAGTCATGCGGGGAGATCAATTTTTATACGGGATACGTTTGCTCTATTTCCACGGATGAAGTATTAGCATGTTCGATGGAGGTTGTATATTGCTATTTATTTTGGAATTCAGAACACAGATACTTATTCGATTTACTAACCGCATTAGGTATATTGATTTCGCGTTTCCTTTTCTTGATTTTTACCAAATAATTTTCATATCCAATAAAGTTTTTTGAAGTGAATACTTCTGTAGCACGGCTGTGATTTGGATTTCGGATGATACGGAAATGGCAATTAGTGCACCTGCGACACACCAATTGCGCTCATCGGCCGCTTTGAAAATGATGTTACTTCTAAAGGCCCCAATTAGTTGGGATATAAAACGGAAATTACGCGAGGTCTGCGCTCATTGGTCGCTTTGATTATGACCTCACTCTACAAGTGTTGGTTGAGATTGTTTTGATAAACTTTTTTGCGGCAAACTTATTTTGTGGCACCATTTTAATTCAAAATTAGTAAAAATAAGACCGGTGGTTTCAAATTGTGATGCTCCTAACAAAAAAACATCATCAATAATTAATAGAATTATTATAGATTCACACCTTTTTATCTTAAATAAACAATTGAAAAATCATTTGATTTAATTGAACACTTAAAACTTTTGGAAATCCCTGACAAAGCATGATTAATTTATTTTATATTAGCTCCACACAGGAGGCCATAAGGATAATAATTTCCCTCAGGGCCTACGCCATGTTAGGGGATTCTGTGTGGAGGGTCTTTTTAAGGAAGAGAAGGATAGGAAGTTCTGGGAAGAAAAAAAGTATTAGGGGTGAGTAGGAATCTGGGAGTCAGTGTATCCAGGAGTCCCGGACATATGAATCCATCCCTCCAACAGCTGTGCAAAACGATGGGAAATAAGTTAGGAATAACTTTGTTCTATGCACATATACTTGATCTAATAATGTACCAAATATCCAAAATTTCCTATAAAGGTTCAGGCAGTGATTAAGAGAGGCACCGCTGTTGACATTTTCCCTCGATTTTCTACAACATCAAACGTATATTACTCTTTAAAGAAACTGGTATCTTCCTTTTGCAGCAATAAATCGTGGCACCTCAACGAAAATCGTTCCGTTGATGTTCGAAAATCCCGTTACGGACCGAGCTTCGCCCGCCGCAAATACCTAATACCGGGCGGAGCATCTTCGCGGGAGGGGTTAAACTGGCGGCAAAAAAGGACGTAAATGGAATTTACAACCGTTTCGAGAAGGCAAAACTAAGATAGATTGTGTAACGTGCATGAAATATGAACGGTCGGGAACAAAACAATAGTAGCGCCTGCGTGGCGTGGCGTGGCAAGGAGCGCGGGAGTGGCAGTCCGATGCAATCCCCATTGTGTTTTCCGTTCAGATCGGCTGCGGAACGGCAGATTACACGGCGTGCACCGTGCAATGCGCACTGTGCGGTGTGCTGGGAGAAATCTTGACGTAAAGCAAGGCGGTTTTAAACTATTTCTATGCAAAATAAGCGCCAATATTTATTTGTGAGAATCCGCGCTGTGCCATCCATTTCGACAAGCGTAAGCAAAAGTTCGTTTATTGTTATATCACCTCGTAGAACCATTGAATACATGCACAGTAGGGGTTTATATAGCTTTAATGCAATTTAACAATATCAATAAACACAGAATTTAACAATTAAAATGATAATCTTAAGCGAGGCAATCTTATTTGGTAATGAGATAATTAAGACAGCACAATATCCTAATAATAAGGGTATGCTGAAGTCTCACTTTTCAATGAATGCCGACAAATTCGTAACCATAATAACTTTTTTTTTTCAAACCGATGATACCGGGGGATATGAGTAATTTATATTTAAGATTAATAAAAACAGAACCCTACCATTAATATATTTCACGTAAAACGGTTTAAAACTTTTATTATTCATTTTCCAACTATAAATTTAGCGGTAAGCACAAGATTTTATTTTTTTAGACGATGAATTAATAATTTTTGGAGAGATTCGTTTAGGAACATCTTAAGTATTAGTAACACGTTCTTCAGAATAAATTAAAATAATTCCGGCGGAAAAATGAAATTTTCAGGCCTGCTAGGGCGAATTCGACCGTAGGTCTGTCCAATACGCTGGGCCGCCCGCGTATATTTGTGTACACGCTTTCTTCACTTGCGTCGTTAAGATTCCCACATTATTTCAAATTGTGTAGAGCAAATTCAACCGTAGGTCCATCCAAAATACCGGGTCGCGAGTCGCAATTTGTGTATACGGCTTATTTACTCACGTCAAGACTCTGACTTTATTTTAGGGTATTGTGTCTTAAACCATATTTCATGGACATATCTCACGATGTACTTACTACAAATGAAGAATTTCTTGTGCAATAACGTTACGAAAATTAACATCATTTGCTGGTGAGGCGATTGGTTGTCTGGAGCGGATTTATGTCCATTGTGCGGAGTGGAACCTTCTGGACTATATTGTGGGTAATAAGTGGCACTTGAAATGTGGACCCTATGTAAATTGCTAAGAGTTTGCTGAATAGAATACGTAACTAAGGAAAAACCGTTACTCGATATCAGCATCAGAGAAAATTCCAACTTTGCAATCAAAAAGAGAAAAACTAGTTTCTTTAACCACATTCTCAGAGAATCAATGTCTACCAAAATTTATGTATTTTATCAGTTTCTCCATAAAACAGTTATACACCAGAATATTATGGAGGACATTACAAAATTTAAAGAAAGAAGTGTATGGGGGGCAGTTTCACTATTTTGTGACGTATTTCAGAAGATAGTTACTGTAACTCTCTGTTTTCACTTAACTCTCTCTGATTCATTTAGCAGTTGAATTGCTCTGTTTAATGGCGCATTTCGATAGGAAGAAGTTCTCGCTTTCGGATCTAAAAAGTGCGTGGAATCTCTCACGAGTGTACGCGTTAGGGACATATAAGTGAATCTCTTTCAACATGGGCGGATTCAGTATAATGCCAGAGATTAGTTAAAAAAAAGTGTTTACCCAAAAATATTTTTCGGCAGGCTTCTAATGTATTAAGATCGAGCATTCCTGTTAAGAACAACGATGGATACAGGAATGGGTTGTATGTATATTCCCTCATGTACATGTACAGGTATCGCATAAACCTTTTTTGAACTCTTTCCATTTCTAGGATATGGTTTTGTTCAGAGGGGGCCCAAATAATGGAGCTATATTCCAAGATGCTGCGGACAAGTATTCAAAATCAGAGTAAATACTTATATAGTAATATAAAGCTTTGCTGGACAAAGTAATCTGAATAGAGAGGTATTTCCCAAGGTGCCACTTTCCTTAGATTACGTTTCTTGGCAATAATTTGTCTAACGATTGTATTTGATTGATAGGCAAAAATTGTCTTGTTGAATGAATGGCCTCTTTTATAATTCGTTTTGTAACACCAAGAATCACAACATTCATTAAAGTGAAGAAAGCAACAAATATCACCACGGTATTATTAAACAAACATTTTCATAATTTTGATGTGTAGATAGATCTATGAGGACTGACACACACTAAGGCTTATGTCATAATATTAATGAAGTGAAGATAACCATAAAATATCTTCAAGGTATTCATAAACGGGGTTGAAACTGATAAAATAATAATTTTCAACATTTTGACGCGAAGCTGCATCAGGCCAGGCGCACTTGTCACATGTCCCGGCGGGAGCGAGGCAAAGACAGGTCCCGGGATGTATTATCGCCGCATAATGCATCCCACATCCCACCATTCCAGCATCAGGCCAGGCGCAGGCGGCCTGGGCCCCTCTGCCGCCCGGCGCCCGGCGGAGCTTTATGAGAGGTGCCGGCCCTGGCATTATTAAAATGAAAACGTTACTCAAATTTACGAGTGTAACACAGACAAAAGTACCCAGGAGGATGCGAGATTATTTATACGAAGAAAATTTTTCTATCAGGGATGAAAGGTTGTTATAAAAACGTTTCTAAAGTTTTCGATTTTAAATTCCGGAAACGGTTTTCCAACATTTAAAAATAAAAATTTTGTGGATAATAATTTCATTCGGGAGGCGGGTATGGGTACCGACGCAATGGGGGTAGGTTTGTCTAGGTCTTGGGGGCGGATTCCTTTGCGCACCTACTGCGTGGTGAGCTGGATCGGGAGAGACTGGTTGATAGAGACCTTTTCACCTCTTTAGCCGGATTCTTTCGATCCATCGCGTTGCACTGCCGTAGGAGGGATGAATTCATGCATCCAAACTCCTGGACACATTGACTCCAGATTCCTACCCACCCCTCGTACCTTTTTCCTTACCAGAACTTTCTTTCCACACTCTCCACATCATCCCCAAAAATGATAAAGGCCTTGAGAGATTTTTCCTCAAAGCCTCATGTGTAGAGCTAATGTAAAAAAAGAAAATTCGAGTGCAGTTTACATGCGGTAGAAGCGAAACTTAATACTTGAAAAGTGAGGTCATAATCAAAGCGACCAATGAGCGCAGACCTCGCTTAATTTCCGTTTTATATCCCAACTAATAGGAGCCTTTAGAAGTGACATCATAATCAAAGCGGCCGATGAGCGCAGTTGATGCGTCGCAGGTAATCGCATTAATCGTCATTTCCGTTTCATCCGAAATCCAAATCAGCTGTGGTATAGAAGTTTCACTTCAAAAACATGTCATTTCAAGGAGCCATATAAAAATTATTCAGAAACCATTTATTTTGTACGTCCAACTTTTTTGTACAAACTAAGCATAAGGTCTGCGTAGATCTAGGCGGAGATGACAGAAAACCGAAAACAACTGAGTATCAGTATACTCGACTGTATACACTGACTCGCCCTCCTTGTTTCCTGCACAATCTTACATTATACTTCATCCTTGTTTTGTTGCTGTTTTTTAAAATATTCTCATTTATCTTACAATAGTACATTATGTAAGGACAAAGATTAAACATACTCTAATATGAACGTAGATAAGTACAATAATATCTATATCTAAAAATATTAGTTCTATACAAATATAATTTATAAATTTATATTGTTATTCCCTAACTCAATTAATTGATTCACACGATCTCCTTCAGGGAGTTGTTAGTAGAAACTTTGCTCGATTGCGCGAATTGCAAAATGTTAGAGAAAAACATATTACACCGCATCCAGGTAGCAATTTTATACCTGTGTATCTATGCCATTGTGTATTTTTTTTATAACAAAGGAAAAACCTTCTCTAGATTAATGCACACAAGTGGACTACAGGGGCGTTGCTTTTGTGATATATGGGCCAAAATGGAGGAAAAACTGAAATTTTGTGATATAAAAAGGCAATAAATATGTTAACCCTTTCTCCATTAGCATTTCGGGTCTCCTTATGTTTTATTTTTCAGGCAGTTTCATGGCAGCCATAAAAAAATGAAGACTCGATAAAATTATGAATTATACATATTCTAATGTAATCCAAAAATATTTGTGGAATATCCCAAACTACGCATATTTAGGTAATAGGTAGGTATCTATGGAATATTGACTATAGCATACCCAGGTAAGATGGATAGCTTAAAAAAATAACCCACCGTTTAATGTAACTATTACTTTTACTCAACTGTTAATTCTTTTACAGAATGTTTTGTTTTTTTTTTTTTTTTACATTAACTCCACACAGGAGGCTCTGAGGAAAATAATTTTCCTCAGGGCCTATGTCATCTTTGAAGATGCTGAGTGGAGGGTGTTTTTGAGGAGAGGATAGAGTAGGAGGGAGGAAACACAGAGGCCGGCAAATCGTTCCACAGCCGAGCTGTTGAACTCAAGAACGAGTCGTAGAAACGACCCGTTCTCGTGTGATTAATGTCAACCGTGTACAAATGTTGAGCGCGCGTTTGGCGTGTTTCCCGACTACGCACCGGTGCCGAGGGGATCAATGACGCTAGTTCCTCGGAGCATCTTCCATTGTAATACCGGTAGAACAAGGACAGCATTCCCACCTGGCGCCTGTGCTCTAAAGATTGCAATCCGTTTGTTAGATTAGGAGAGTCCATCAAACGGACTGCCCGTTTCTGCACAGAGTCAAGGGTTTTTTTTCGGGTATTTTGGAGCTCCAGACTAGAGGTGGCTGCCAAATTCAACCGTGGGGCGCACTTTCGATTTGTACAGGGTTGGCAGTTGTGTACTATTAAAGTTTCTGCGTGCCCTGTTTAACACGTTTCTTTTACAAATCGTTTATTTTTTAAGGGTATTACAAAATAGTAATTAAAATGCACGTTTTTAATTAATTTTTCACTAGTATTTAGAAAAAAAACATGACTTAAATGATATGTGCGTGATGACGTGCAGATAAATACTGTTTTCATAGAAGTACCTACAACAAACTTGCGTGTATTCGGATATAGAAATATCATTCTTTGCACCCTCTCCCAGCCTTGTCTATATTTAAGGAACAACTTGAAATAGGTCCCATTGTATGTGCACGCAATACCCAAAACTGTGTGTTTCTTAAGGGGGGGGTAAGTAAAACTCATTTTTCAAATTATTTTTTTTTTCTAAATGTACATTATGTCGAAAGTATTGTGCCAAAATTTCAAGTAAACTGGAGCAAAACTAACGAAGATACAGCATTTCAAGCGACCAGCCCTCTTGCTGTATTCAAGTATATTTCGAGTATAATAAAACTTTAAATTGATTTTCTGACAAACAATGTATTTTAGTCCGTGAACATCATAACTCAAAATCTACTTAATTGATCTTTTTGAAATTTTGCACTGTTCTAACACATAAATCAACAGGTAGTGACGGAAAGTTTTTTTTTTTTACCATTTTTTTCCATTTTTTAATAACAAATTCACCGAAAATTTTAGCAAAAATCGCATTTTTGACTTCAACATGCTGCAAAAAAAAAAAAAAAAAACGTTTCGTCACTACCTGAAAAAACATATAACCTTGTAAATCCGTTTCAATTTTTTTGTTGCAAAGAAAAAATGTTGATGTACAAAGAAAAACACCCAACAATCACTAATTGTGCTAAATTAATTTAAGTAAAACAAAATGTATTTTTTGTATAAAGTATAATTTGGTCATTATATGTTGTGTCTAAGGGCTAAACACACTTATTCCGATGTTCCTTTCGCCCACAGAATTATTAAAAAAATTTTATGTAATTTATTTATTTTAACATTGTTATTTTTTTGTTTTATTTTTTTACACATACAAATAATTATACATTAAAACGTACAACTACATTACAAATTATTCCACGCCAACTGAGAATAAAGTCAACCCAACACCTTTTTGAAAAATCATTCAGAGCTTTGAAAAAAATAATTTTAAGAAAGTCCATAAAACTAAACTAACGCAACCTATTTAACTTTTTTTTAATCACTTTTAATGAAATTTCTGAGGTTGTTCTGAGTTGGTTTCAGTCGTACATATACATCTTACATTAATATTTTTTAAGAAATAAATTTCGATTTTTTCAAGGTTTTTTCATGAGCCGATAAAATATTATATTTTTATGAAAATCGAGTTGAGTATTCAATTTTAATCAAATGGAGTTAACATCGTCCCTCAATGCATTTAAAGCATATGTGTGATAATTGATTAGTTAGTACTGTCCACAAGATCAGTATTCTTTTCGATTAAAGATTTCTTTATTTATAAAGTTCGAGTCTACTTTTCGGTATTCAAACCTGTGAATAGTGGCTAAACGCATAGGTTAACCTTCCTCGGTTCTTCGGGTCATTTTGACCCGAAACTGAAATTTAACTGATCATAAAAGTCATAATTATTAATGTAATTTAAAAAATGATTTCATGAAAATTATAAAGTATCCATTCACTTTTTATCAGTATTGGAAAAATATGGATAAGACTCATGCTAAGAAAATTAAGTTTTTTTTTTCTTTCTTGGTTTTCTCAGGTCAATAATACCCGAGTATGAAAAAAACCCCCGGGTCAAAAAGCCCGTGTCTTGTAAAAAAAAATGGTTTGCTTCAACATCAAGGTTTGTAAGAATACACACTTATACTTACACTTTACTTGTGTCTTAAGGGGGTATTCTAGTCTAGAAGCATGAATTGTAGGTGTTTTTTCAGGTGCAATAATAAAAACAATAATATTTTTGTAGCAACAATTTTACCGAATGTTTATTAAACATTAAAGAATACATTAAAAAAAATCAAACGACAAAATTAAAAAAAATTACAAATTACAGGGTGTTGAAATGGGGGGTCTCAAAAATATTACGCCCCCTGGTTGACACGATTGCAACCCTCCTAGAAATCAAAAAAAAATAAACGAATTTGTTTTCAATTCAAACAAATGCTGCTATGGCATGAACCTCGGAAAAGTCATAAATTTTTTTTTTCGCAAAATGGCGGCTGTCTGAAAGAAAAAAACGTTTTTATACCAGTTTTTTTGACTTGCCGAATTTTTTTAGAAATGTAAAAATTATAATTTTGTTATAATTCTGGTTCATGCCATAAAATAATTTATAGAAAAGGCTCACACCAAATTTCAAGTAAATTGGTTTTGTAGAACTTAAGAATCGTGTCAACCGTCTTGAAAAAAGAGGTTTTGAGAAAAATGTGTTTAAAATTTTGGTTACATTCTGTCTAAGCCGCGAAATTAAAATTATTATAACTTTTAAAATAATGCGAATATCGAAAAATCCTTTTAAGGAGATATTTTTGAATATTTAAACTTTGGAAATATGAAGAAATTTTTTAAATTTTTTTTTTTTACTAGAATACCCCCTTAATTTTTATTTGAGAAATATGTACTACAAATAATTTCATTTGAAACCATTACTTACTTTTTGAAATCGGGTCAATTGACGCCAAGGCTTTCATATTATTTGAACCGCGAAAGGTTAAGTTTGCCAAGTTTTTTACAAATTGCGAATATTTATTTGTCTATTTCTTATAATGTACAGTTATCGAGAGAATGGTGAATACCCCTAGGTTTAATAATTTGTTAAAGGTATGTATTTTATTTGAGGTATTTAGGAGAAGGTCCGCCAATTTGAGTGTCAAATTATAAATAAATAACACTAGCTTTATAGTGAATCCTACTGAAGTTCTTAAAGTGTAACTTTTGTGGGAAAGTTAATATAAAGTTCGTAGGAAACTGCCAAGGGCCATCATTTCATTTAGGAATAAAAAGAGTCCGTTTTAAGCGTAACCAAGATAAAGCAAAACATCTGAGTATAATACAGTGTCTGTCGTAATGCAGTCGGAAGCTTGCTGGCGGGTTGGCTGTAAACTTTGCTTAATTTCGGTAATTTCATTTTATTATAATAGGGCTATCGCTCTGTCTGTAATCCGTCCAAATAATGTCCAGGACGTGAGATGTCGCTAGTGTCGCCGCCCCGCTCGAAGGGAAGGGGGTCGGGGCTCAAAAATATCCAGGCTATTAAAGCGAGCCGCATCTCATTACCACGATTAGCCGGGGCGCAAACCCGGAATTACGGTGAGAGATAAGATGGAGGATTCGGTTTACTATTTTCAGGGATTTATGTCGTTTTACATACATACCTTCATGTGTAATTATCATCTTATCGCAGTCGTATAAACTCTTTTAGCGATAAGGCATTTAAAAGTTGAGAACGAACAAACCAAAAGAGCATAGTAGGTTAACTTTTTATGTGGGTACGTACCCACTTTTACATTATTTCCACTCCGACAAAAATTTAAGACGGGAAATTCTAGTGCATTTAAATTCGCCTCTCGCTGCTTTAAAATAAGCATTGAAGAATAAAATCCACAGGTCAGCGAAAATAATCTGCCGCTGATATAAGAAGCAATTATAAATCTCAACCATATCTGCGGAAAAGTTCTCAAGTGAAACAATTAAGTTAGTTGTGTTGAGCGCGGCCGCGATGGTCGCCCGAGCCGCGGCTCGTTAGCGATACCATTATGCGACGGGGAGCGACAAAAACAAGCGGAGGAGGGGTGGAGGATGGGGTGGTAGGGTGGCAGGGGTTGCTTCCACCCACATCGGGGGGGAAGGGCACCAGGAGAGTAGAACCAGTAGAGAAAGTAGAGCCAGGCCGGGGGAGGTAATGTGTTGAGTTGGCGGCGCTCTAAGAGGCCCTGAGCTCGGTTTAAGTTTACACCGCTCCACCCGTTACCCTAATGCGCAAGTTGGGAATTAAGAACTGCGCTTAAGTCAATGTCTTACAAGAAACAAAGCGGGGTTCATATTTATTAACACGACAGTTATTAAGATTTCGAGTGGGGTCAAAAGTAAACGAGTTTCAGAGGGATTTGCTCGCTCAAATAATCTTTCACCGAGTTTTAATTGAAGAATAAATTACTTCTACTTATTAATCTTTTTGGTGGAGATTCGATTTCGGCATTTTGCACATTTATGTTTCGAGTTATAATTAACCAATTTCATGTTTTATTATTTTGAGTGTTGTGTGCTCACAGCGACGATTGAGTTCGTTATTATCGCTCAATATTAATCTACTTGTGGGTACTACACAATGGTGTAAAAATAGCAAGTCAACATCGAAGGCGTAGTTGAGGATTGTTTACCGAAGACGAAACTAGTCTAGCAATATCATCTGTATATAAGAAGCGCTCGTGACTGCGGGTGATGAACCGCAATAGCAAATGAAGCAAGAAGCGGAGTCACTAGTAACTCTGGCTGGTTGACTTGTGCTCGAAGTGGCTTGTATCATGCGCAAACAGTATTCAAGGCATACGTTTAGTGTTAGTCTATAGTCGCGAGCTCGAGGAACAATGCAGCGCGAGAAGAGCCCCATTTAAATGCGGTGAGCTTATTTCGTTCATTTACATCCACTTTGTAGTGAGGCGCATATTACGCAAGATTGCAAATAGCGTGTACAGTCGGAGTGGTTGGTGGCTGAGGAACAAGAAAGAGTCAGTCTCTAAATGTGTATATTATCGTTGGCTTCCGGCCAGAAGACGAGGCTTCCCGCCGCTAAAGTACTGGATATTACGTTGTACGTGTACGGAAACCTACGAAGGCTCCGGGGAGGAGAGGCGAGAGGAGGAAGCGACCCCCGCCCTCGTCCCGCCCGAGGCTGTGGGGCGCCCAGTGATTGCATCCTGTAGATGGAACCGCTCGACTGAAATAAAACGACACAAACACTTCTTGCTGCAGGATCAATTCTCAACACCGTATATAACTATAATAATTAGTTCCGAGCAACAAGTGGCGGCTACTCGGCCACTTTGTACTCTATACTCTGTACTCTGTATCTTCTACCCTGGAACTCTCCCGGGTTTTTATTATCCACTTGGCTTTCAAAATAAATAAATAAATTCATAATACACTTATTTCATGCAGATAGTCACCATTGTTTTTCTTGGTATCAAATCCCGGTGAACTGAGCTTATCTTGAATGTTTATTTTTCACATGGGTTTATGTGAAATTACTTAATCAACCATCTATAAGAAATCAATAAGAATCGTAAGATTTATTTTTGGACAAAATTAAACGACTTTTTGTAAATTCTTCGATCATTATTAGAGTTATACGTTTTCCCGACTATGCACCGGTGCCGAAGGGGTCAATGACGCTAGTTCCTCGGAGCATCAACCATAGAAATATCGATAGAACAAGGATAGCATTCCCACCTGGCGTCTGTGCTCTAAAGATTGCAATTCGTTTGTAAAGTTAGAAGAATCTATCGAACTTTCTGCACAGGTTCGAGGGTTTTTTTCAGGTATTTTGGGGCTGCAGACCAGATGGTCACATCTGGTCTGCAGACGGTTGAATTTGGTAGTCATACCAAATTCAACCGTGGGGCTCAGGGTGTATAGTGAACAGTTGTGTACTATTAAAGTATTTTGCGGTCCCTGTACGGTACGCCCAGTTTTGAGGAAGCCTATGACAGAGATATTGGTCATCCAATAAATGGTTTCCCGCCTACCAAATTAAAATAACGTATATATAATTTGTTACAATTACGTAAGTTGCAAATATTTTATTAATTTTTTATGCCATTTACAATGAATATATCATTAAATTTTAAATGATGTTTATGAAAATTACATGTTTTGTTTGATGTAACAAAAGAACAAATAAAAGTTGGAAGGATTGGAATGAAAAAGGATTGCTTGAAGTAATTAATAAGTAATACAGTTGTTTTAACAATTTAAAATAAATCGTATATGCCGTAGAAATTAATTACAAGATTTAATAGTTTCAAGAATTCTCATTAATATCGAGCACACAAGAATATAATTCACAATATTCTATATCATATTTCAACAAAAGTGACTAATTGCATTTCACTTTTTAGCGCACGCATAGTTTTTTAAAGTTTCTAGAATTAACGCAAATTTCTAGAACGGCCACAACGTCATTTCAAAACGCTTTCATTTATGAAATTCAAATATCGCAGCCGAGACCGCAAGAACTTTGCCAATTTAACGAGCCCACGAGATAACTTTAAGATACCTATTACTATATTCTAGCCGAACAAAGAGCTTCCTCCCATTGTCTAACTCATTTTCCACATAATGTAGGAGTTTAGTTAAATAGTTATTATTAAAGAGAGTAGCCATTGATGTTAAAAGGTGAATACCCTAAGGAAACACGCAAATACACCAATATACAGTAGCTCGAAACAGAATCGTAACATTAAGCCAAAGGGGCACCTTGTGAGGACCACATTAAAAGAAAATATGATGAAAAAAAAGTTATTGCATTTAATAAAAAAATGAGTCGTTCAATTTCTATTTCCGCTATATCAACTTTCGTTGATTAGTAGAAAACCGCAAAAAAACTGTCACATCTCTAGCGTTGATAAATAATTGCTTTTCAATTTTTTTTAGTAATATAATTTCGACAAGTGTTAACTTTTTAATGTTATGGCTAGCATAATTTTACTAATTTCGGTAAATTAAATTGATACAGCAGATTTTGATACTCAACTCGTGATTTATTCACGATAAAGGCTTTAAAACTCAACTGACTGTGTGGAAAATTAAATAGTGGTGTACACAAAGTTATTTGTTTCCATTCAATGAAAGTTATTTATACTATCTAACCTTGTTTATTTAATCACTTTTCTTGTCTGTATCACTTTTAAAGGTGTGTTGAAGTACCACTGGGTTGTCAAATCACAAATTGATTGCTTTCCACCAAAACAAAATCTTTACATTTTACTATCAGGTTGATCAAATACACAATCTATATCACAATACCAAGATGGAACATATCAATTTATTTTTGTTGGTTTGAGAAATTTCGATCTGAAGGTATTCTTGGCTCCCTGTGGGAATTGATCTTGAGACATGAGGAACCAATGTTGAATATGCTACCTGGGGGAAATGGAATTCAATTCAATACGGTTCGATTCAGTTCAGGATGTGGTTTGATTCCATTCGATCCGATTCGCTTGCAAAAAATCAAGCATGTGCACAGGTATTAACTTACAACATGTTTTAAACCAACATATCATCTAAAAAATAAACATTCATCGAAGGCCGATGCAAAAGGAACGCACCCTGTACAAATCGCAAATGCGCCCCACGGTTGAATTTGGCAGTCACCTCTGGTCTGGAGCCCCAAAATACTTAAAAAAATCCCTCGACTCTGTGCAGAAACGGGCGGTTCGTTTGATAGATTCTCCTAACTTAACAAACGGATTGCAATCTTTAGGGCACAGGCGTCAGGTGGGAATGCTGTCCTTGTTCTACCGGTATTACAATGGAAGATGCTCCAAGGAACTAGCGTCATTGATCCCCTCGGCACCGGTGCATAATCGGGAAACACGCCAAACGCGCGCCCAACATTTTTACACGGTTGACATTAGTCACATGAGAACGGGTTGTTTCTACGACTCGTTCTTGAGTTCAACAACTCGGCTGTGGAACGATTTGCCGGCCTCTGTGTTTCCTCCCTCCTACAACACGGGTCTCTTCAAGACCCATGTTCACTCCTTCCTCTCCTCAAAAACACCCTCCACACAGCATCTTCAAAGATGACATAGGCCCTGAGGGAAATTATTTTCCTCAGGGTCTCCTGTGTGGAGTTAATGTAAAAAAAAGATAGACATGTAGAACGGATGAATGAAGAAGTAGCGCTAGGAGAATATGATGTGACGCGGGAGTGTACGGTAGAAGAAGTCGAGACGCCCGAAGAAGACAGGACACGATCAAGTATACCACATAATTAAGAACAACCAGGATAACAAAGGAGTGTGTATGAATGTGATACAAGCAAGGAGTGCGTGCCGAGAGGGAGTTTTATGGCGGATTACCTGTCCCTTGGGAAACGGCGTCATGTCTAGTTAGTAATGTAAAAACAATGTTCCCGGTAAACGACAAACTTTCTAGCACCGTTCTGGAAAATATTTTAATGCCAAAGAAATGTTTTTATTTTTTGAGTATTTCCAACTATTTATTTTGGGAGCATTTCCAATATCAAGGGCGGTAGTTAATTGTAGAAGTAAAATGTTTCTTATAAATAAAAACAAATTTTTGCGGTTAAAGTTGGATTTGCATGTCCCTTGTCGTGCTAGGGGAAGTTTAAAAGATGTAAAATGTTCAAGTTGTTGGCAAACTGTCACACAATGAAAATGGAAACTTTGAAGATTTTTCAACAGTTTCTAGTAGTTTTACCTCATTTAACTCTTGTCAGTCAGTCGATGAGAACTCAATGTCACCTTTAAAATAAGAAAGAGGGCAACATTTTAACAATAAAACATTTGTAATCCTCGTTAGTACGCAGAAGATTAGAATACAATTCAAACACATGGTCACCGTACTACAAAATCCTTCCTAGTCATTAGAAAACGTACAAAAATATTCCTATAAAAAAAAATTATTTCGGTCCTGTGTGGAGTTAAGGTAAAAAAAAAATATGTGTACATTTTAGGAATGTACCTTATTTGTACTTTAGATACTTCACCTAACTACTTTGTACCCATTTTGCCTGAAAAATATTTGTTATTTATTTACATAAACAGTAGAATTCTAAAAAAACATGTTTTACAGTACAATTATATAAAATCTTGTATCTCTCTCAAACACAAATCTAACAAATCATAAATAATTTATTTTAATACATCCCTTAGATTACCCGAGAACATCATCCCCAATCCGGTGAAACAATTCCGAATCAGTTCTGAACAAGATAATGCATGTACGGGGTTGTTATAATATTATTCCAACACGAAACGATAATATAACGGTGTTATTACAATAGCCGAGGGGAGGAGGGTGCGGGAGTTTGGACAACCCTGGCTTGGCCTAATAGGTAAACAACGGGGTGCTGATAATCTTTTCATTCCTAACATTCACGATAACAGGGCTACCGCAAGTTCTGATTACTCTTAATTTGCTCAGAATTAACCAAAATAACATAATATAGAAGTTTTTGCAAGATGACAAATAATAATGACGAAACGCAATAAAAGGAGAGTTGTCACATTGAAACAAAAAAGGTAAACTTTTGGATACATTAAATCGATCGCAAAAATACGGAAAAACTAGATGACGAGGTGACAGTAGTTATGCATATATTAATTAGATATTTTGCGTTTGCCGCAAAACCAAATTACGGGAAATCAATAGAAAAATAATGAAGCAATATTTGAAAGAAAGTACGGTAAATAAAACTAAGTGTTATGGAAAAATTTTTAAAATTACTTCTTCTTAATAATTATAATTAAAGAATAGGATATGCGTACGGCTTGATAATTATTCTGTAGATATGTAAATATTTGTTTGCTTTTTATTTTATTTATGTACATGCGTATTCCAATGGCTAATTAAAACAAAACAATATCCACCAAAATCTGTTTATATGAGTCGTTCAATTTCTATATCCGCTATATCAACTTTCATTGATTTGGAGAAAACTTCAAAAAACTGTCACATCTCTAACGTAAATAAGTACTTAATTGCTTTTCAATTTTTCAAATAAAATGAAATGGACTAATATGATTTCGAAAAGTGTTACTTTTTTTAATGTACGTCTAGCAAAATTTAAATAATTTTAATAAATAAAATTGAAACAGCGGATTTTGATACTCACTTCGTGATTTATTCACGATACAGTATAGAGGCTTTTGAAACTCAACTGACCTGACGCGCAAGTTTCTAAACCTGCCATCTTAGTAAAATAACTGCTCAAGATGATTGGTTGAATTCCGATACAGCGGGTTTTGATAGTAGCTTCTTGAATGATATAGCGGATTTTGTTTCTCTTTTTGTTTTGTTTCGGTTTTGTTGATAAGGGAGTTTTTGAAACTCTATTCAGGTTCCTCATGTTTCTCGCATAAATATGATCAAGTTGTCATATTTAGCTCATTTTTTCAAAAATTCGGAAATAGCGGGTATTGAAATTATAGGACTCATGTATTGAATCACTCCATAATGCCAAAAATGGCAACATAATATGAACATATTATTATTTACGTAGTACTACAACGATTAAAAAGGAAACAATAATTGCAAAATCATCATTTTGTCCAAAGATTGCAATAGTAAACTTATCCAAAAATTCAGGTATTTGGTAGGGTTGAAGGTACTGGAGAGGAAAAGGATATGGGAAAGGAGATTGAAAAGGGGAAGGCGAAGAAGAGAAAGGTGAGGAAGTACTTGGCTATTCATATCTGTTCACCAAAATGCCTATGTCTATTTCAGGCCACGTTTCAATTCTGAATGCTGGTTTTTCACTAGGGCAACAGTGAAATTTTCCACCATTCTGGAACGTGCCGCAAATATAGCTTAATTTTTTAATGATAAAATTGAGATATAACATAAAATTAATTACTTGCGCTTGCTGAGATTTGAATACGCGATCTTCAGATTCGTAGCCAAGTATTGTAACCACTCAACCACGGAGGTCGTCAGTTATGTAACAAATGATATAAACTACGCAATTTACCGTTTAAAAAAGATTACAACCCCATTTGAAAATCAGCTTCCCTCCCGGGATCCTGCGAAGCTCCCAGCAACATCTGAAGTTACCCGTTCAATAGTAAAACTAACAACCAACCTTTGAAGCGGGGATTTTAATTCGCATCCTCGTTACTCCACCGCCGAACTAGGAACACCATTAATTTTAGCCGTGAATGAGCTCAGGTCCCACCGGGAAAAGGAGGCCCAAACCGCGAACGAACTGACTCTCGTTAAGGGTGGAAAAGAGATGTGAATTGAATATGTAAAGTTTATCATGAAAAAAACACGCATTATCTACAGATTTTTAAAAACTGTAAAATTATATCATCTTTTCTAAAAACACCGCGTACAACCAACTCCAACCGCGTACAACTAACTTCAACCCGCTAAAATAAGAAGAATTATGTAATTATATATGTAGACTAAGCCCAAAAAAAGCATATAAGTTGGTGGTTTCTACCCAAAATAGCAAATCTTCCTCTTTGTAATGGGGTGCAAATATATGGTTATGTGATTAGAATGTAAATTAGAATGTTTATAAAATGTCAAATGTCTTTAAAATTGGTTTTGTTTTGTAACATTACATCGATCACCACAACATGGGCATAGTGGTCGAAAAATCCTCAAATCACGTATTTACAAAGCAATGAAGAAAAAAATGATCTTTTATAGTATTTTTGAAGTGCTGGTAATATAATTAAAAATACTATTGGAGGAGCTCATAAATTTTGTAAGGTGTATTGTTCAAACTCTTAGCCAATATTAATTTTCTTCGTTTGTGACAAGGGAAAAAAAGAAATTAATATGCATATGATAAAATGCCAGTTGCCTTTAAAATGAATTTTTAAAATAAGAAAAATAACACAAGAAAACTTTATTCCGATAGAAATTTGCTTACACATGACTTGTCACTGTGACTATGTCACATGACTAATAAATTGTACAATGGTCGAAAAATTACACAAAACACATTAAATCCGGTCATTAAAACATATGATCATTTATGTGCTAAATTGTAAGGGTAAGATTGTTTCGAGGTCAGAAGGTTGCCTGCCACTGCTTCAGGCCATGCCCCGTGAGGCTCAAACCAATTGTTATCGTTGAAGGTGTTTTAGAATTAATAATTCTCAATTTACATCGTTGGGGAGTAGGGGTGGCAAACAGAGCGGGAATCCCGGGAAAACACAATCCTCTCCCGAACGCGACTTGCGTATGTTTTGCGGCGAAGAGCGGAACTTTATCTCGGCTAGGGTTTGAGAAGCAGATTCTCAAGACTTGGAAAGAGTTTTCGGTTCACCTGACGTCATCTTGAATTCGGAGCGGAAGGAGAAACTCCTCGGGTGCTGATTTGTTGGAGAAGAAAACTTCTTGATGTGTTTAATCTAAAATGAATTCTGAATAACTGAGAGTTTTCCCATGTTAAATTTTTACTTAGAGTAGGTCTGTTTATGAACACTATAAAAAATAAAAATGCTCTCTACCTAATAATTGATCAAACCTATAGGAAATAACTTATTGTCCATTAAAAACAAAGTAAGTACATTGGCTTACACAAATATAATAATATTTAATAATGACTTTACAATTTAATAACTTATCTATCCAACACAATAATTTGATATTAATTCGCCAAGCATTTGGGTTAACGTATATGTATAACGGTTGAAATAAATTTAGTTGCTCACCAAAAGCCTATTTCAGAAATCTATATAAAAATTTCTATTACATTAGGTGATTAGGGAGGGAAATAACAATCGCGGTGATTGATTTCGTAACGGACCGGGTTTTAATCAGATCAGTACATGATCGTTAGTTAATGGCTCAATGGTTGTAACCTGACTCGTTTCACCAAATTTCCGTAGTTGTTCTTTATTTATTCGTCCAAAACAAACTATTTCATTCATTCTCCAGGAGTCCAAAGGCTTGAAAATAAAATCAGTTTCTTTGATATTTTTCATTTGATATGAAAATAAAGATTTCGGAGAAGAGTCTGAGAAATATAGTAGCTCAAATATTAAGCCGCCGCACCCGTATTTCCACCGATTTCTTGCATAACTCCCTTGAACATTAGAAGTTTTTAAGCTCTTAAAAAATATATGTTATTTTTAAGATAATATCTTTACAATCCCTACGCCAAAACGCAAATTATATGAAATTACCTCGATAGAAAAAAATCGCAAAGAATGCTCGGAAAACTTTTATTTTCAAGTCTGTCTCTATTATTTAACAAGTTATATGTATGAAAAAATCACAATGTTTCTTTGAACGTTGTTTTAGACAACCCCCCTTAGATTTTTGCTCTATACACGAGTCGTGTTTTTTTAAACACTTTCACAATTTTGAAATCAATTTATCGTTTGAAATATTAGCACGCTCTCTCCAACATTCGTAAAAACATATCTCTCCATCTTCTTCTTTTCGAGCTCGGATACGGCGCCTTAACTCTGTTTACCGAATTTAAAGAAATACTTAAAAGGAAAGCCCGGAAAACTTAAAACAAGAATTGTTTAATTTTTTTTTAAATTTTTATTTTAACTTTATGAGTGAAACCTCAAATTGTAATATTTAATTAAATTTCGCCCGGAAAGCGAGAGGTCCTGGGTTCAAGTCCCAGAGGTGTCAATATCTTTTTCAGATTTTTCTGTTTTCAGATTTTCGATTGAGTTTCGCTTATATTGTCTTCATTTAATTAATTATTTAATTTATTGAAAATTTAAATGTTAATCATCCAAGAGGCAAATTAAAATCACCTCTCTATAACAATCTCAAATAAAATAATGCTTTAGCAGCCGGATCACGATTTTATTCTAAAATGAGGCATATTTTTTTCAAAGAATTTTGTACAAATTTCGTTAGGAATAAAAAACAAGGGTGGCGAGTCAGGAGTCTCTACACATAAATATGTGTAAACAAAATAAATTCTTTGATACATTTAATGGTACAAGAGGAACATAATAATTGTAGCCTTGGGTATTCTCCCGGCCAACATCTTGTATGATTTTAAATCCGCCGCCAGCAACGTAACATTTATTTAAATTTTATTATTTCTTTTATATTCACTGCCATAATCTAGACAAGTTTTTATTCCAAGCAATACGAGTCTGAAAAAACGTACTTAGGACTTAACTATTATTATTACACTTGAAATTACGACGTCATTTTCTCGCAGGAGGTTAAATTTTTACAAAAATTTCCCGTTTCTATGGAAGAGGAATTTAGGTAACCTGAAGGAAAAAATTTAAATTAATTTTCTTCTTGATAAATGAAAACTTATATCGGGATTGTTTTTTTTAAGAGGTTTATTTCAATTAATTAACTTTCAACGTGCCGGCGGTTGAGTAAGACGCTTTTTTTCTTGTATCACACAATTATGGAAGTTATATTTCTAAACTTAAGGCATTATTCTATTTTAGAAAAAAAAAAACATTTTTATCTTCATATTTCCAAAGCTTAAATATTCAAAAATATCTCCTTAAAAGGATTTTTCGAAATTCGAATTATTTCAAAATTTATAACCATTTTAATGTCGCGGTTTAGACGGAATCTAACTAGAATCTGAATAGAACAAAATTTTAAACGCATTTTTCTCAAAACTGCTTCTTTCGAGACGGTTGACACGATATCTCAAGCGAAATCAATTTGCTTGAAATTTAGTGTGAGCCTTCTTTATACATAACTCTATGGCGGGAACTAAAAGTATAACCATATTTCAATATTTTCTATTTTTAAAAAATTTGGAAAATCAAAAAAACTGGTAAAAAATTGTATTTTTTATTTCAGACAGCCGCCATTTTGCGAAAAATATTTTTTTTACTTTTCCTTAGTTCGTGCTACAGCCGCATTCGTTTGGATTAAGAATTATTTTTAATTTTTTTAGATTACTAGGAGGGTTGCAATCGTGTGAACCAGGGCGAGCCATTTTTTTAGACCTCTCACTTCAACATCCTGTACCTTTTTGAATTTTGAATTTTTTCGTTTGATTTTTTATGTATTCTTTAATGTTTGTGATGGTTCAGTGTTGTTTGAACAAGTAGACGAGGAAATTTTTTTTTTTAAATATTTAAATTCGATCATATTACTGACCTCTGTTGGGTGTGTTTGAAAACGAAATTGAAGGAGTCTGTAATAAAATACGGGTTAATTATCGCGTGGGAGGTGCTAGACTATCGGAGATGTAAAACGTTGGACAAATTGGAAATGATAAATTAACAATTATTTTGAACACAACGAATAGCGAGAGAGAGGCGGAGCTAAAGGCGTTTATCTGGTTGAAGGAGCGAGAGTTCTCACGAAGTCCATGGTATGGAATGCAGACCCTTATGAATTTGATCATAACTCACTTCATGATGACCAAAAATAAGAAATTGATAACTGTTGAAATTCGGGACCGAGACTCTATTGAGATTTTGAAAAAGATCGTTCAGGAAGTAGATTTTGGGTTAATTATGAACTTTTGCGTTTCAGTTATTAGGAGCGACATGGGGAAGGTTTACAATCTCTTGTACATAAGTGACGCTCTAAGAGATTGACAGGTAACACGATTTTGGCTCTTAGAAGAGGTCATTAAGCCGAAATCACCACTCTAGGTTACGTACAAAATAGTGGAAAAAGTAATTAGCCAAATGCATAAAATTTAACGGCCCGTCTAATTCTAAATTTATTTACAAATTCGAGTGTGATTTTTGAAGAGATCAATAAAACATTTTGACAGTTATTAGCTTTTTTCGGGAGAACGAGACGATGAGATGTGGGAGGTTACTTAGTAGAGATGCAAATAACAGGGACAGATTAGGCCATGGTGGTGATAAATGGCCATAAATGAAAATCGAAATCAATAAAAATGTGAGTTTAATACTGGGAAAAGCCTTACGGGCGTTGCTATTTGTTTAAAGAGAGAGTTTGTCAGAGTATAAGGCCTAAACACTCACAAATACGGAAAAACAAGGGAGAATACATATTGTTCGTAGAATAATGCGTAGAATAAAATTCCTTCGCGTTAGGTTATAAAATAATGATAATAATAATAGATTATTCCAAAATGTATGCAGGGGTAGTGCGATGTAATACATTTATTTTGAGTGGGAGAAAATGTCCTATGACAAGTTTGAGTCGAGCGCGTGGTCCACCCCTGTTTTATTTTGCTAGACCGAGATGGTTGGGACTGCGATTTCAAGGGTTGTGACGGGGACAAACGCAAAAGGGAGGAACGGACGGGAAGCGAGAGTAGTGGGTGGCGAGCGGGTAAATACGACTCAAAATTGCATGAACTTATTTTGATTGATGGGAGATTTTCGTTTTAAATAAGCAGTTTTTTTTGATAACAGATCAGTGAGTGAAGATCAGTCAGTGAAATTCGGCGGAAGAATACGGTTAAGTCCGGAGGGTTTTTTGGTTCTAAACCTCTAGCAAAAAGAGTGAATTAACCTAAGTGAAAAGAGATAGTTGTAAGTTTTGTTGGAAGGAAGTTCGATCCATCAATCAGAAGTTGGTGAATTATAAAAATAATACAAGTTCGTGAATTATGGCATCGCCACGTAATAATGAAAAAGCACATAGTTGAAGTTACCGTAATTAAAAATAAAGTTAGTTTATCGGATTAAATTCAGTGTTATAATCGCTTAGTAAATAAATTAATATTATACTTTATCCGATTTGCGGAAATATGAAGAGGTAAAACTAACTTAATAATAGACAAATAGCTGCAAAAAAAACGTTAATTCAGTGATAAGTTGTGTTTGCAATAATCGCGGTGATAAATTGTTAAACGATAGTGGATAAAATCACGTGTTCTTCTTTTCTACGTGTAATAATCAAATTAATCAACTATAAATAAATAAAATAAATAAAGAGATGACTCATTATTAGGGAGGTGAAAGGAGTAATCAAACCATAACGGAATTCACTTTACAGGAAAAATCGTATAAACTTTACGTGGATTAATTTGGGCTTTAATAATAAATATACCGCTTGACGGAAGCTATAACAAAAAATGATAACTACAGATGATCGAACAGAGTATAGATTTCAGGAAATTACATAACAGGGGGGGGGGAATGGTCGTAGGGAGGTGGAAAGGGTTTCTTTGTTTTCCCACAGGTTATAACAGGTGCAGATCCAAAATCACAACGAGCGTGTATTCCCGCTAGGATAAAGGGTACAGTTATCAATCACTCTCGGTAAGTCGAATTACAACTCCATAATTTAAATTACAGGACATGCTGACCGCAAGAACGAAGCAGTCAATTGAACTATTGTTTACTATAAGTGTGCGTGTCGGTCAGGGGTTTTTTTTTCTCTTCACCGTTATCACTCGGGTCCAGCCACCCGAACCGTCGCCTAACAGCTGGATGCTAGGAACGGAACAGCAGCAAAAATGGTTCTTACAAGTACCTAGGAACGCAGAGGCAATAAGACTACGATAGTACACCCAATCGAATTGATGAAATTTTGGCAGTACAACTTACCCAATTGCAGGCGTTGGCTGACAGTTTGGCGCAGACTTCGACAGGAGGAGGGCGTGAGAACCAGATTCACGATTCTATGCATGTATAACATTATATCAACCTGTTTATCTGCGAAATTTCTACCTGTTGTATTGCGTGAATTAAATTTTCACGTTTGAGGAATGTGTACGACGGTACTGAGACTATACGTAAGTGGAATACGTATGTCGGAATGGTAAGGGTTTTCCCTCATTACCATGTTACGAGGAGGGGAGGTACCAGCCACAGACTGGGCGGGTCACGCGCTATGTCGGAGGTCATTCCCTTTCGCGGGATCGTGTCGAGCGAACGGGCGCGAAAGGTTATGTACCAGCGATGCCGAATTGTATGTCATGGACACGATTCGCTGACGGAGGCGTTTGACCTTAGACATCACGGGAAGCCTGCAGGGTTGAGTGGAGGAGACCGCTAACAAGGCATCTTGCGGGAAAATTCTGTAACGTTGTTGCATTCTTTCATCTGTGTCAACCCAAAAGTAAACGTAAGGCCCACAAAGTGCGCCTTATGTCAACTATTGGAGGTGGAAAGACGAAGACGGTCGGCTTTAAAGGTCTGCCTCACAGCTTCGCGCCACTTGCCCGCGGATAGAGTCATGACAAGGGACGAAATGGAAATACCCCTTTTAGAGCCAGTAACGTAGAATCTGGAGGCGTAATGAGTATTGGAGTTGACTGGGAAAGGTTTGAAAGCCTGCTGTTCTTCCTCTGGCATGAGTGAGTCCGGGTATGTCAGGGTGATCGTCCAAGAGATCCGCCAGATACCGGGGTATAGCTCAGACATGCATTGGCGGGATAGTTGTGTCCGGAGAACTGCCCACTCGGTCAACTTGGTTAGCGGAGGAGCCAATACTAGTTTGCAAAGAAATTCTCCTTCCTTTCCTTTTATCACTTCCTTAAAACCCCTTCGTTCTGCCGTAAATTGGTGCTACTAACAATAACAATATTTCTAACGGTTATGCATGGGATAGGTATTTCAGATTGGGAGACGCGGGAGCAGCCTATTCGGCCATAGAGAGGCACCTCTAGGTACGTACCCTTAAATTAAAGTAAATAATGAACTTGTATTGCCATTTAATTGTCCACAGGATCGACCGTTACGTGAGCTAGGTTCCTTCTTCGTGATTTACTAACTGACCTTTAGACGTGCAGTTAAATTTTACTAGCGCAAAATAGGACCAGAGGATAGCTTACCCAGCCATTTAATTGATTTAGGTGCAAAAGGGATCACTATAGCGGGGAACGGGGACTCTACAGGGAGTATACAGTTAGGGCCATAGGCATCGGTAGTGTAGGGCAGTTAGACAGGGCGTATCCTTCATGCGTTTGAGAAGACAACAGAAAAAATTCTTCCACGCCTTTTAAAGAGTCGAAAGTTACCACGAAAAATAGTAAATACATTAAATTCCTACTCCAAATAATCTGGAGGCTTCGAAACAAAAATCAATCACAACGTGAAGTAAAGGGTTTATTGTAAGATTTCCCAGAACAACCTTGTTTTACTGTGTTTTGCATCACAGGGGTTGGGAAAATGAGATCAGGAAAACAGCGTAGCTGAACCTTCCGATCGGAGATCTCAACGACGAAGAGAGAAAAGGAAGGAGGGGGGTGAAAAAGCCTGGCAACGGGGTGGGACCATCACAACTGTTGCCGCGAGCCAGGAGTAAAAGGTAGTACAAGTTGGAAGGATTTCGACGTGTTTTGAACGTATTGATGGATACTTTCGTGGGAATAAAACTTGCGAAAATAGAAAAAAATAATGTTATTATAATTGTATAGAGCAGTTTTATGTTACGTCACTTCAAAAGCGGTTAACTTAATAAACAAAATAAAAAAAATAATAATAATAATAATCCATTACAAGACATTGATAAAATAATATGAAACGAAGAATAAACAGAAATTACAAAACGATAGCGGTACTTTTCTAGCACAGGATAAAACAAGAAATTTAAAACTGAAATATGATATACTAACGGAAGACAGCTTGTATTTAGAAATGAAGAAAAAAATGTAAACAAACCATTAGTATAATTTATTACACCAAGAACAAAATATTATTAAGGAATTTTGACCTCGGCAGACTAAGATGTAGGCCATTGCAGGCGAGGGTAGAAAAGATGCAAGCAAAAAAAAAAAAGGTAAACGAACCGTAAAAACGGAGATTTATGACTGGTACTCGAGTACAACTGCTAAGTCGGATATATTCGTCGAGGAAAAAAAATTATGACGATAAGGTATAGCTTTAGATTTTTGGTTGATAGAGGATGATAGTTACGTTGAAGCAGATCGAGCCGTTACGAAATGAACAAAAAAAAATAATACGCGTATAAAGAAAAAAAAAAAACAGTGATTTCAAAATAATGTTACAGGGTTTTAAACGAAATTATAGTCTTAACTGAATCGTTTAAAGAAACAGAATCTGTGGAATAAAAACATATAGAATAAACTTTAGTTACGTAAACCGTGGCGTTACTAGTGACATTAGGCGTGAAGACAATAAAATCAGATAGAGACGGGGAAGGTAGGAAAAATTTTAATCAACCTCCGACTTATCGAAATTATATAACGTACCAATATAACGTGCATTGAACTTATATAACGTGTCGTATAATCGACTTATCGGACTTATATAACGTATAAAAGGTTTTACAAGGTGAGGAGAAGAAATTGGTTCTATAATGGTAAAATTAAAATATCAATAGATTTTTAATATTCAATTATTGATACGAAAAGATTAGTGAATAGTTTGGAAAGAAAAAAAATTGCGCAGAGAATTGTTGTATTTATACATATTGATCAGATAAACCATGTTACAGACAAAGCGTATCTGAAAAATTTAAATTCAAATTTTGTGCGAGGTTAAAAGAGAAAAAAAAACGAAAAATAATTACGTACCTACTTAAAGGTTTGAATTTTAAGGTTGACAGTCGGCCTTCCTTATCAGTTAAAAAGGACATTCCATGGTGCCATCAAACCTCAGTATTTGTTAAATTTACGATAAGGTTTGTCTCGTTTTAGGGGAGACCTTCAGTTGGCGAAAGTTATTTAAACAAACAAATAAAAACGCATTCATCATTCATCTCGAATGACAAAAAGACGACAAAAAAAAAAGGTCGGCATCGGAATTTGGAACCTTTTTTCAATAGTGTGTACAGGATGGAATCCGTAATGGTTCGACCTACATTAAGGGGAGACACGTCGGGATTATGAGTGGCGAAATATTGAGATTTGTGCATCTCCGATTTTACTACTGGCAGAGTTAGAATGTATTTTTTTTCAGAATGCGCTTTATGTTAATACGTTTCGGTATTGAAAGGATACATTGTCTAAGTTGCGTACAGGGCATTTATTAATGGTGTCCGGAGCGGGCAATTTTAACGATTTCGGACAAACTCGTTTAGTAAAATACATTTATTTTATTAAAACACAAATACCTTTATATACCAAATATCGCTGTTATTTGATACACACTTAGCACGTTTTGTGGACGATGTTCGCCTCATCAGGACTTAAGTATAAAAAAAAAAAAAAAAAAATTAAATAAAATAAAAATAAAAAAATAAAATTAATAGAGTATATATAAGAGTATATATATAATAAAATAATAACAATAGGTAAATAAAAATAAATAATGCCATCGCAAAGAAAAAACCTTAATGAAGGAGTTTTCTTCGAAAAAATTAAAATACATTTGCGTACCTCGGGGTCGTTAACTTAAAGTGCAAGTGCAGTGTTATTGACAAGTGTCCTTAATTTAAAATAAGTGAAAACGTATTTACAAGTTTAAATGATAAGCAACTACAGTTCGGTTTTAAAAGAGAAACGTCACCCGGTCGCCTCTTAAGATATTCGTCCTCTACCTTATAACAGAAATCAGCCAAACACCCAAGGCCGAAATATGGTGGCGCATGGACCAACAAAATGCCATAGGTAATAACGGTTGTTAACGGGCGGCTGTCAGTTTTTTGGGACGAGTGAAGATATATAGTAGTTCGTGAGTACAAAGAAACAGAGATTAAGACACTTGATAAGGAACCAGGACGGGGCCGAATTGGGGAAAACATATAGTAAAGGAGTTCGGAAAAAAAAAAAAAAAAAAGGGGGAGGGAAAATAAGTACAGTGGATCATCGAGGGGGGGGGGAAATAGTAGAAGATTTGTGTGGATTTTGAATTGTTGTTTGAGAGAGGAGAGGAGAAGATGTCGTAGAGAGGGGAAGTATAGAGGGAACAAAACATTTTGAAAAGAAGGTGAAGAAGGAAAACCTTAAAACCTATGTTTACAAATTTTTCCATCGACTAAACACGGCGTGTTTTGACGCTGAAAAAAATTTATATAGGGAGGCTGTGATGGTTCAGTGTTGTTTGAACAAGTAGACGAGGAAATTTTTTTTTTAAATATTTAAATTCGATCATATTACTGACCTCTGTTGGGTGTGTTTGAAAACGAAATTGAAGGAGTCTGTAATAAAATACGGGTTAATTATCGCGTGGGAGGTGCTAGACTATCGGAGATGTAAAACGTTGGACAAATTGGAAATGATAAATTAACAATTATTTTGAACACAACGAATAGCGAGAGAGAGGCGGAGCTAAAGGCGTTTATCTGGTTGAAGGAGCGAGAGTTCTCACGAAGTCCATGGTATGGAATGCAGACCCTTATGAATTTGATCATAACTCACTTCATGATGACCAAAAATAAGAAATTGATAACTGTTGAAATTCGGGACCGAGACTCTATTGAGATTTTGAAAAAGATCGTTCAGGAAGTAGATTTTGGGTTAATTATGAACTTTTGCGTTTCAGTTATTAGGAGCGACATGGGGAAGGTTTACAATCTCTTGTACATAAGTGACGCTCTAAGAGATTGAAAGGTAACACGATTTTGGCTCTTAGAAGAGGTCATTAAGCCGAAATCACCACTCTAGGTTACGTACAAAATAGTGGAAAAAGTAATTAGCCAAATGCATAAAATTTAACGGCCCGTCTAATTCTAAATTTATTTACAAATTCGAGTGTGATTTTTGAAGAGATCAATAAAACATTTTGACAGTTATTAGCTTTTTTCGGGAGAACGAGACGATGAGATGTGGGAGGTTACTTAGTAGAGATGCAAATAACAGGGACAGATTAGGCCATGGTGGTGATAAATGGCCATAAATGAAAATCGAAATCAATAAAAATGTGAGTTTAATACTGGGAAAAGCCTTACGGGCGTTGCTATTTGTTTAAAGAGAGAGTTTGTCAGAGTATAAGGCCTAAACACTCACAAATACGGAAAAACAAGGGAGAATACATATTGTTCGTAGAATAATGCGTAGAATAAAATTCCTTCGCGTTAGGTTATAAAATAATGATAATAATAATAGATTATTCCAAAATGTATGCAGGGGTAGTGCGATGTAATACATTTATTTTGAGTGGGAGAAAATGTCCTATGACAAGTTTGAGTCGAGCGCGTGGTCCACCCCTGTTTTATTTTGCTAGACCGAGATGGTTGGGACTGCGATTTCAAGGGTTGTGACGGGGACAAACGCAAAAGGGAGGAACGGACGGGAAGCGAGAGTAGTGGGTGGCGAGCGGGTAAATACGACTCAAAATTGCATGAACTTATTTTGATTGATGGGAGATTTTCGTTTTAAATAAGCAGTTTTTTTTGATAACAGATCAGTGAGTGAAGATCAGTCAGTGGAATTCGGCGGAAGAATACGGTTAAGTCCGGAGGGTTTTTTGGTTCTAAACCTCTAGCAAAAAGAGTGAATTAACCTAAGTGAAAAGAGATAGTTGTAAGTTTTGTTGGAAGGAAGTTCGATCCATCAATCAGAAGTTGGTGAATTATAAAAATAATACAAGTTCGTGAATTATGGCATCGCCACGTAATAATGAAAAAGCACATAGTTGAAGTTACCGTAATTAAAAATAAAGTTAGTTTATCGGATTAAATTCAGTGTTATAATCGCTTAGTAAATAAATTAATATTATACTTTATCCGATTTGCGGAAATATGAAGAGGTAAAACTAACTTAATAATAGACAAATAGCTGCAAAAAAAACGTTAATTCAGTGATAAGTTGTGTTTGCAATAATCGCGGTGATAAATTGTTAAACGATAGTGGATAAAATCACGTGTTCTTCTTTTCTACGTGTAATAATCAAATTAATCAACTATAAATAAATAAAATAAATAAAGAGATGACTCATTATTAGGGAGGTGAAAGGAGTAATCAAACCATAACGGAATTCACTTTACAGGAAAAATCGTATAAACTTTACGTGGATTAATTTGGGCTTTAATAATAAATATACCGCTTGACGGAAGCTATAACAAAAAATGATAACTACAGATGATCGAACAGAGTATAGATTTCAGGACATTACATAACAGGGGGGGGGGAATGGTCGTAGGGAGGTGGAAAGGGTTTCTTTGTTTTCCCACAGGTTATAACAGGTGCAGATCCAAAATCACAACGAGCGTGTATTCCCGCTAGGATAAAGGGTACAGTTATCAATCACTCTCGGTAAGTCGAATTACAACTCCATAATTTAAATTACAGGACATGCTGACCGCAAGAACGAAGCAGTCAATTGAACTATTGTTTACTATAAGTGTGCGTGTCGGTCAGGGGTTTTTTTTTCTCTTCACCGTTATCACTCGGGTCCAGCCACCCGAACCGTCGCCTAACAGCTGGATGCTAGGAACGGAACAGCAGCAAAAATGGTTCTTACAAGTACCTAGGAACGCAGAGGCAATAAGACTACGATAGTACACCCAATCGAATTGATGAAATTTTGGCAGTACAACTTACCCAATTGCAGGCGTTGGCTGACAGTTTGGCGCAGACTTCGACAGGAGGAGGGCGTGAGAACCAGATTCACGATTCTATGCATGTATAACATTATATCAACCTGTTTATCTGCGAAATTTCTACCTGTTGTATTGCGTGAATTAAATTTTCACGTTTGAGGAATGTGTACGACGGTACTGAGACTATACGTAAGTGGAATACGTATGTCGGAATGGTAAGGGTTTTCCCTCATTACCATGTTACGAGGAGGGGAGGTACCAGCCACAGACTGGGCGGGTCACGCGCTATGTCGGAGGTCATTCCCTTTCGCGGGATCGTGTCGAGCGAACGGGCGCGAAAGGTTATGTACCAGCGATGCCGAATTGTATGTCATGGACACGATTCGCTGACGGAGGCGTTTGACCTTAGACATCACGGGAAGCCTGCAGGGTTGAGTGGAGGAGACCGCTAACAAGGCATCTTGCGGGAAAATTCTGTAACGTTGTTGCATTCTTTCATCTGTGTCAACCCAAAAGTAAACGTAAGGCCCACAAAGTGCGCCTTATGTCAACTATTGGAGGTGGAAAGACGAAGACGGTCGGCTTTAAAGGTCTGCCTCACAGCTTCGCGCCACTTGCCCGCGGATAGAGTCATGACAAGGGACGAAATGGAAATACCCCTTTTAGAGCCAGTAACGTAGAATCTGGAGGCGTAATGAGTATTGGAGTTGACTGGGAAAGGTTTGAAAGCCTGCTGTTCTTCCTCTGGCATGAGTGAGTCCGGGTATGTCAGGGTGATCGTCCAAGAGATCCGCCAGATACCGGGGTATAGCTCAGACATGCATTGGCGGGATAGTTGTGTCCGGAGAACTGCCCACTCGGTCAACTTGGTTAGCGGAGGAGCCAATACTAGTTTGCAAAGAAATTCTCCTTCCTTTCCTTTTATCACTTCCTTAAAACCCCTTCGTTCTGCCGTAAATTGGTGCTACTAACAATAACAATATTTCTAACGGTTATGCATGGGATAGGTATTTCAGATTGGGAGACGCGGGAGCAGCCTATTCGGCCATAGAGAGGCACCTCTAGGTACGTACCCTTAAATTAAAGTAAATAATGAACTTGTATTGCCATTTAATTGTCCACAGGATCGACCGTTACGTGAGCTAGGTTCCTTCTTCGTGATTTACTAACTGACCTTTAGACGTGCAGTTAAATTTTACTAGCGCAAAATAGGACCAGAGGATAGCTTACCCAGCCATTTAATTGATTTAGGTGCAAAAGGGATCACTATAGCGGGGAACGGGGACTCTACAGGGAGTATACAGTTAGGGCCATAGGCATCGGTAGTGTAGGGCAGTTAGACAGGGCGTATCCTTCATGCGTTTGAGAAGACAACAGAAAAAATTCTTCCACGCCTTTTAAAGAGTCGAAAGTTACCACGAAAAATAGTAAATACATTAAATTCCTACTCCAAATAATCTGGAGGCTTCGAAACAAAAATCAATCACAACGTGAAGTAAAGGGTTTATTGTAAGATTTCCCAGAACAACCTTGTTTTACTGTGTTTTGCATCACAGGGGTTGGGAAAATGAGATCAGGAAAACAGCGTAGCTGAACCTTCCGATCGGAGATCTCAACGACGAAGAGAGAAAAGGAAGGAGGGGGGTGAAAAAGCCTGGCAACGGGGTGGGACCATCACATGTTTAATCAATATTTGGTAAAATAATGGCTTGTAAAAATATTATGGTTTTTTTATTGCACCTGAAAAAATACCTACAATTCATGCTTCTAGACTAAAATACCCCCTTAATCTTAGGGACAACAAAACTCTTATTTGTTTTATTATTTAATACGCACAAGGTGTGCGCGGATAAAGTGAACCAATTACGGGAAGTGATTCTTCGTGATAGTACCAGCAAGTTAAAAATATTAGCAACTTTTTGAACTGCCGAACTCTCGAACGAAGCTACCGCAAACGTTGCGAAACGCCGCTCGCATTTGCTTCGTTTCTTTCTCATAATTCGTTTTCGAATATATATACGCAGAAGAGAGATAAACGGCATGTTAAATGGTCTAGAACCAACTAAAAGTCGGTGACACATTTGTTACCAATTGAATTTGTACGGAAGGCACTTCTAGAATTTCAATTATTTATTGTATAAACGTATCAAACAAACCACAATAAACAAAACAAATAATACGTGTAAATAAAATGATTTCTGGAAAGAATTACAAAAAATCAAAAACTGTACGTGTACGAGTGTATGAATGAATAAAATGTAAGTAATCTGCGTTGACTTGTAGCAAATTTTTGCGCCATTATTATCGAGGCTGTTTATTTCTTCCATAACAGACGAACTTCGTTTGTCACTTAACGCCAGGGGGCGGGTCTTGTTGAGGAGGAAAAGGGTAGGGAAAGGGGGGCAAAAGAGGTAGTACAATAATTATTCGTTATTACCATTTCACAGGTGTTGCTTGTAAAAGTTTCATCCGAAACTAACACGGCGCTCATGGCCAAACGCTACGTAATGGCGTAATATACCGTCATTAGCAGAATCAATTAAGCCTTCAAATACCTCCATAAATCATATTCTCCAGCGGAATCGATGAAAATGTTACGATTGTAAAGATATTTTGACAAACGATCGCGCGGGGAACACTTTACGCTTGCGTGTACTTTACGGATATACGAGTATCGGCATGTCCTCAGAGCTGTTAGCTGTACCATATGTAGGATACAATATTAATGTCAATACACGAGGCATACATTAAGGTCGGTTAATTAAAAATAAAATATGTAACAGTGACGCTCGCGCTGTTCGCAATTGACGTACAGGCTTTTATACCATTGATCGATCACTTCTGTCGTTGGCTATGAAACATTGGCATTGCATAGAGTGCATTATTGTTATATTAAATACTGTTTATTTGTCACTGCAAATACGTCACCCGTTTCAAGTGACGGGTAATTATTAATGCGGTAACTTAATGCGTCTCGCTTTGTGCTCAATACATTCAACTGTTCAGCGTGTCGAATCTGCATACACAGCCCAGTACCAATACCTACATCTCCCTATTACAACATTGGGTGGTGGGCTTTGTTTCCCGCCTTAAAATGGACGTCTGAATGTACTATGTACATACTCGTACATGTTAAATTGGCAACGTTAATCTTTGTACGGCGAACACGTGAATCGTATATTTCAAACGGCGTAATAGGAAAATGAATATGCTTCCACGTCGGTATCAAATAATCGAACTGTGTGATTGAACACGAACATTAATCCGACTGAAATACATACTGCCTACATTATAATTTAATTGTTTGATCGAACGCCGAGAGAACGCAGCGATGTTATTCCGTTTCGCCATTAGAATCCATCATTAATAATATTGTAATTACTTGACACAATTATCAACTCGGTAAACACGATTGTGCTTCAGTCCCATCTCGAAATAATTTGATTTCTGTGTGAGAAAGACCGGGAAATAAAGCGAGTTTTCATTTAGATGAAATTTTATAGGACCTGTATTATGAAAAATACAAAAAGGTAGTGTAATTTGACCGTGCCAAATTGGGCTTGTTTATTGGACGTAATTGAAAAGGACTCATACGGAGGCCTGGGCGACCAGAGCGGCAGATTGGCCATACATTAAAGGGGACACGACACATCGTAACAGCTATCCCATAATTTAAAGCAGGTAATTGACTCACGCACGGTCGGTTTGTAGACCACATAATGAGTTATTGAGGAAAAGTGAGGTGATTGCTGTATATGGGGCAATTCTAGTGAGCACCGCCGGGGGCGTTTTAATTTTTATGGTATTTGGAAAGCATCATTAGAGGGTTCGGGCGCGTAAATCGTTGGTCGATTAATCAAATAAAATGTACAGAATTAACGCTATTGCCCGACATAATTATACTCCGGTAAGTCTCAGGTGAGGTTAATTAGACACTAATACATGGGCTATAGCGCGTAGATTAACAAGTTCAACGCAGGTATGAGATGGTGATAGAAGAGCTTTATGGGTTTCTTTAAATAGTGTTTGTTGTAGCGGCGCGGCTCTGCTGCTCAAACGTTATTAGATTCAAATTTAAATAACATCAATTCATTGAACCTAATGTATGTTCAGGTGTGAGTTTAAAAAACACATTCCTCAGTTTACCATACACATATTTAACAGCCAGGCCTGATTTTAAAATGAACACGTTGATTGCAACACGTTTCAAACAAACATTCATTCCAACAGTTGAAAATGTTATCATAAATTGAAACTAAATAGTGGAAAGTAGTATTCAATCGTCTGGCACTAGTATTAACGAGAGATATTTACCAATTGGATGTAATTACGAGGCAATCAAAAGTAAAGCAAATAAATGCAAAGTTCGAACATGTATCCCGGGTAACAATTCGTTTAAAATTTATCACCCTCTTGAGATCCTTTTAAGTGTCTCAAAATACATTACAAACAGCAGTGATCTGAATTTGGATGGCCTTAAACAAGTAAAACGCGAGAGGAAAACTTTTAAAGATTCTTTATGAACAACAGTGTTGCCACTTTGGCGTACTTTTATAAAACACGAAGATTAATGCATTCTTTTTTCTTCACACGGGAAGAAAAAGTTTTACCTTCTGACTCTCACTCAGTTTATGCGTCTATCAGAGCAACTATCTCCGGCAAGTAAACACTGATATTTATTAATACTAAAAATTAAGGGATTTTATTTGGAAAACCAACAATTTTATCATATATTTATAATGTATGATAAAATATGTGTAACCTATTTAACTAAAAATAATAGATTTTCACTGACATATTATATTAGCAGTATATTAATGATTCATTTAGAATTTCCTTGGTAGCGTGGCGACCGGATAACTTAGAATGAAATCAACTCAGAACCTCCTTTGAAAGTCATTAAAAGTGAAAATAAAAATCGGTTAAATAGGTTACGTTAGGTAAGGGTTATCGGCTATTTTAAAATTATTTTTCCATAACTTTTAATGACTTTTCAAAGAGGTGTTGAGTTGATTTGTTTCTGAGTCGGCATTGAACCGACAAAGTGTAGCTGAACAATTCTGTTGTCAATATATATTACTTACAAGTTATGATTTTTTTTTAAATTCAGCTTTGAGTCGACACTACAATGACACCTAGATATTTAATTTCACTATTTTATGATTATTCATTGATGTAAACCTTTGGATCATGGTGCGCATTTTTTCTAGCAATATGCATGTATTTTGTCGTATTAACATTTTCTTAATATATTTTTGGTTTGAAATAATAAATGATAAGATTAAATGTTCTTCTAATGTACTTTGAGCACATATAGAACTAAGATAGAAAGGCTCTGTGCTGTTCCTCAATGATGTATAAAACCACCAGGTCTTCCAAATCTTTACGAAAAGAGTAGAAGAAGTATTTTATAATTATATGGATTCCAGGCACTTGAGATTGTTGCAGATTGAATTTTGTAAAGAAATTTTTTTTTCAAAAAAAAATGATGGAGGATTAAATATCAGTTTATATTAAAAATATTTACGGTCAACTTTTCAACTCTAATTGTTCATAAATATATTTCGGCTTTTCATTTTGAAAAGGAAAATAAAACTTTATCGTTTTGGTTGAAAATATGCGCCAGCCGTTTTTAATTTATGGCCATGAAAATAATATTGTCAGCTTTTAATTGAAACTCCTGTAGGTAATTGAAAACTGCAGTAGTAAACAAAATGCAGTATTGTTTATTTATTTCATTTAAATCATAACTGTTGAATAATTTTAAAAACAAGCAGAGATCAAATGGAAATGACATTTTGAAAATTTTAAACCTTTATGATTTTAAAAACAATACCTGAAATGATTTTACTGAAATCATTTAAAAGCATCATTAATCATATAATTTTTAATTGTGCTCAATGCACAATTTTGTATAGTTTTACACTGTTTAATTACAGTTTTTGTGGCGATGCAATGTTAAAATTGTTCGTTGTATCCTTTTTGGGACGCAGGATGGGCAAATGCTTATAAAAGTTTTTAGATCTTTCCCGACTACAATATAAATGGTTTTAATATATTATAATAAAACAAATATACATTTTTTTCTACCTTAATTTTATTGACCGTAACCGGTTTTAGCTTGCTAGGGCCATCTTTAGACTGGTACAAATTATTCTTAGTCTACGGTTTATATACATAACATATGAGGAAGGGGATGCGGGGTGGTCTAAAGAATTTTAATCAATAATATTAATTACATTTGTTACCAAGTCGTTTAGACTGTCGAATTTCTAAATATTTTGGAAATTCCAGTAGGCTAATTACGTTGGGTTTGTAGCTCTCTTCAATATTGTACAGGGAAAAAACTTACAAGTAATATGAATTTTTAATGACCTAATTCTATCGTCAAATCGTTATTATATTTATGATCCATGGGATTTTTTATTGCTTTTTGAAGTGATACATGTTTACATTGGAGTAGGAAAGTAAATAGATATTTTAATTTTGAAAAAACTATGGAAATTACAATGGAAACAAAAGCGGAGACTTAGCAAATGATTGTAATTGTTTATTCATTATAAAGGTAGGGTCTATTTTTTTTGGTAATGCGGGTTTGGTTAAAGTTTTATATTTGTTTTTATTATAATATATTATAATGGAATTCCACCATGAATTGTCAGTTTCAAAAACAGAAATATTAAACTTTATTTGTTAAATACATGTATAGTTAAAAAAGCATCATCATTACAAACGTGTGAGTTTTTTGATGGTGTAATTTTGATAGTACCGTAACATTTTGTTTTTCCTAATAAGATTTTGTTAAAAACACTGAGCTTTTTGCTCCATTTTGTTAAACGTCACTTTAAACTTTTAGGTGCCAAAAGGATATCCTCAAATCTAATGCATTTTTTTTGTTATTGATATTCTGGAGATGGTAAAATTTTCTTGAAAGTTAATTTACTCACTTAAGACAAAATGTTGAGTTTGAAATATTTATGAAAAGTGTACGTTTTTGGATAACTGGCTTCAACAAATTACTTAATGCCCACTGACGAAGAGTTGCTTAAAAATCATTTTAGTCTTATTTTAAAAAGAAATAAACCGGTAACCATAGAAAAATCGACAAAAAAGTAATCGCTTAACCCTTACATATAATTAGTACCTGTCTAGTGATCTGTCTTAATAACAGTAGGGAAAAAACAGTTTTTATTTTAAATCGTCAAAAAAAATATTTTGTTGATAAGTGTACAAAAAGTAAAATCGTATCTCAAAAACACATTTTGTTATAATTCAATTCAAAAAAGCTTTCTTCATAGTTATGGTCAGCTTTCGAGGTAAAATGTTCCACTGTGCAACGGCGGAAAGCAAAACGCAAAAAAAGAGCGAAAACTTTGTTCCATTGAAGATATTATGAGATAATGTCTAAAGCGCAAAGCCTGGGTTCACGAAAAGTAGACCTGCGTACCTGCAAGAACTGAAATTCATTTAAAAAAAATAAAAAATTAAAGTTAAATTTCTTAAATCGTTAAAGATTACATGCCGGCATTTTTTAATATTGTATTTTTTTAATGTACGAATGAAGAAATGACCAAATTAATATTTTGGCGTTACCTGTAATATGAGAGGGATTGATAATAATTTTACCTATATGAACGGTTGTAAATAAAAATTTTAACCAACTTTTGATTACATCTGAGTTTCGTTTGAGTTTCATCATTAAAATTTAGTAAGCTCCGGTTTTTTTGTTATTTTATTAATTGGTTTATTTTTCACGTTTATTTTATTTCTTATAACTGTTCCAAAACAACCAAATACAAAATATGTGGGTATATTTTCACTTCTGTTATTGAAAACAATGAAATTAAAATTATAATTTTTTTAAATGGATCCTGGTTCCAAAATGCTTTGTTTTAATCGTAGCAACCCAGTGGTTTTAATTAGGCAACCCATTTTATTTTCACTTTTGTTGTGTAATAATGAGTTCTAAAATTCTGTGACTTACATTTTTTTATACAAATAAATGGTGGTTTTCATGAATCAATTAATTTTATTATATGTACTAAGAAGCTATACATTCACAAAGTTATGTTACCTTCCCTTTAATGTTAATAATTGAATAAGGAGAAAATAAAGCAATTTTCTACTACTTTATTATCTCCCTCAAAATAACTAAACAACTGAATACAAATATCTTCTCAATATATAATCTATAATAGTTCATGATTTAAGAACAGTGCGCCCTTAAAATATTTCTCCCAAGTATCCTGAATAAATTTAATAGTTTCTCATAAAAGCAACAAGAATAATGTACGGCGCTTCGTCGAAGGAATTCAAATGAAGGCACGGAGCGGAGGGGTGGGGGAGTGGGGAAGCAGGAAGGAAAGAGCGCCGTGATTGTCCATCAAATTAAGGAGGAGTGTTCCATCACGGGTAATGCCGACAGAATGCGTTAAACTCGACAAGTCGTGGCGAGGAGACGAGAGAGACTCGGTGGAAGCGGCGCACAGAAGAACAGATATCGAAATTGTCAGCAAACAAAAATTACGTTAATAGATAAAACGAGCAAATTTGTGAACTGTTTTTCTTGGGAAATAGCCCTAATCTCGTAATGATGTATTTAGTGAAAAATTCCAATTACAAATATTTAGTTTTAAAAAAATTGCTATCAAAAATATATGTAGATCAACTAACGTCAATTGTGCAGAGTACTTATATTGTTTTCCGTACAATTTATAAATAAAGAGGTTTAGATTTTTTTTTTCAAATATTCATCTGGTTGCGAGATACCAGCCGGGATGTCGTCGTAAAAAACATTACCAACAACTTTTGTAACTTCATGTGGTGTAAACATTATTGGCGCCATTTAATATTTGGACATTTTCGAAGGTTTAAATAAGATACAAAACTAAAAAGAGATTTTCGGGAAAACACGCTTACAAATAATTGCCTTTTTGCGGTTAATGTTGCTCATTTGGTGCTAAATAAAGATTATTGCTACATAAAATAATTATTTATTAAAAGAATTATATATTTATATACCTTTCAGTTCACGAGATAGGTATATTTTTCAGTTGTTTAATTTATAATATAGTATTTATTTGAATTATACTATTACCGTTCTTATGATACCTCATTGTTTATTTTTACTTTTGGTTTAATTTATAATTTAATATGTTTTTGTATTAGAGTAACATGTTTTTTTTATTGGGTGGTGCTTTTGTAAAATCAATGTGTTTCAAATTTTGAGTAATTGCTTATAACTATTTAATTAATAGAATTTTATCGTGTGCTCGTTTTACAAAACAGTTATCGTATCATATAACTGCTTTATTCGTTAATATAATAATATAAAAAATACCATTAGTCTTTTTGTTTCACATTCCCAAAATTTCAAAATGGCCCACTGTGCAGCGGCTCAGGGGAAGGAACGACGCAACTAAAAGTTGCTAATAGCTGGTGGCACTCAATTTTTGATCGGTGACAAGACGAGGTTGGATGTATTGCTATTAGGAACGGAAAGTCGTCATCTTTATTATAATCGTTTTTGACATCCATTTTAGCAAGAATTTTGGTTTTTAAAAATTCTCCTTCCTAAATATCAAAGATCAAATGTCATTAAAATCAACGGAAAACAAATTTTTATGATATTAATATTTTTGGTATTGGTTTAAATAATTTAATATTATCTTAAAATGCCCTATCCCACTTATTAAAAAATCTTTAATCAACTTGTAAAGCTCTTATGACTACAATAACACGACTAAAACATTTAAGATTTTTACTATTACTAATAATCATAATCAGTAAAGAACGAGATCTGCTTCTATCGAATTCTGAAGCAGAAAGCCGTCTCAATGGCAGAGCCTAAGCGTCATACCCATTTCCAAAGATTTTTCTTTTTGAGATTTCTAGGCCAACGGAACTAGAACGCAACGTCAACTCTATCGTGATCCACGGAGCATTGAAAATATAATTTGTAAAAAATGATAAGATACCAAAATTGTTCACAAATATTTTTAAAAGAGAGTGTTACTTGAAGCTATACTTGAAATCCTATTTAGATGCTATTTAGATCAATCTTTACGACGAATCGGTTTACATTATGAACATCAAAAAATAAGCTATGGATAAATTGAAGCTTATACTAGCTTTTCTATGTATTGGAATTAAAATAAAATTATTAATTGCATAACAAAAATATAAGCGTTAACCACAAAAAAAATGTTTTTTGCATGATTTAACTACGAAGTAATAAAATAAGTCAATATTTTTTAAAATACCCCGATTTGGCTAATACTATTTTTGAGGTTTTGAATGTTCTAACTTTTTCATTCTTATAAAATTATGCATAAAATAAATAAAAACCACTTTTTCGCTTACTTGTCTAATGCAAATAAGACAATCGATTTTAAATTTTGAAGGCATGAGAATCGAAATATTTTTAGCGTTCATATTCCTCTTAACGCCCGAAATTGATATTTTTCTAGAATTAAAACTAATGGAGGGAAACAATTATACCAAGTCAGTGGACATCTTCAATTTATCTTTGAATAAATTTAAAATATTGTTATTGAGGCAGTTCAGTTATGTACAATAAAATGTTTTTTCTATGCTATATATGTAAAAGCCCCGAAAAAGGGCGTTTATTTATAAATAAATAAATAAATTATTGTGGAACTCATAAAGCATTGGTTCTCAAATTAAATTCAAGTGGTAGAGGAGTTTGGTAAGCTCAGCTGTTTTGTTTAATCATTAATGAAGTCGAAAAAAAACTGCACCGGTAATTGATAGTGTCATTAATTATTTGTATCAAAGTTTGCTCCAATTTGGCCAGCACATCTCCCCTGAGACGACTCTATTGTGACTCGAAAACGTTTTGGCGCGCGGCCACGAGCTTTTAAAGTTCAAACAAACAATGCCGATGTATTACCTCCGTGTAATTATCGAGTAATCTATTACGGCGTACGGCAGGCAGTTCGGTGCATGTTTTAATGCAACTGAGAATACGATCTTGGCACTTTTCTCCTCATTTCCTTCTGCGGTCCGGGTACCTTCGCAACGATTCCCGGGGTCGTTTAATTCTTTATTTTATCTTGTGAACTTCGTTTGGGTTCAAAGTGTTTACTTGCAAGGTACTAACTACTAAAGCGATTATAATTACGTTATGATCATGTTTACTCATTTTTTAACGTTCTCAGAGGGAGTTTATAAAATGTACCTACCTACATGGAACGTTGTATGATGCGTAATTAAATGAAAAATAAATTTCTTGAGAAAAATATATTTCCAAGGCAAACGATTATTTATAGACACCATTAATTGATTGTATTTATTCTCTAATGTATTCGAAACATAGTACTTAGTAGTACGCGGATGAGTGAAAAATCACTACGAGTCTGAATTCTTGACAAATCAGTAAGAGAGATGTAATAAATAATATTTAATTTATTTTTATGAATATTAGAATGAAATCAAATAGGTATTCTTTTTTTAAAATATTAAAAGCAGAAAGGTAAATAATCTTTAAACAAAAGGGGCCATAATAAATGTGTTTAACATTTTATACAACTGATAAACAATTCTTAATGTGTCGTTAAGATGTTAAATTATGATATTATAAAGTTGTTAATAGCTAAATAAAATATACATAAATAAAAAAATTGTCAGTTTATAAAATTTTAAACACCTTTATTAATAAGCGTTCTTTGCCGTTTCCGGAATGAAAACAGAAAGAAAAGACTTATGTGTACAGAGACTGCACTTTATATAATTTTTGTTAGTTTAGTTTGTAACGAAGACTCAAATCAGAACTGGGTTTTATTATTCTTATGAACTTGTTCAACTTTTACATTTACTCCACTTTATCTTTTGTTTTATATGAGAGGTTATAAGACAACTGGTGATATAAATTACAGGATTGAAGAAGAAGACAACATTAATAATCTAAACGAAAATATGAAAGAGAACAAGACCCAGAAAAATAAAAAGATATCGGTTGCACTCGAACCGAGAATCTCTCGTCTTACCGGGACGAATGTCTCTACCGATTCGGCTACTGTCACCTTCTATCAAACCGTCAATCTCATATTTCTGTTAGAATTAACATTATTATCTTCGCGAAACTCAATCGAAAATTTGGAAACAGAAAAATCTAAAAAAGATATTTGTACCTCTAGGACTCTGATTTTTCTATTTCCAGATTTTCAATTGAGTTCCGATAATACTGTCTTCATTTAATTCAAAATAACAATTAAAGTTTTACTCATAAACTAAAAAAAAATTTAAAAAATATATTATCTTCGACTAATTTTTTTTCCGTTTTGCAGGCAGCCACCTTTTTCATTGGAAACAATCGTTCTAAGAACGGGTTTGTAACCTAGATAGCCTAGATTAGTCGAAGATAACATTGTTAATTCTAAAATTTGACATACGAGATTGACAAATATAACGGTTTGATAGAAGGTGGCAGTAGCCGAATCGGTAGAGGTGTTCTGGGTTCTAGTCCCAGTTGCGACCGTTATTTTTTTTATTTTTTGTGTCTTGCTCTCTTTCATATTTTTGTTTGTATTATTAGTTTTATTTTCTTCTTCAATGATATATGACGTTTACGGGAATAACCTTCAAAAGTTATAAAAAGAGAGTTGTTCTAATAAAAATTAAATCAAAGGTACATTTCTAATATACTTATAATATAATATTTATTTTAAAGCAGTTTTCATAATACTTTTTTATAGTGGCTTGCCATGGCTTTTATTTTAGTGTTCGCGAATATTCAGTGAAAAAAGTGATCGATTGATTTTTTTATGGCAATCTTTCCGATTGTGAATTTTTTTCACTGTGGACAAACACGAATATTGCAAAAAAAAAATTACTGCTGGTTTTGGTGATGCACATACATTCCGCAAAGTGCTCACAGCAATAAAATATCCTCTGGATAATACGTATAATAATAATTCAGGAATCGGATGCGTTAATCCCGAGTTACTCAAGTGAGTACACGTCGTTGTAGCTATGTATGAAAGTCCTATGAAGTTAAGTACCTTTGAGACAAGCGTGCGTAGGTACCTACTCGGGTCTCGATTGTATTTATTGTCGTGTCAGTGTTGCGGATATAAATTGAGCTCTCAAAGGAGAAACTGACAAAGAAGAGAATAATGTTGGGAAGGTGCGCTTTGGACCATCGACAACGGAAATACATCTTGACAAAGAGTCGAGTTTCACAATGGAGCTGTTCTCCCTTTATTTTACTTCTATTTCAACTGCGGCAATGCCGCTAATAACTTTAAACGAAGCGATTCAAAGAACACACTCCGTAAGTTTGCATCGCGACGAGGAGGCGTACAAAAAGTTAATTTAAGTGTATATTCGGTATAATTCCGGTTATAATCCGCCGTTCGGGAATTTGTTCAACAACTCTATAAAACAGAGAAGTTATTAAGAGTGCATATTTTGTTTCACTTTTCCTTTAGATTGTTACAATACTGCTTAAGTTTTACGCCCAAGCCGCCAAACGCCACCCATCGCAGCCGCCGAGAAGCGCAATATCACAGTAACACAAGAATACTCCCTGGTACACCGGATTCTTGCGGTTAGGATATTTCAATTACCATTTAGGTACCTTAAGAAATAAATATAAACCATAAAATAATATATTAATTTTTATTTTAAACTTTATGATTAAAATCTCAAATTGTAATATTTAATTAAATGAAGACAATACTATATCGGATATTGACACCTTGGCGCAGTGGTTAGCGCATTTGCCCGGAAATCTAAAGGTCCTGGGTTCGAGTCCCAGAAGTGCAAATATCATTTTCTGAGTTTTCTGTTTCCAGATTTTCGATTGAATTTCGCTAACAATGTCTTCATTTAATTCAATATTACATAAAATAACATTTTCAAAAGATCTCTGAACTTCTGAATAAACTCGGTATAATAAAATATAGGTACTTTGTAAAAAAGGAACGATTTAAAAAATAAAACAAAAGTTTCTCTTTTGTACTTTGTAGAAGCAGAAATAAGAGATTCAGTCGGAATTAAATATTTATTTGTGGTTTTCCGCCTTTTAAATTATTACCTCGAAGGGAAAAAACCTGACACTTGGCAATCAAATTCCGTTTACCTTTGAAACGCTATACCAGCAATGAAGGGCTGAAAGGCTCTGCCTCGACAGGGTTGTGAGCCACTCGGCGGGATCGGGTAACCCGGAGAACCGCTGTATAAATTGTCAATCCTGTTTTATGTCAGGAACGGGGGTGAAGTTATTCCTCCCGGGGGATCAGAATCGCGGAAGATGTGTCATGCGATGGCAATAATAATTAGAGTCAGCTGCAGCGCCATCAAGGAGCCAATTAGCGGACGAGGGAATTAAAACTCATAGTTTCTTTGTCGTTAGACTTTGTAGTGTGTGTGGTGGATAACGTATTGGTCTAAGAGTTGACGTTAGATCAGGAAGCTGCTGGTTCGTTGCCTGCCTTCGTTTCATGTAATTTTGACTATTCATACAAATATGTGGCATTTCAGCGATGAGGTGTCAGTATTTTCCTACCAAGGATTATTATTTCCTCAGTTTTTAATCCACCTCCCAAAGCAAGTTTTTTAAAACAAATTTCAATCTGACGCCAACATAAAACAAAAAATAAATAAAGTTAGGCTGCATTTGACAAATGAGTAAAACAAAATTAGTAGGTACCTTAACGACCAAAACATCTGTACTATGAGGACAAAACATCAAATCTAATATTTTTCAAATTAAATTTGTTTATTTTTTTTTCATTTACACAAATAATTGCCCAAATTGCCTCTAAAATCATTAAACATTAAAATCTTTAATGGCCTATATCTTATAATTAAAAGCAAAAATAAATAAAGTATCTCACATCCGTACTAGATATTTGATATACCTTTTGATTATAAAAAATATTTTTCAGTTTGGTTGGGTATTTTGATATTATAATCCAGAATTAAGATTTGTATGAAACGGGCCAAAATTGGCCGCGCTTACGTTCCTCTTAAGTATGCACAAAAATCTACAGTCCGCCTCGGAACAGTAAATTCCCTTTATCCTCTATTGAGAAGGATTGTGATTTTAAAGAACTTCCAATATACTACCTATACTTACACGTCATTCTGTGACATATAATAAATATACCTTAAATGGTCATTAATTTAAAAAAAGTTAAACAAACTTGCTAATACATTCATAACTTAATTAAAAGCTTTGAAGTTATTTTAAAATCATTTTGTTTAAACACGCTCTTGACCGGCGCGACACGAGTATAAATTATCAATAAGAAGATGATATTCATGTTTGGTAAAACTGAATTTAAACACTGTTTATTACGTAGATTTTCTGGTAAAAGACACAACGCTAAAGAAAATGTAAGAATTTCGATCCATAATAATTGCGGAATGCGAATGACATGAAACGATTTGGTTTTATGACATCGTTTGATGACAATGCGGAGAGGCACCATGAATTATTCAACGTAATTTTGGATGTCTCCAAATGAGAAGAATATTTTAGTACGCATCGTGAGTTGCATCACCGCACGCCCACCAGTCGTCAAAATAATCAGAATGTGATCTGCCATATTACAGAGATCTTCTTTAGTTATTTAGATTTACATGGGAATCTTGGCTTATCTGCAATAGGTGTAAGATTTACTAAAAGCTAGTTTTTGTCCTCTTTTTCTAGAAGAATCAAGGATTGGTTGCCTCCATTTGCCAAATTTTGGTAACAAGAAGTAGGTACGCCTTCCTTAGTTATTGATTATTTCAAAGTGTTAGCCCGCAAGCTACAAAATTTGGTGGTAAGCACACTATTTGATTTGGCAAATAATATTGACAGTTGGAGAAGGGTAAAGACAATTCGATCGGAGGTCAGGAGTTACATTAATCCAGTAGTATTTCTGACGCAAGAGGTTCGCGCCACCGCAGAAATTATACCTTCCATACTTCAAGAAATATATATAGACTTATTTATTGCTTTAATATTCGTTGAGGAACGTTTACCGCAAAGGGGTAGTTTAGAGTCGTTCGGGCAGTCACGACATGGGATTGATTTATTCAATATTTAATGTAATCGATGTGCAGCGCATGGCATGGGATGTTATTGTCTTTCTTTGCTAAAGGCAAAACGCTGAATTATTCCCAGCGACGCGACGGAACAAACCGCAGGGAAATTCTCGTAATAAGTCATGATTCCATTTACGTAAGTTAACATCCGACTTGTGTCCCTGTGAAGGTTCAAGTATCTATTTATTCCCAACGACATGATTGTGGCAAGAAATCATACTGCTCTTTTTTAACTTAGGTATATTTGATGTCAATCATTTTGCCTTTATAGCAGGTATTAATAATGAATTTTTCATTACGTAATACGTCTTAGACGCTAAATCCATCATCCAGGTACGCCGATATGAAAATGTCGGCAAAAATATCACGCTAATTTCTTTGTTTTTCGCCCTACGGATCGTCCTTTAGCAGAATGATTTAAGTTAAGGTAAGAAATTCAAAAACTTCCCTTACAACCGGAGCATAATTTTACAAAAAATTCAGTTCCCACCGTGACATTTTTATTTTCGAAATTTCCCATTATGTCAAATAAATCACTTTGAAAATAAAAGTTTTGCCGCATAAATGATAATACTGCCTTTACACGGAAACTGTCCTAAATGCGATTGTGTAGGAATGTGTCCTGTAAAATATTACGAGCAAAGGAAACTGGAATTCAGGAAAGAAACGTTACCTTTAATTTAAGCTTCGTGAAAATTCATTGCAAAAAATATTATTATTTGTCCTATTCAGAGATCGTGTTATTCGCGAGGAAAATTACCAAAAAGGTTTATTTTTAAAACCTCAATTTACCTGTATACCTACTCTAAAAATCTTTGACTATAAAGTGTTGACCTCTTTTACGGTGCGCTTGTTATTAGGTACCTAACATAATATAATATACAATATGTAGCAGAGCTCATGGTTGTGTTAATTGCTTTAATCCCGAAAATCCAGAGACAAATACGTTTGCTAATTTCATCGCCAGACTCACAGTTCAAGAATACTTGAAACTTGAGAAAAATGATTTTCTGCTTTATTGCTAAGATTAATTGAAAGTGCCCCTTGAAGATTGATTGTGCCCCACGGTTGAGTTTGGCAGCCACCTCTGGTCTGGAGCCCCAAAATACCTGAAAAAAACCCTTGACTCTGTGCAAAAACGGGCGGTCCGTTTGATAGACTCTCCTAACCTTGCAAACGGATTGCAATCTTTGGAGCACAGGCGCCAGGTGGGAATGCTGTCCTTGTTCTACCGGTATTACAATGGAAGATGCTCCGAGGAACTAGCGTCATTGATCCCCTCGGCACCGGTGCGTAGCCGGGAAACACGCCAAACGCGCGCTCAACATTTGTACACGGTTGACATTAGTCACATGAGAACGGGCCGTTTCTACGACTCGTTCTTGAGTTCAACAGCTCGGCTGTGGAACGATTTGCCGGCCTCTGTGTTTCCTCCCTCCTAAAACATGGGTCTCTTCAAGACCCATGTTCACTCCTTCCTCTCCTCAAAAACACCCTCCACACAGCATCTTCAAAGATGACATAGGCCCTGAGGGAAATTATTTTCCTCAGAGCCTCCTGTGTGGAGTTAATGTAAAAAAAAAAAAAATTGAAGTGAAAACTAAATATAAGACAGTGCCTGTTGATGTTTTCCCTAGTGTGTACCTACAAAGCAATTGAATGTCTCTTTTACTGGCATTAGTATCATATTATTGTGGAGGTGCAGTATTTTGTAATCACAGTATAATTATCGTAAGCTTCTGAGCTTAATCCTGTACGTGTATAATTGTATAGGTAATACTGAAGATATCGGGAACTCAATTATTATTCATTCTAGTAGCCTGTTTACCCGCTGGAAAAAGGGAACAGAAGCGATTCCGTGTATTTATCGATTGTGCTCTCAGGCATCCTGTAAGAAAATTTGTCTCGATTGAAGCGTCGGAGATAATTATTTTAAATTGTTTATTTTCAAACAGGAGCGCTGAAATATTCCAACATTCCCGGAAAAGACTTCAAAGTTAGTAGTCTAACCATAATGGAATTAATTGTTTACATAAAATCATTTATAATAATTTCAATATTGTTATTTAATTAAGTGTAGAGTGTGTACCAAAGTTGGAGAATTTTGTTGATATACAGGTGGCTATTTTCAAATAATATTTTGATTGTCACCGCTTTCGTATTTCGTTAAAATATTCTATAAAATATTCACCGCTTTCGTATTTCGTTAAAATATTCTATAAATTATTCTCCGCATTAGCTCCAGCTTTAAGACATGCAGTCAGTCCACTTCTTCTTCGATCTGCCCCTGGGTCCCTTCAGAGGCACCCCCATTTGGTCATGTGACATCAATTTATTTATATATTTATTTTTGTTTGAAACATTTACAAAGTGTTTACAATTTTTACAATAATAGAATTGCCGTTGGTATGTACATATATATTAACACTCAATTTATAAATGTTCACAGCATGAAAAATCAATGTTAAGTTGTTACAAGTCGGAAATGCTTGTAGTGATAACAAAAAAAATGATAATCAAAATGAAATATAAAACATAGAAGTGTCAAATATATTGCATAACCATAAGAAAGAGAAAAAGAAATAAAAAAAGAAAGGGTATAACAAAAAAGCAGCTACATAACAGTTCTCCACGAAGTGTCATGGTAGGAGTTTGATAATTTGTTTTTTGAAATATGTGAGATTGTTTGCGTAGATATCTATAGATTGTTTGCGTAGATGTATATACAATGGTATTATATGTATAGACGACACATTCGAGACAGTGGATTGAAGTATGCAATATTATAATTATTATTGTTTATCATAAGTAAATAAATAAATTGTGTTAGATAGTTAAGACGTTTACGGCAGAACAAGAAGATCCTCGAGATTGCCGACAATTTTATTCCAAACAAATTTATTTGGTTTACTCGAGATGTTGATTTTTATCTATTTATTATGTTGTACTTTTTTAAACATAATTTTAGATGATCGACGTTTTTTGCAGCATCCCTAGAATTTAGTTCAATATTCCCAAGGATTAAGATTTTAACACTACTCTCCAAATTGAGGAACAAAAATCATTAACGACTAAGGTCGGGTTACATTGTAAACTAAGCCTAATCTATGCCGTTCGGAATTTTATTTAAGGCACCGTATCCCCGCTCAAAAAGAAGAAGACGGAGAGATATGTAATTAAGAATGTTGGAGAGAGCGCGCTTATATTTAAAACTTTAAAATTGAAGCGAAAATTGTGAAAATGTTTAATAAAACACGACACATTAAAAAGAACAAAAATTTCTTAGAGAATATTTAGAATAGCTTTTAAAGAAACACTGAATTTTTTCACACATATTACTTCTAAAATAAGTGAAATGAACGTGTTTATAATAATTTTCGATGGATACTTTGTAATTTTTTTCTATCCAAGGAATTTCATATAATTTGGGTTTCGGCGTTGAACACATCTTGATATTATCTTCAAAATTAAATTGTTTTTTAAGAGCTTAAAAACTTCAAAATGTTTAAGGGAGACATGTAAGAAATCATTTTTGTTATTATTTTTGGGGTGTTATGCCGTGTTTCGCTACCTCCTTCTTTAGCCAACGTTTCGGACAGCGTTACAGTGTCGGACACTGTAACGCTGTCCGAAACGTTGGCTAAAGAAGGAGGTAGCGAAACACGGCATAACACCCCAAAAATAATAACAAAAATACTTTTTGGCCGTGAAAACCTAAAAAAATGTAAGAAATCAGTTTTTAAATCGATTTCATTGAATGTCACGTTTTTTTTTAAATGACTTCTACGAATGAACATCGAAATGTCGTTTGAATGAATTTGAATTAAAGTTTACGGGCGGAAATAATGTTCGAGTAGGCTTTAATTTTAATTATACTATTAATTGTTCCACACGCAAATAAAAGCGACGAGTGGATACTGCGCAGCTGCTAGCTGCTAGCTGCTACTAAAACATCACAGCAAACGGGTGACGTACATTAATGGAGATAGCAAGCAGGAATCGAGATGAGGCAATAAAACTAGGAGCGAACGTTTCATTTTCAATTTAACTTTCACGATAAATAAAATATTATTAATCTGTCATTTAAGCCCATCGCCATTTAAGGACCTAAGTCGGGATATTATTCGAACCGTAATTCTTGGTGACGCGATTTTCGGCAGCGAGTTTAGCAGTAAAGTGAGGAGATAATTTTGTTTCACATATTATTTAGCATTCAGGACCAGCTATTAACTTGCGGTAATCACATAATGGCATTAAATATACGTGAATCGATATCACGGCAGTTAATTTCATTAAAATACAGCCGTTAAAACACACAGCAGTACTCGGTAATGGGGTATCAAATATCGGCCAAAGCCGCGGGCGTGCTGTAACTTTTTTCCGATTTCGCGATTTTTCAGATTAAAACTTTTTTTATGAATGAAAAAGGAATGAGTAAGTCTACCATAGTACAACCCTAAACTTTGACTAGCTTTGTTTCTCAAAATAAAATTACTTACGGTTAATAAGAATAAAACTAACGTTATGGTTTAACGCGCAATTTACCGAAGCTCACCGAAGTTAGGGGGAGATTAAATATTTAATTAAGCATTACAACTCTGTGTTTAGGTGCAACAATTTATTAGAAAGTAGAAGAATTTTATTTTTAACGGAGGGACCTACCTACGAAAAAGGTTTGGAGTGTTCGTATTCTTAATGAGATGAAAAAAATGCTATGTTTGTATGCAACAATGTTTCTTTATGTTGTCACTCAATCCACTATCTCGAATGTGTCGTCTATATAATACCATTGAATGTAACTATATAGCAAATATATATATATGCAAACAATCTCACATATTTCAAAAAAAATATTATGAAACTCCTACCATGACACTTCGAGGAGAACTGTTATAATATGGCTGCCTTATTGTCATACCCTTTCTTTCTTTATTTTTTTCTCTTTTTCTGCAGGGTATTAAATTTTGCAGTACTATGTTTTATATTTCATTTTGATTAACATTATTTCTGTTATCACTACAAGCATTTCTATCTAGTAACTACTTAACATTGATTACTCATGCTGTGAACATTTCTGATTGGAGTGTTTATATCTACGTACGAGCACATCCCAACGGCAATTCTATTACTGTTATAATTGTTAGCACTCTGTAAATGTTTCAAACAATAAATAAATGAATTACTTTTTACAGAAAATAGTTTATAGATGTCCGCAAAAAACACAGTTAAAATTCTGCTGGAATTGAGGAATTCTTATTGATTCAACACTAAAATCGGTACCCATTGAAATGCCACGATCCAGAGCATCCAATTACAGGTTTACATTCACTTAGATCACAGCTTTATAGAAAACAGTACCTACATCTTTAATGATAAACCAATTTTAGAACGTGAATAACAAACACTATGAATGTCGTAATTCCGTATTCGTTTACAGGTTTTCAATCAGTATTCCGCACACAGTGCACTTCCTTAATAAGTGCAGCCCTCACCGAGTAGGCGAGTAGGTGAGTAGAAGAGTACGAGTAGCGCAGAACGGCACCGGCAGAGCCCAGAACCCGTCTGCGTCGAGATTGTATAATAATGATTATTTAAAGGGAATAGAAGCAATTGGAATAATGCGGAATTTGAACATGTAAAAGCACTCAATCCAGTCTCAACCTGTGCGGATCCATTACAATTCATTTTAATATGTAACGTTCCCGAGCGCACGCGCGGAAAAAGGTGCCCAGATAAAATTGCAATCGAATCGCGCTACGAAGTACCCGAATCTCCTTGCAAAGTAAATTGAATACACTTTCATAATGGAGTGTACGGAAATTAAAACGCGCTATCTCTCTGGCATACGGGGCGGGCGTACGGGCTAGTTCCACCGGCCAGCGCAGCAGGAGTGGTGGCAGGACCAGGGGCAGGAACAGTTCAGAGGCTCCGCCGAGCAGCCTCCCTCGCTCCTCGCGGGAACTATCGAAGTCGAGTAGGAAACTTTGCGCAATAGGCTATTCTAATAACCACTCGTGTGGTGCTTTTTTCATCCTTGTAACAAGACGATAAACGGAAACTTTCATTGTGAGAATTCTTATTAAAAACGTTAGAACTTGCATTAAAAATGAAAAAGTTGTAAACTTATGGCAGAATAAATACTTAACTTTGAAACTTATATAAGTTCAAAGCGAGTTGTGTACTTCTTTGACAAGATTATTATCTGACTGTCATCCTTTACTTTGCCTCGTTTCCAACTCTGTTTTGAAACGTTACGAATTATAACATTTAAAAAAGTTTGCGACTGAAACCTCATTATGGGTTGCGAAATGATGTATTGGGAATTGCACTTCCACTGACGCGATACCCACAGAAAAACTTATTTTCAATTAGTTTCAGATCATCGAAAACCTGCTGCCGAAAAACACATAAAACAATACGTTACTAAAAAAGCGACCATTTTATACAGATTTACGAGATGTGCAGATTTCTACTAATTTTTCTATCCTAAAAATATGTAGGTTTTATCATCAGAGAAAACGATTTACGAATTCTACTGTTATATATTGAAAATGTGTGTTTAAGTATACGAGGAAGGCGAAACTATCAATGTTTTTTTTTTACATTTCGGCCAACAACAAAAAAAAATGGTTATAAGACCAAAGTAACAAAAAAGATATGATATGTTTTCTGCTCTTTTAAAAAGATTTATCGAGACTTTTAATCAAACAGATATTTAATCCAAGTACAAACGGAAGGGAGAAATATTTTCAGTCCTGATTTACTCAGTCTGTTTGCATTAACCCTATTTGACCTCCATTTATACACGAATCGTCGCCTAAAATAAATCGTGAAATTGCATCGCAATCAACTAATTTGCCGGCAGAGTCGCAATTCACTGAACGGTTGGGAGGGAATCAACGGTGAGCAGACGTAAAGGCGGAAAGAGGATAGAGGAAAAAGGAGAGATAACAGAGGAAAAACACGGAAGATAAAAGGTGAGGATAGAGAAGAGAAACGGATTATACAATAGCAAAAATGCAAAATAAACTGGCCATAAACAGACACATTCATTTAAATTGAACTGAGTCGGATTCAAAAGTCGGCTAATTATTTGCATGAAATCCGGTGGAACTTTGTCGAGGATTACTGAATAAACGGTTCCACTTTATGTTGGTTCAAAGCTTTCGGTATAAGCTTGTCAATACTCACACTCGATTTTTAGCGACTAATTGGGACACTTAGCAACTGATTCGAGAACCAATGTGGATAGGAGGACATCTTCGTATGATTATCAGCATCTAGCGAAAAATTATGCTCTGGCTTGGAAAATAATTACGAATTAAGCTTTGGCATTTAGCACTGTTCATTGCAAAACAATAGAAAAAGGACGTACTTTTAAACAAACAAAAAAACACGTGGGGTTACTGTACGCAGCGGACAAATTCGTCCATGCTTCACCTGCGCCCATTCCTCAATTAATTTTTAATGGTTTTCTAATTATACAAAAAGCATCCGGATAGATCATGTTGCACCCAAAAGCAGATTAAAAGCACAATGCGTAGGTACACTATTACTGTGATTTTTTTGTTCTACCGTTGCTTTACGTAACTCTACATATATTTTTAAAATGTGATTTAATAATGGAATGAGTTAAAACAATGTCCCCTTTTCAGGAGACTGGAAATTCTTGCGTTTGCCCAATTTTGCTTCCCCATTCAGATGAAATTAACTTACGCGTTTATTTAATTATTTTAACAAAGGCCATACATGTGTATGTGCGCGCTTTCTAGCTGTCTAGATTACAATAGATTATAGCATTTCCAATCGGGGAAACATTGTTGAAAAAAGGGGAAAAGGAAGGTAATCACACGACTATTTTTTACGTTGAAAAATGAATTAAATTAAGTAAATAGCTAAACAGATGGTTTCTAATTACAATGACGATTTCTCGCACGATTCTAAGGTGATTTAGCAGGGCTATTCATGTTCACGGGGTGAGGTTTGTCTAGGTCTTGGTGGCGAATGCGTGGATTTGCCCACCTAATGCGTGGCGGGCCGGATCGGGAGAGACTGGTTGAGGGAGACCTAGCCTAGATTTCTCCAGCCGGACTCTTTCGATCTATCGGCTCACACCGCAATGGACCATTAAGCCTTTTTCCTTCCCAGAACTTCCTGTCCTTCCTTTCCCTAAAAATACCCTCCACCCAGCATCCCCAAAGATGACACAAGCCCCGAGGAAAATTGTTTTCCTCGGGGCCTCCTTTGTGGTGGTAATGTAAGAAGAAGTCAATTAGCTGCACAATCAAAAAAGTGTGTGGCGGTTTCGAACAATTTAAAAAAAAAAGGTAAAATGTGTTTTTTAAATTAAAAGCTTTTAATAAATATATGAAATTCAATAATGCAGCTTATCTGAACTCGGAAACTGGTCACAACGTCCGCTGGACAAGTCCCGTCCCGCACAAAACATACAGAAACAACTATTTATGGTAGGGGTATTACCACCAGCAGCAGTACAGTAGTTTAATAAGTGTACCATACCAAAACTATTTCCAGCAGAACCCCGTAACCAGTACATTTACTATAGCAAAACGGAACCGGTGGACATTAGTGCTGGCAAAAACCGTAAACACACAAAAAGTCATTTATTATCCCAGGGCCGGGGCGGTTAATGCACTGCGCGCCCGCATCGATATATTCAGGGGCCGGATTAGGCCAAGCGGCCAATCCCGATATTTACGGCGATTTTTCTCCGCTTCCCAGATCCGTTTTAATTCTCTATTAACTTAGTCAAGTGGCGGGTAAATAAGAGCGCTGTTGTTCGAAGAATCAGTGTTTCTACTGTGAAACACTTGTAAACAAAATATTATTTAACAGTTGAATTAATGGAAATTAAAAAAAATTAATCTTCTTTACACCGCCGCACACTCTATTCTCATCACTCGTACACGATTTACGAAAAGTGTTCTAGAGTTCATAAAAAAATCTTATTTGCTGTATATTTTCAAAAAATTACACCACATGTTGACACGTGTTTACTGTGCATGAGCGATATCCAGTGAGTTACAAACAATTTTTACTATACTGATTCAATCATTAGATTTTAAGTCAATAGACACACTGATTGGATAAGTTCTTATTCAGACTTCTTCCAGCCTTCTTCCTGGACAAAGGCTTGTTATATGTCGAACGTTTGTTTTCAGCTAAGTGAATCCTTCTAATTAATTATAACCATATTGTAATTACATCAAATAAAGCTTTGAAATTGTTGGGATTTGTAATAAGAATTTGCAGCCAATTTTGAAATATTCAAACCTATAAACATTTATACACGTCATTAGTTAGGAGTCAGATTGAGTACAATTCGACAGTGTGGGCACCTAGTTACGCTATTCACTCACAAAAGAAAGAATTAAAAATAACGGCTCAACACCACTATTTATATTTAGGTGTGAGATGGTACAATATATTATTATCCAAAAACAAAATTAGTGTAACAGAAACATTGAAATATGAACAATTTAAAAAGCAAATTAAGTCCCTGAAATTGGATAGTGATGTATTGTACCCTTAATTAACCCCTACAATCTGCAATACCTAATAAAATCAATTATTTTTGTCATTGTTTTTCAATAACTATTTTTTTCTAAATTGTGTTCCTATGTCAAAAAATGTTTGTACAATTATTTCATAAGCCTTTGATCATTGTATACATGCTTCTTAGAACATTATTTTTTTTTCATGTAAATACTCCTCCCACAAACACGAGCTCCTAGAGCTCAACTAATGGAGTAGTAGAATCATAAAGTGAATTATTATGTAAACCAAGGTAATAATTTGTAAAGTGTATGTTCAAGAATGGAAATAAAAAAAAAATTCTTAAGATTTATTTATTTCAATTTAAACATAATTAAATTATGTTTTTTATATTTTTCATTTACTCACAAATAATTGCCCAAGTTGCCTCTAAAATCATAACACACTTTAATCCTTAATGGCGTATATATTATAATTTTAAGAAAAAAATAAATAAAATAGCTCACATCCGTACTTGATATTTGATATACCTTTGGTTTCCAAAAATAATTTTTGAGTTTGGTTGGGTATTTTGATCTCAAATCCAAATTTAAGATTTGTATGAAACTGGCCGAAATGTAACCGTATCATTTGACTTGTAGTATGGAATAAAACGGAAATAAAAATAAAAGACCTACAGAAAACATTTACCATTAAAGCAAACACAAAAGTAAAGGCTTTGTCAAGGCGCTTTAGATATTCTAGTGGGTAACATTATAATGTGGAATGTATGGTCAAAATTTGGCCTATAAATAACGGTTAAGATCATCGAGATGCAAATAAGCTCGCGTGTGAGCTTAGCCGCGCCATTACCTTCCTTCATGCTGAATCCCTGTTGTCAAAATGATTCGCACATTACTGCATAGTTTCAAAGGGTCCCAAAATAGGAATACATAAATTGTACACATTTCTGAGACATTAACTTTATTACGTCTTTGCATGACATTTATAGTCTTACTAAAAAACCCCGTGAAAATTTTATTCAATTGATAAACGAGCGTGTATGTGAAAACATAACTAATTAAAAAATTGTTCGTGGAATGAAATATTCATTGGTTAAACAGCCTGAGAGGGTAGTTTATCTCAGGTAAATGACTGTTTTGTTAATGATTTCTGAACGACTTTTGGAATTTTTCCAACTTATTTTAAATGTCTTGTATCTTTCTTATTTTTGAAGATATTGTAAAACCTTTTAGGTTTTTGTATCTGAAATATAAGTTCGTGTTTAAAAATTGCAGTATTTTAAGCTTCAACGGGAAAAAAGTTGAAAACAACAGCTTATCGTAAACATATTCTATTAAGTGGTCAAAAAATTTCTGATAAAAATTTATCCAGACACCATCTAGATTGCATTTAGTTCGGGTTTGAATCTTGCAATCATGTATAAAGATGGCAGCCAATAAAATATGCGATATGGCAGCCAAGAAAATGAAGATAATATTGGTGGTTCTTAGTCGAAGTTATGATACAGTTAAAAGTGACCGAATTTGATATCGACACCTTGGCGCAGTGGTCAGCGCGCTCATCCAGAAAGAGAAAGGTCCTGGGTTCGAGTCCCAGAGGTGCCAATATCTTTTACTGATTTTTTTGTTCCCAGATTTTGGATTGAGTTTCGCTCATAGTGTCTTCATTTAATTAAATATTACAATTTGAGGTTTTACTCATAAAAGTTAAAATAAAAAAATATAAGAAATTAAGAGTTATCGTACACGATAAGGGAGGCACTAATCTTACTTTGAACATAATTTAATTTACTTTTTGGACTTAATGGACAAGATGTTTTATAAGATAATGGGTGTCATTTGGATTTATTCAAAAATATTTTTTTTAAACCAACGCAGTTCCACGAACCCTAACCTAACCCAATCAATTTCTAGTTTGTTCTAAATACCTAATCTAAATATATTATCCGAGTTTTTTGATAAAATAAGGGTGTTAATTTAAACTCAAAAATATTTTTTTTTCAAGAATAGTTACTTACCGTAGAAGCCATATACGATTATCCAAAATAATTCTGAAACGATAACGATGAAAATCGATGAATTCCTCACAAGAGTCCCAGGTGCTCCCGTCTGGAGCCAGTGAGGCTATGGCATCCCCAATTGGGGTACGTTGTGAGGCTGAAGTTATTGGGGAGGGGAAGGAGAAGGGGAAGAGATAGGTGGGGAAGTACCTGGCTTTTCAGATCTGGTCACCAAACACGGCTAAAGCCATTTCAAGCAACGTTTTAATTCTGAATGATAGTCTTACACCGGGCGATACTAAGAGTATCTATCTCTGGAACGTGCTGCAAATATACTTAAATATTATTTTTTAATTAATAAATTGTGAAATAACACAAATTAATCAAATAAAATTTATTTGGCCACGCCGGGATTCGATCCCGCACTTTCGATTGCGAGTCAAGAGCCTTTCCCCTCAACCACGCCACCGGTACTCCTGCTGATCACAGCAACTACAATGCAACGATAATTATTCTTATTTTATTAATTATTGCATTGTGGGTGGGTTGCAAACACTGAATGCGGAAATATATTATATTTATTCCAAGGTGTGGAGCATTTTCTATGATACCTTATCTATTTTGCTAGCTCTGAAGAACAGCTATAAATATTCCCCCCGCAACAAAGGGCCCGGAAGGGGTTAGTAGAGTAAAGAGTGTGAAGAATAGAAGGAATAAGAAAAATGGGAGCACATTAAGTGGTTAGGATGCCCCCACTTATAGCATTCATAGATACCTGCTTTATTTCTATGTTGCATATAGATACAAGCCAGGAATGCAAGAAAGATATGGAAGTTCATACGACCAGCGAAGTATTTTTTTTTTAATTGGGCATAAAATGAATTGGTTCATAGAAACAAAGTTCTTTTTTCAACTTTTTGAAATTGTTCATCTTTGCCACATATTTCCAAAATGCACGAGGCGGAATATATTATTTTACAACAATAACTTCGCTGTGAATTCTGTGTTAGAAAGAAAACACAGGTTGGGGGATGAACAAACTGATTTTGCTGACATATTTGACTGGTAAGTGGTTGAGTGGGCATCGCGTTTGGGTCCCACCCGGGCGTCCCGTGTTCGATTCCTCGGCTGGCCAAGTCCTCCATCACAACACAAGCGACATTTTCGGCTTTCTGTGGTGGTAGTAGGAGATTCTCAAACGTTGTTGGGTTATTCGTAACCCGGAAATGTTTGTCTTTCTTTAAAAAAAAAAAAAAATATATATTAATTTTAACTTCGACACATTTAAATTTAAATAATTCCACCACTGTTTAGATGTAAATAATGAATGAGAAATCATTTTATTTTATTTCGATTTTCTTTTATCGTTTTCATTCTGGATGCAAACAACGAGTAATAAAGTACAAAATTAATTTTTTAAATATTTTTGCTGCTTGTAGGTATATGAATTGTACCTTTGAGTTCTCTAAAGTTTTCCATGTGGATTTAGCATTTGTTATATTCTTATTCATTATATTGATTTTATGCTTTGTTTATATATTTTGTAATCTTTTTTATTTATGTTATACTGTTGTTTTAAAATAAATTTGTATTTGATACGTAAAAGCTCAATAGGGCGTCAAAAAATAAATTATTTAGTAACTCATGCACCAAAGCTTTCGTATCAATGGTGATGGTTCCACCGGCCCAATGGGATATAGCGTCGGTTTATAACTTATAACGTTTCATTGTGACTGGAATCAACAGTGAGACGTTTGCGTGATTGATGGTGCGGCAAATAATCGAAGGAAGAGTCGATAAGGGACATTACACATGCGCCACAACAAAGGGAAACCAAATGGAAGACATTTGTTTCGTAATCGACTCGGCTGCCTTCGCTTTCACATCGGTCTGCCTCTGGCTCTGTGGCCGAGTCTCAACCCAAATGAGATATCCAGTTTTTTTTTCTTTATGGGGCTGATTCGACGTTGGATTAAACCGACTTGTGGTCATGAGGTCAAGGTTCTTACAGTAAACTTTTGAGGTAGAACAAGAATAAAAATAAAATTCTAAAGAGAATTCCAAATAACTGGAAGAATTTTACTACATTAAATGACTTCTATTGTGATTTTATTTGAGTACCGCACAAAAGTCCCAACCGCCTGGAATCAGTCTGACCATGGCATCTCTAACTTGGACATATTGTGATGCTGAAGGTATGGGAAGGAGATGGAGAAGAAGAGGGTGGAAAAAGTGACCATTAATTAATTTCATGCACAGATTCTGAAATAGATGCAATAGATTCTGAAAGATGGTTTTTAATGAAGGCTATACTGACATTATCTACCACGATGTTTGTTCGAGATAAACTCCGAAACCACTTAACCCATTTTGACGAAATTTGACTTATTGTGTATAATTTGGTTCAACTTAAAAGATACGGAAGTTTTTTCCCGATTATTAACCTCAAAATTTATTTTTTGTAATTAAATGTCTTTAAAGGACAATGCTATGTAATTATTTGTAAGTTCCATAAGTTTCTAACAGATGGCGGTGTGTTAATTTATCCATATAACACTTGGTTATGTAGGTTAGGTAACCATCCAGTAGATTGCGTTGTGTTTCGATTTCACGTCACAGCGACGCATGGCCGGGTCAGCTAGTATAAGTAAATAATATAATATACTACTGCACGCAAAATAATCAATCAAATTAACTTGAGAACGCCAGGATTTGAAGCCAAGGATTTTATCGTGGCACACACTCCTTGTTTAATTTTCACTCGTACATCTAGGTGCAATGTTTGTTTTAATTTTGTTTCGTATTGGTTTTACGAAAAGTTCTCAAAACCTCATTAATTTTTACATTAATTCCACACAGGAGGCCCCGAGGAAAATAATGTCATCTGAGATGCTGTGTGGAGGGTCTTTTTAAGGATAAGAAGGAATGAACATTGGTCTTGAAGAGACCCAAATCGTTCCACAGCCGAGCACGAGTCGAAGAAGCGACCCGTTCTCATGTGACAAATGTCAATCGTGCACATATGTTGGGCACGCGGTTGGCGTATCTCCCGGCTATGCACCGGTGCCGAAGGGATCAATGACGCTAGTTCCTCGGAGCATCTTCCATTGAAATACCGGTATGACAGGGATAGCATTCCCACCCGACGCCTGTGCTCTAAAGATTGCGATCCGTTCGCAAAGGTCGGAGAATCTATCAAACGGACCGCCCGTTTCTGCACGGAGTCGAGGGTATATTTCAAGTATTTTGGAGCTCCAGACCAGAGGTGGCTGTTAAATTCAACCGTGGGGAGCACTTGTTCATTAAAATGCTTGCACAATATGGGTCTTAACTTCACCCAGTTTATTAGGCTATAAATTATTTAACGAAATTGTTTGTGCGGTTGAATTATTTCCAAATTTGCCAGTCAAGCGTTCTTAATCCGAGAGCCAAAGTTACGAAGAATTGCTCAATTCGGACTTTTACTTACGGTCTTAAGATATGTAAATTTTCTTTCCAGCCTGAGCTGGATTGATGAATATCCCCGGCGGTCGCTAGGAGAGGAGTTGCTTGCTTGACCAGCATCATTTCTCACATTTCGCCGGACAAATGTGTCGGGAACGCCCTATTATCAATCTTGGCTGGGTTTTTTGCCGATGGCCATGTCCTACATCCATTATCTCCATTCTGTTTTGAAAAAACTACCGAGGATATATCACGATGCTGGGGAGGCTTTTGTGTGCGTTAGAGTTTTAAGTCACCTGTCAGATTTGACAGCTGACATTAATGCCACACGAAAAAGTTTAATTTTTTTTACTATCATTTCCGCTTTTTCAAAGTTGGGTGTTAGTTTCATACCGATTTCCGAATCGATCGAATAGCGCAACACTTTAGCTTCGTCCAGACTCCGTACAACGCACTTGAGGTGTTTCAAACAAGCCAATAACTAAAGTCAAAAAAGAAGAAAAAAAGTGCGTGAAATTAATTATTGTAACCATAATAAAATGTAAGGGCATTCGCATTAATGTTCAAGTGTTTGTTATTTTTTTGGTTGGGAGCGGCTCACTTGCGTTGTATCATGTATAGAGTGTATATCAAGGAAGCTATTTTAACATTTTTTTTTATTTATTTATTAATTTCTATTCTCGTTCGCACAGTTTACAACATATATACCAGGTATATACAAAAGTCAATGTTCAGTAACTAGGCGTTCACAAGTGTTTTGTGAATACCTAACTAGGAGAACTGTGCTGAGGTGTTCTAATGGTTTAGATAAAGTGTTACAATGCCGTTAGAAGTAAAAGCACAACATCGTCCTTCAAATTCTTAAGTAGAATACTGTGGTTCCACCCATGGCGCCAGTATTAAATATTAGGTTAGTAGCAGTTAAAGTTCATCATAATATCACATGGACACAATGTAGTAACAATTTAGTGAAAAGAAAAGAATACTACCAGAAGTGAACTTAATGATGCAGTTATAATGAAAAGTGAATAAAACAAACAGAAGTAGAGGACAAATAATGCAAATATTTAAAATGCAAGTATTCAAAAATAGAACCAAACAATTATCTTATAACCGGGTTGGTACTTTCCAGCCTACTTATGCCATTTTTTCCTTCCCTCCTAGATTTCATTAGCCTCAAGTCCCCGTAACTGATAATAACCCACTGACCACTCCGAGTACTTGGGACGCCTGTACCGCGTAAGTAAACGAATAAATTTAGATTATTTTCAAAGTAACCCTGCATCCTAGAGCTCTAGTACCTAAAGATTCTATCACACCAGGGATCCCGCACTTTTTCCCGTACTGTACCTACTTGCAGCCGACGAAGAAATTGAGATTAATTTCGCAGCTGTATACACGTTCCTTGGAGATTGCAGCGATATCGTCAATCGTCTATTGGATGCGAAAAGACAATGCAGTAAGGAAAACTGCGACTGATTTTTTTTCAATAAATTCAAGGGTAGTAAAAATGTTACACTAAAACGTATTACATTTTCGTGGGGGGGTTGGTAGGAGCCTATTTAACAGAAATTCTTTATAATGCTTAATAATATTATAGCGATATTGTTTAAAGTGTGTTAAATTAAAGATTAAAATGCTTCTTTGCACTTGTAGGCACACCACCGCCGCCCCGGGAACCATTTATTGGATAACCTCTACCATAGGTCACCCCAAGTGGTATGCTAAGTTTGGTGACTTAGCAGGGGTACCCGGGTTCATTGGGTCAGATTTGTCTGGATCTTGGCGGCAGATGTGTTTGCCCAAGAATAGCGTGGCAGGCCGGATCGGAAGAGACTGATTGAGGGAGATCTTTTGACCTCTCCAGCAGGACTCTCTCGGAACATTGCCTTGTACCACAGTGGAAAGGATGGATTCATTCGTTCGTCACTCCTGGATTCACTGATCCCCAGATTCCTACACATCCCTCATATCTTTTCCTTCCCAGAACGTCCTCTCCTTCCTTTCTCTAAAAAGACCCTCCACACAGCATTCCCAAAGATGACATAGGCCATGAGTGTATTTAATTTCCTCAGGGCCTCCCGTGTGGAGCTAATGTAAAAAAATATCGCTATTGTAGATAAATATTGTTGCTATCGTGGTAAACAATGTTGGTTTTTTAAAACTTTCGCAGATTTTAATCTTTTTAAAGAGATTTGTAAATTTATTTAACAAATGGTGCTGTCGTATAATTTTTTATAATTCTAAAACATTAGATTGAATTGAAAACATTCATTCTGAACATAGTATAGATGATTTTCAACTGAAAGACGTATATTTTTTATATTGGTTTTTGCCCGCACACATTCAAAGGAAGGGTTGAAAACCAAATGGAAAAAGTTTTTCAGAACTCGATGCCTATAATTCATAATCATTATTATTCAACTTCCAAAGTATATCTAACCTACAATAACAAAATCCGAGGGCCGCATTAGTTTATAAACAGTTTTGATAGATTACTCGGAAAACGCACAAAAGTTTTTCCATATAAAAGTAAATGGCAGCAAGGTTTCTCCTTTCATTTGGTTATCTACGTGATTTCCTCAATTTCTCCATATAAGTCATCCACAAACCTTTGTACAAAAGCTCCTCTCTCTTGCTTTACGTTTGAAGCTTTGTAAAAGTTGCTCCTCGGAAAATATGTCAAAGAAGAGTATTGAAAAACCTTTCATATCATCTTCACAATCAGCAAATTCTGTGGCACAGGTACCTACTACTGGAAACTAAATATCGAGAGTGAAACTTATACCCTGAAAGTTTTTGTCAGGACAGGATTTTTTATCTCTATCTGGGGTATTTTGAGAGGATTTTTGTGTCGCGCTATACGGGCGATTATACAGAAAACATGTAAGGAATCTGATCATTGTTCCCCCAAAGACATAGGAAAGGCGTGCATTAACCCTGCTTTCTATTGAACTCTATATTCACCCGGTGGTTGATTCTCGTTCCTTCCTTAACCCTTTATGTTAAGGGAACAAAATGGCGACTAGGGTTTATTTCGGTTGATTTATCGCCAGGACACGTGAGACACCCACGTGCCCTACTAACACGTGTACACCAAGTGATATGTTAAAATATACACGCGGCGACTTCATTTGGTGGTCTAATAATAGATCCTTTCGCGCCTTGTTTCAGCTAAATTCAAACGAAATAACAATCATTGTAACCTGAAAAACAATACATTGTTCAGTGTTAAATAAATAACTGTTTATATCTGCAGTTATTACGTATATTTTTTCTTTGTTTTTTTTTTATATTGAATAATTAACCGTAAGTTATTATGATGTTGGACAGTCAAATTTCTCTCATATTTGAATAAATTGTGTATTATTGAGGGAATAAATAAACAAATGTTTGTCTGGAATCGATCAATAAATGAAGAACGCAGTGTGTTTTTTTTAAATCTTCACTGAAAAAAAAAACGTTTCAGTCCGGAAAAATGATTAAAAAAAAAAAACAAAAATGTCGAATACTTTATCGATCCATATTCAATCAAAATAAATCCTTTTTTGATCGATGTAATTCCTAATACTGTTATTCGAAATAAAAAGGAATAAATATGGCCTAACCCAACATCCTCGTTTGGAGTTATGTTTTAAACATTCAAGAGGTTCGGCCGGTTAAGCCCGTATGCTTTATTAGGCTATTGCCCATCACGTAAAAGCGTTATTACCCCCATACAATATGTTTCCTTTTATCCTTCTTTAAAGGGCCAAATCTTTTCTCGGCCTTATCTTACCTAATTTATCGAACCTAATATCGGCTTCGAGTGTGGGATCTTTCTGCCTACTCCGGCCATTGTACCGAGCTGCTGATTTCGAGAAATGTACTAGGCCACCACAGATAAGGGAATTGGATGTTTACGTTAAAGGCAGAATCCACAAAACTATTCAAGGCGGATTTTATTGCCCGATTTGTATTTTAAACGTGTTTTTTATTTCTTTATTTATGGTCTTATTATTCAATCCTTATCGCAAACCAGCTAATGGTTCATATCAAAACCATTTAAAAAACCCAACATATTATAGTTTTTTTTTAATATTTAAGTAAAATTAAATTTGATAGTTTTATTATCAAGTTCTGCAAATATTTTAGTATGTATTTTTGTTACAGCTGTTTTGGTTTACAAGAAATTACTTAAACAGATTCCGAACCCCACATAATACACCTTCGAAAATTGACATTTAATATCTTGTTAATAAGTCGCCCAAAAATGGATTCACCAAAGTTTAAAAATGGTCTTGTAAACCGAAACAGCTGTAACAAAAATACATACTAAAACACTTGCAGAACTTGATAATACACTATTAAACTTAATTTTAATTAAATATAAAAATTAAATGGAGTTCTACAAATTAAACCCAAAAACAATTAATTAGGGGCCATCCATAAATTACGTCACACGAATTTCATGATTTTTTGACCCCCCTCCCCCCCCGTCTCTGTCACACATCGTCACATTTATGAGAACCCCTCCCCCCTAGTGTGACGTCACATATTTTGAAATTTTACAAGTAATATTTTTTTGCGTTTTAATAATTTAGATTTTTACATGTGACGTCACAGAGCTGATGACCCCCTCATACCCCGCATCACACAATGTGTCACTTCTCCACTCCCCCCCCTTAAGGTGTGACGTAATTTATGGATGGTCCCTTAAAAATATATTATAGTTTAATTATATTATCACTTTCAGCGTTTTCACTTCTAAGTTAAAATAAAATGAACATTTGAAGGCGATAATCGCAACAAAACGTTGAACTTTAATTATTATGAGGAAAGCCTTCTTTAATTATTACCGACACAATGCGGATTATTTCCAGGCCGAAGAACAACTCATTAAACAGCTTGTTAAATCGCAACGCAAAAGGAACAGTTGACTGCACAAACTGAATACAAAAGAAAATACCCCAGCCTTCTCAACGCCATTGACACTCGCGTAAATTCACCAGCAGTGGCAAAAGTTCAATTGAATATATCTCAAAATTGGTATAATTAAAACGTCGGAGGAAAGGTAGAGAGAACAAAGATCGAAGAGAGCGGCGTTAATGTCGCGAGTTGGGAAGCCGAATCCGCTCGGTTTAGTCAAGGAAAGTGAGTAGTTTCGTCAGAAGTAGGAGTTCAGGAATCGGCGTGAATTTGGTTGGGACTGCCTGGTGCCTGGTGCGTGGTGCCTACTGCCTACTGCCTAACGGGCTGGCTGGGATGCGGTATAGCTACAGACTATAGACAATGGAATCGGTAAGTTTGCCGCTGTTAAGTATGCAAGCGCATTAGGCGGAACAAGGGGACGGCGCGGCATAAAATGCATCCAGCGAAGGAGCGGAAGACATCTGCCGGGAGCTAGATAAACTTTATCTGTCTCCAGCCTTTCACCTCCAGCCAGACCAGCGAGAGGCCCTCTGCCGCCTATTATAGGAACTTGTCGGAACTGCTTTCTTCTACTTGAATTTGTTTTCAACTCCTCGCAATCGACTTTTAAAGTAGTGGTAGTTGAATAGGGCACTTGTTACTGGCTAGTATTTTTTTTAACGTATTATTAAGTACTACATCGTAAGACAAAACTATCCGATGGTATCATAACTATGATAAAGCAATAAAGCAATACTGAAGTCATATTTCATTCACAAGGCAACGCTTAAGCGGACAGCATCTTCTCTATAAAGCAGCCGATCTGTTCGTTCATCAGACGTCTGATCTGAGCAGCAAAAACTCTCAAATGTGAGCTCTGACGTTATGAAATTTCTCCACATTCTAGTGACCAAAATCCGAAAGCTTTTAACTCCCTTTGTGGACTTGAATTCCAAATCCTTTAAATTAATTTAACAGTAGAAAAATAAGACACCATGACGTAGATTTTTTGATTCAATATTTTTCTATTATTCAAGTTTCGGTCGAAGCCGGATACCAAAGATAGCAAAATCACTGAAATTCATGCACGGTACAAAAAAATAGCGTTAGTTAAACAATTACGTAGCATAATTGAAATATTAATAATAGAATGTGTGAATATAGCATACTGGCGTAAAATACAAAATCTTTCAGGTGGAACGCCGTTCAATTTAAAAAAATATTATCGTTTAATTTCCTGTGTTTGAGAACGCGCTTATAAGATCCGATTCAATCAACTGCTTTTTCTGCTCTATTTTTAGATTTTTTGTGTACTGAACATTGAATTCGTTGATCGATTTTTACACTCAGATGAACTCGCCTATCGCATCGCGGATGCTATCATCGCATCCAATCTTCATATATAACATCAAATCGGATTTTTTTCAAAACTGCAGATCTCTTTTCATATTCACTGCGTTTAAATTCTTTTAGACTGACATTATTTAATGGTGCTGACCTTTCTAATAATAGTTGGTCTTCCCCGAGATTGCGACACCTTACATGTTTCAAATTTTCATGAGTGAAATTGCCAACATTTCGAAAATAGTCGACCTAGAAACTTAAAGCAGAATAATTAATGAAATTGCTATAATTTTGAGAATAGTCGACCTAGAAACTTTAAGCAGAATAATTAATGAAACTGCTATCATTTTGAAAATAGTCGACCTAGAAACTTTAAGCAGAATAATTAATGAAATTACTATCATTTTGATAATAGTCGACCTAGAAATTTTAAACAGAATAATGAATGCTATTACTCTCATTTTGATAATAGTCGAACTTGAATCTTTAAACCGGATAATTAATGAAATTACTATCATATTGATAACAGTCGACCTAGAAACTTTAAACTGGAAAACTAATGAAATCACTATCATTTTGAAATTAGTCGACCTAGAAACTTTAAACAGAATAATTTGTCCAGATTCACGACACTATGGCATTTACGTAGTTCAAGGATTTTTGTTACAACGTTCTCAACTAAATACGAACTAAAAAACAAACTAAAATTTGAATAAAATCAAAATTAATTATATTTTTATTTAATTATTATTAATTTAATTATTTATTAATTTAATTATAATAAAAATTGATCTTACAGAACTTAAAAACAACATTATTAAAATTTATTTACTAAAATACCTTTGAAAATTATAACAATAATAATTTAATGACGCTGAACTCACCGTTAGGGAGTTTTTGCCACTTGAACAATTTGGTTATTGCTTTTCATGTGTAAAAAAATGATAACGGTGTTAAAAATGATATTATTTCTGACTCATTCTATCATTAAAATATCCAATGTGGGCTGTTAACGTTTGTAAAAATACGATGCTTTCGGAAGAAAGAAACCCTAAGTCGTAACTTAAAGTGTTTTTCTAAAGTGTAGGTTTATGCAGAGTGAAACATTGGTGATGTAAAACTAAGCAAAATTGCAAGGCGACTGGAGATTTATGTTGCAAACCACCTGAGGTAATTTTGTTTCAGTCTTAGCTAAGCATGAAAAATTATTCTTTAACATCATAGTATCCATGATAATGATAGATACAAGCACATTTTTCTGTACAATTACACGTCCTTGTTTTACATTTAAAAATATTATATAAAAAGCATGAAAATAAAAATCATATTAACATAATATTTAAAGGATAATTATTGAACTAAGATGATAGATACAAATGAATTTAGAATACATGAAACTGGATTAGACACAGAAAATAAAAAGGTACTGGGCGCAACTGGAAATCCAGAAAGGAAGCTGAAAGTCTTGCAGTTTTTCTATTTTCATGGGTTGTCTCAATGTCGTGAAAATGTTGCCCAAATTTGAGTACGTTGGTAAAAAAATACTATAATTACAGTTGTTTTATAATAGACTAGCTGGTACCCGGCATGCATTGCAATGCCATTCAAAGAAATAAATTGATTCTCCCTGCGTCCTTTCCCGTGCGTTCCCTTTCCCCTCCACCTTCCCCACCTTCCCCCGCCCTCATCTCTTCCCTCTCCGCAAACCCCGCCTTCCCCCTGCCTTTCCTCCCTGCCGCTAAAATATATGAAATACACACATTTTCATTTATACAAATTTCATCACGCTAAAGCTTACTATTATATATAGTCTTTGTTACTTGATGATAATGTAGCTTTCTATTGGTGAAAGAATTTTTAAAATCGGTTAAGTGGTTTAGGCGTGAAAGCGTAACAAACAAACACACTCACTTTTGCATTTATAATATTAGTAAAGATAATATAGATCACACTAGATGTAAAATGGAAAATTTTATAGCGAAATTAAATTTACTTTACAAAATATATACAAATACATTTATGGGAACTTAAGAGGAAGGGCTGCGCGGCTTTTTCATATTGTTTTAATTAAAAGGTCTTGAAAACATCGAGTACGGTTAGTCATTTGTAAGTAAAATTTGAACACATCTAAAAACTTTTTATAATCATTTCTATTTTTTATTATTTTTACAAATAAGGCAGGGCTATTTTTTTTTTTAATATTAACGAATTACTTACAATAATAATTGCCAAATTTGCCGCTAAAATCTTGAAAAATGTTCTTCTTTAATGGCCTATGTTATGTAATTTACGAAACAAAAATAAGTAACGTAGCACGTACACCTAATGTACACCTAAAATGTTTTCTTATAAGATTGACGTACTTACTAAGTATTTTTTGGTGTATTAAAAATTAATGAAAATACATTTTTTCATTTATTATTGTTAGATACCCTCATTGCATGTATATACTCGTAGTTCATACCCAAATAATATATACCCAAATGGAATATGAATTGCACGTCCCAAGAAGACAAGGCATGATCAAGTGAAACAATTAGATAGGTACCTACTTGAGATGGGTTATGTCAAGAGGTGGAATAACAGCTAAGCAGCCTACTTGAGACGGTGTATAAATATGAATGAAATAAGATGTATGTGAAAGAATTGTTTGAAATTCCATCGTGGCACTCGAAATTGTTTGCTGGTTGATGGTATAAAATAGTTAAATTCTTATGCTTCAATAAAATATAAATCAAATACAAAATGGAGACTTATTTCCAAGAGGCCCGTAGCACCACGTTAACGAAAAACGATGATAACCCCTCTCGTAAAGTTAATATCTGAAATTTATTGTTAAAAAATAAAAATGATTAAGATCAGACAATGAATGGTTTTGTAGGCAAGCACACTTTAGCTAGAGCTTCCCGCCCATAGTCGTTAACTAGATGGTTGAGAAAGATATATTCCTCGAGAAAATTGAAATTATTAAAATGCTAATAGTATCAGTGATTTATGCATCCATTATATGTTTCAGCGCTTACCTGGATAATTTCCCTCTCCGTACTTTTTTACGATACCCATTAAAGCTTACATTTAAGGGCGTATAAAGAGTCGTGAAAGCTGTCGGATTTGAGTAATGCTTTTGATTAATTTTTAAAGTATGATAACTTGTGCAATCTCTACACAATGTTGTAGATACGGTGCGTAATGAAACTTGCAACATTATAACGGGTAATTTTGTTACAGATTTTGGCGCGGTGATTTTATTAAAAATAGATAGTTATTCCCACCAACTACTTAAATTATAAAAAATTTCTAGACTTAAATGAAATAACATAAGAAACCATACGCCGGAAATTAAGTAAAGTTTGTTACCTACTGATACATAATTTCATTTCAAAAGTTTTAAAAAAGCTGTTTGGTAGTTTGTATAACGAAGGCATAATATAAAATTAAGATTCTCTAACTACTTTGCTAGGTAGGTATAGGGTAGATCAGGGTTAAATATTAGTTTCGTTCACTCCATATCTGCGTAAATTCCATGCCATGATTTGGGCTCTACAGTTTTATTTTGTCATTTATTTTTTAAAATTTAATTTAAATCAAACATAAAAACGTAATTATTGAAATTCTGCAAACATTATTGTTTTTTTTTTAATTTCGGTATGTTTCCATAAAGTTTCAATAGACGGGAATGGGAACCGCCGCTCCAGGAACAATTTTTTGGATAACCAACACCTCTACCATAGCTCACCCCAAATGGTTTTCTACGTTTGGTGACTTTGCAGGGGTGCCCAGGTTCATGAGGTGAGGTTTGTCCAGGTTTTGGCGGCCGATGCCAACTACTGGGTGAGATATTGGTTAAGCGAGGTCTTTTGATCTCTCCAGCCAGAATCCCTGACCAAATCGCCTTGCACTGGAGTTGGAAGGCTGGAACCATTCGTTCGTCACCCCTGGACGCACTAACCCCCAGATTCCTACCTACCTCTCATAACTATTTCCTTCCCAGAACTTCCTCTCCTTCAATTCCTTAAAAAAACCTCCACACAGAATCCCCTATGATGACAGGCCCTGAGAGAAATTATCAGGACTTCCTGTGTGGAGCAAAAAAATAAGTTGTACCTATTATTTTTTTCTAATGAGACTTCAAGTAAATAAAATTACACTGTGGAAGAGTCAGTTAATTACAAAAAGTTTTTCAAAATTAAAAGATTTCTTTGTTTTAACTACTTTTAATGTTTATAAAACCGACATGTTTTGAGAGCGATGCTCTCTTCTTCTCTTTTTTGTAATTTTGCATTAAAATGGTGCCATAAAATAAATTTACTGTATTTGAAGAATTTTTTTTTGTTAGCTTAAAAAAATATTTTCGATGTGATGTTAGCCTCACATTTATGATTTTGAATTAAAATTTAAATTCGAAACATTTTGTCGAACTTAAAATGTGTCATGGGGAAATCGGATGCTTTGCATCCAATGGGTTTCTGTCCGCAATTGTAAAATCGTTTCGGGAATACAAATAGAAGAGATGAGAATGAAAAACGAATAGGTACGTTGATAAATCGGCAAGCTTCCACTCATAAATTACGTCCCTCCGTACAGAATGTCGCCATGACTTTACGATGGCAATTTCCCATCCGAAAATGGCGCCAAAAAAGGACGAACGGCAACGCCTTGAACACTTAGTGAGGGCTAACAAAATCTTATTTCGATTGGACGGCAATCAGAATGCTGTTGAAGATCGCACGTGAGTCGCATGGCCAAGGCCCTGGGCGGGGAGACCACCCTCGCAACTCTCACCTCCACAACCGGGGCAGCCACCCCTCCCAACCCAGAGCTCCTGTCGTCCGGCGAGAAACCGTTTTCAAACGTATTTTCAAAAACAAAGTCCTGACACACAAAGTGACAAAGCAACATGCGATACTTTCCATTTTCCGAAAGGATTCATTGACACCTTTGTCATTCCTTTTCTCATAAATGAAGTAAAAATATCTGGAGGCCATAGAAATGCCTTTGATTAACGCAACGTATTTTTATAAAAACAACGCTTCCATCTCGACCTCTTCAACTGGCTGATTTTAAAAACTGTTAATATTTAACAGAAGCTATTACTGATGTTTGAATTGTAATTTTTTCTTAAAACTTAACACTTAATATCGAAAAAAAATTAGGATATCACTAGAAAAAATGTTACATTTAATTAAATGAAGACACTATGAGCGAAACTTAATCAAAAATCTGGAAACGGAAAAATCAGAAAAAGGTATTGGCACCTCTGGGACTCGAACCCAGGAACCTACATAAAGATGGCAGCCAATATAATATGCATTAAGAAAATGAAGATAATATGGGTGGTTCTTAGTCAAAGTATGATACAGTTAAAAGTGAACGAATTTGATGTCGACACCTTGGCGCAGTGAACAGCGCTCTCACCCGGAAAGAGAGAGTTCCTGGGTTCGAGTCCCAGATGTGCCAATATATTTTTATGATTTTTCTGTTTCAAGATTTTTGATTGAGTTTCGCTCATAATGTCTTCATTTAATTAAATAGTACAATTTGAGGTTCTACTCATAAAAGTTTAAATAAAAAAAATATCAATAGAAAAAATGTTTTTCACTGAAAACTTTAGAGTAGGGATAGTTTCGTGATTGATTGTTCGTAGAATAGTTATTTTTACTGAAATTAAATCAGAATCTTTAAGATATATATGTATAACATGTTGGACTCCCCTGAACTTCTTTAGTTGATTGTCTTTCGCGTACCAAGTAGAATTGTTCATCAGACGGTAGGTACCTTACCATTGAAACAATATAGGGACCAGCGCAGGCATACTTCAGGAAATAATTACTACATTGACACCAGGGGTATAGAAGAACACAAACTACTTTACCACGAATATTGAAAATCTATAACTAATAAAAATAATGATATTAAATTTCGTATTTATAATTGTAAATTAAATGACAATGTCAGTCCTTGGTAACTTTTTGGTGTACTCATTGTTTAATACTATGTTATATTACTAGTTGAAGTTCCCGGCATTCCCCGGTTTAACGCAGACTTCATCAGATGTAGACAGGAATTTTAATTTTATTTTGAACGTCGAGTGTACAAAATTTCATCAAGACGAATCAAAATTATGTTTTAAGGGATGGGGATAATTTTTAGAAATCTCAGGGAGACTGTAGCGTTTCTCTTATTTTGTAGGTCAAGGGTGAAAAATTTCATCAATCTCGGAATAAAACTGTAAATTAGTCAGGTGTCTGCCACGCTACACTCTTCTTTATTTAAATATAAAAGATAAAATTATATTTTTTAACTGCACAACAATTTGGGAGGCGGAAATGAGTACCGCCGCCCGGGGAACCATTTATTGGATAACCAATAACTCTGTCAGTTGGCACCTAAAGTGGTTCGCTACGTTTGGCGACTAAGCAAGGGTGAACAGATTCATGGGTTGAGATTTGTCTAGGTCCTGGCAGTAGACGCGTCAGCCCACCTTCTACCAAGAAAGACTGCTTAAGGGAGGCTTTTTGGCCTCTCCAGCCGGACCCTTCCAACCCATCGCTTTGCACCCCAATTGAAGGGATGGATTCATACGTCCGTCACTCTTGGACACACTTATCCCCAGATTTCTATCCACTCCTCATTCCCTTTTTCCTTTCCAGAACTTCCTCTCCTTTCCAACCTTAAAATACTGTACATACGACATGCCCTTAGATGAAATAAGCCCTTATTATTTTCCTCAGGGCCAAAAAACAAAAGTATTTATTTTTTTCTTTGTGATAATGTGTAATGGAATAAAGTTCAAAAACCCAAATAAAATAAAATCTTTCCTTGATATTAAATATAACCGTTAAATGCTATCCGTGTATGTTATTTTGGCTTTGAGATATGTCAGTTAAACCGAGGCAATACCACTTAATAGGAGGTATGCATAGCCTCCCGCTCACATCCCCGTCTCACGTCTCTGCCTACAGTCGGTTGTGTTTTGCGGCAATTTAAGCCACCATTCAAGTATCCCTACACCGACATCGCATTAATAATTCAGGCGAAATGTAGCCAAATGAATCGCATGCAAATTCAGGACTTGAGAAAATTGTTGGGGATGGTTTTGTTGGCCTGCAGGGGTTGCCAGGCTGGGGAAAAGGGCAAGGGGTGGGTCGGCGGTCAGAACTTAATGGAAGGCGAGACCTCACGCAGGACGATTAACTATTCATGCCGAATTGTTTATTTATTTATTTCGGAATGATGATATAGGATACGTGGAGTTATTTGTACACCTACAAAACCATTATTGTTTTGGTAGCATTTACGCAACATGTTACGAAATTATGAAATTTGACGATTTTGGTTCGTGTCGGATTAATAATCAATTATTTAAATCTATACTCACCACCGTATCAACCATGGGGGGAAAGGTATCAGCGCAATACATTTTCTAGCAATTTTTTTAAACCTTTCATATTGGTAATGCAATATAATTAAATCACCATTCAAAATTGAAACATTGCTTTGAGGCGGCGCTTCCCCGCTCAAAACGAAGAAGATGGAGAGATATGTAATTATGAATGTTTGACAGAGCGTGCGAATACTTTAAATGATAAAATTGAATTTTTTGAAGAAACATTGTGAATTTTTTCACAACTATTACCTGTGAAGTGTTTTTTCGAAGCGTACTTTGCGATTTTTTTCTATAGGGGGAATTTCATATAATTTGCGTTTTGGCATGGAACGCATCTAGGTATTTTCAAAACTAACATATATTTTTTTAAGAGCTTAAAAACGTCAATCGTTTAAGTGAGATATGTAGAAATTGGTAGAAATTCGGATGGTGGCGGCTTAAGAGGCTTCAGTCTATTTAGTGACTAGATCTGAAAAGCCAGATATTTTCTCACCCTTAGTAAGAAAGTACCTGGCTATTTACTTCTCTCCCAACTAGTTTCAGCCTCACAACGCACTGCAATAATCTTCGGAAGAATTCGGCTAAAACTTTCTAAAAAAACTACAGTCACTATTTATAATTCAATTATTGCTTCACACTTTAACTACTGCTCAACTATCCTTTTCCTGTGTAACGAATGAGAAAAAAATAAGTTTCAAATTCTCCAAAACAGGGCAATGAGAATAATACTTCGGCGAAATAGATCCCCAAAAGTAAATAAAATGTTAAAGGAACTAAATTGGCTAACCGTGAAACAGATGTTGACCCTGCACACGATGATATTTATCCATAAAATAGTGAAAAACATGTTACCAAAATACTTCTCAAACAAAATTATATACAACAAGGACATTCACAGACAAACACAAGGACTTGCAAGGAAATCAGAATACAAAAAAGGACAAAACGAATACGCAGAACAGTTTACTATACAAAGGGATGAAGTTATACAACACTACCAGAAACTTTAAAGGCCGCACCAATTGGAAAGTTCAAAATGTATTGTAGGAGCTACATAAAACAAGAAAAAATATAGTTTGAAATATGATATGATATAATTAATTAGGAAATTGTAAATTTAAATATACAATTTACTAAAATAAAACTAATAAATAAAAAAATAAAAATTTCGTGAGTGTCTTAAAGAACATTCAAAGAAACACTGTGAATTTTCTCATACTTATATAAAACTTGTTAAATAATAGAGAGAGACGTGAAAATAAAAATTTTCGGGCATTCTTTGCGATTTTTTTCTATCGAAGGAATTTTATACGATTTGCGTTTCGGCGTGGGATGTGTATAGATATTATCTTTAAAAATAACATATATTTTTTTAAGAACTAAAAAACTTAAAATGTTCAAAGGAGATATGCAATAAATCGTTAGAAATTCGGTAGCGGCGGCTTAACGTGTGTCAGATTCAGGCTTAAATTGCATGCAGCGACGATTGATTTCGCGCCAAACAGAATGCGGAGTTATCAGAAAAACTTCTTGTTCTTTGGTTCATTCTCCTCGGACCTATTTAAATTCCAGAGTCATCAAATCAACAGATGTGCCCACACTAGCGATTGAACATTTCCATTAGCGAAGGACAAAGGCCGCCCCACCGTTTTATCCAAATATTAATTAATTCTCGCCCACAGCCGGGGGAAGGTGCTAAGGACAATGGAACAGTTATTTGAGACTCATTTTCCGAAAACTCATAGATTGCTATCCTTTACTTAGTGCTCAGACTATTGAACGTCGAGGATTCAGGATTAAAGCCCAAGAGATATTATTTGAAAAATTAAATCGGTCCGTATGAAATCCAATTTATTATTGATGGTTGATAGTCCAGCGAGCAGACAACTCGGCTAACAGAATGATTTAAATATCACAACGGGTACCGATGTGCGGCACATTCATAATATATCACAAAAAATTTAAAATTAATATCTCGTATTTTTTTAATGCATTTGCTCCTGAATTGTTTATCATATTGTGGACCATATTATTATGGACTCTTGTGAATTTACCTCTAATAAGACAACAATAAATAATAATGAAATTTATGAGTAAATAATGTAAAAACAAAAAATTGCTAGAGAGTAAGAGCAGTATTTATTTAATGGAGCTAATTTTGGTTAAAATTGAATTTGTCATATTAAGACATTTTGTCATATTGTATGTAAAAAAAAGATTAGGTACAATATTAATAAAGTTCAAAACAGAATTATACAAAAAAAAACAATAACAACAAAAACTCATGCATGATAATAATACAGAATAACATATTTTTCCGTTCATGTAGATACGGTTATTAATTATCATTAGTCACCATAAGAAATAATGTACATAAAAACAATTTTCGTGAAATTGATAGTTTACTTATTAATGGTTTGTAAATGTGTAGTAAAGTAAAATAAAAAAAAAATATTGACTCTTGTGACATTGCCTCTAATAAGACAACATAATAAAAAACAACGATATTTATGAGGAAATTATAAATACGATACAAAAATAGCTGAAAAATTCGAGGTCAAATACTTAGGACACACCATGACAGCGGACCTCAACGATGACTCGGATATTGAGCGACAGAGAAGATCACCGTGCATTGTGCATTAGGGCAAATATGATTTCTCGAAGATTCAACAAGTTAGTGTAGCCCAGGTGCAAAAAGGCAACTTTTTAATACGTACTGTACGAGTCTATATACCTCGGAGATGTGGACCAACTTTAAGAAAGCATCACTTAAAAGAATGGAAGTACAGTACAACAATTCATATCGAACGCTTTTTGGATTGTCCTGGTACTGCAGTGCCACCGAGATGTTTGAAGAAAGGTGCGTTCCCGGATTCCGAGCACTAATGAAAAAACGGATCACCAACTACAGAACGCGACTAGCCTCGAGCAAAAATAGTATTGTGAAGGCAGCATTCCACTTCTTGCAGGGTCCCATCTACTAGCGATGGATCCACTTCCTGAGGACATAGATTAAACAAAAAGTTTATTTTTATTTTTTATTATTATTATTTTCTTTTTAATTTCTTTTACCATATAAATATTTTTTTATGTATCCTTTTTATATCTTGTTATCTTTACTTTATTATTATATATGTATAATATGGAACTCGTGGGACTGCACCACCCTCCGCGAGATCTGGAATAAACGAATAAAATAAAATAAAAAAAATAAATACAAACATAAATGTATTTATGATATTAAATTATGGGTAAATTATAAATACTCACATAATAACAAATTTTGAGGAAATTATAAATGCAAACATAAATTTCTTTATGATAAGAAATTATGAGGAAATTATAAATACAAACATAAATATATTTATGATAATAAATTAGTTACTTCATCCTGGAATCATTTCGCAGCATTGGACGGTACGTTGGGAGGCTAGTTCAATTTTGTACGTACCTTTGTATTCCCTGAGATAAAAGCTGGGAAAAGAATTCGGATCCCAGGTGAGATAATTGAATAAAGGCTTTTTAAAATGCAAACAATGAAAACTCTTTTTTTTTCATTCGAATCAACTATTTCTGATATTCGTCATTCGGTAGTTTTTTATGGGATCCTTTTTAAGTGAACATTTAGGCTGTAAAAGCAAAAACATTATTCAGCCCGTTTACCCTTGGGTCGGTAAGGAATCATCATAAACCAACTGCTGTAAGATGTTGTTCAGAAAAGTCCTTCGATGGACTGCCCTTACTTTACTTTGACGAAATTTACTTTTCTGCGCAGGATCTTACAGCATTCAGTTTACGTAGATTCGTTACCGATTGATGAGATGACGGTCTTATTTTTACCTACCTTTTATCCAATACGTAAATGAGCATATTTTTGTGAAATTTTGCAACGAAAGAGGAAGGTTGCCAATCTGCTCGTTTACATGGAAATTGGAACATGGAAATTTAAAAAATAATAAAAATAGATTTTAATCCTGTTAATTTAATTATATTATTTACTAGCTTTTAGGGGGAAATTACTGTAGCGCTTGCACTTCAATTGTCCCCCCTCCACTCACTCAACTTCCCCATCCTCTCTCATTCCATACATTAATTCCCGGTACATTCAGTTTTCAAACAGCTCGCGAGCCACCTAAATTTCATAATGCCACAGCTCAGCAAAAAAAAGAATTATCCAATTTGGTGCAGTCGTTCGGAAGTTGTGCACGTACAAACATTTCGGAGATTCATTTTTATTTATATTGATAGATAGATATTAACTACGATTTTCCGCAAATGTATCAACATCGTTTCCACGCAACGATTTGTTTTCTGACGTTAGCAATAACTTGCTTTTGTTAGCGACAGAAAACGTATAATAAATATAATATTTTAATATTTATACAGCCTATATTACTCGCATATAATGTAGCTTTCTATTGGTGAAAGAATTTTAAAAATCGGTTTATTGGTTTATGCCTGAAAGCGTAACAAACAAATACACGTAGTATCGCATTTACAATATTAAGTATTTGGTATAGATTAAACGTAGGTTCATTTTAGATTACCATGATTTAGAATGATGGCACAACAAATGGTATTAAAACATATTTTAAAGAAATTCGGTTTATTTTACAAAACGATAAGCGACAAAACCCGTACGAATTTAAAATTCGCAACAATTTCAATTTGCAAGAGTCTTTACAAGAAAAATAATCAAACGAATGCAGTACCGCCTTATGAAACTTATGAATCATCTAGAGACACTTTTTTCGGTAAACAAAAGTGTATAGTTACGGCATCTGAACCTCGATAAATATCGCAGTCTCGGGAATCGAAATGCGTTTGCCAAATTTTCGAGTGGATAACGAATCGAGTTTGGCATAGGATCGGATGTTTCGACATCTCCTTATAAAACCGATATTTCATCCCAAAAACGGTCGAAATGAGAATTTTTCTAACCGTGACGAATAAATAAAGCAAGAGATTAAGTCTTAATCCTTCTAGTTTCAAAGAAAACATTGCGGCTTAAAATGATGAAATTTAAACAAGCTTTCAAAGAATTAAAAGAGTAAAAACTTAAGCGACTTATTCAAAAGTAATTGATATATAATTTATTAAGATGTACTTGATTGTTAACTGAAACTGTCTTGATTCTTATAAAAGTGGCAATTTAGTTCATTTTCAAACACAAAAGCATTTTTGAAAATAATAACGAAAAAGTAATTAATTTAAGTGCTTTTCGAAATCCCGACACCATTTGAAGGAACTATAAAACAATATTGAGAGGAAATTGGAATCAATGAAGTGCCTTGGGTGAAGTGAATTCTGCAATCGGTATACTTTAAATCGTGCTAGCAAAGAAAGCGCATTAGCACATGCATTAATGAACGTGGAGGTGTTACGATATGCAGGACAAAGGTGGGCAAAATAAAGAACGGGGGGTACTCGGGGAGAATGTACAATTCCCCCTTGAGCAAAATTACACCCGTGTGTGTTCGCCAGGAATGTTTATTTGATTTCGATATCCGTGGGAGAAGAAATATAGGTAAAAAAGTTCAATAACTCCGTAGGAAAGTGAAGTGCAAAATCAAAAGAATTTAACTGGCACTGGCCTACATACACAAGCAGTGTTTATCGGTAAAAATCTGAAATAGAAGGGACAAGTATGTCAAGAAGTAAAAAAAAAATAAAATTAATAAATATATTTTTAAGAATTAGAAATTTTCTGTCGATAAAAAAATCCATATTTAATCTACAATGTCTTAGTTCAATTCGCTCTACAATACGCTATGATTAGTTGGAGATTCGCATGTGTGTGTATACGTAATCCTCTTTCAATAGAAATTTTACAAAGAACAATTATTAAAATTATATTGAAAAAATTCTTGGACTACCCAACAGAATACCTGTTAGAAGAATTTCAAGTACCTGCATTCAAATATTTATATATTAAAAATTCAGTAATTCAAAAAATAAAAAAAAGATATATATATATCAAATTTTAACTGAAAACCGAACTCGATTTAAACATCTTTTTCTAGGCCTAAAACTAAAAACATTTTTTGCACAACATCATTACACTTACCAGGAAATAACTTTTTTCAATCGTCTACCGGAAGAAATCAGAAGCAGTAATAATTAACCCCAAATATTGCTCTCTGTCAAGAAACATTTTAAGAATATTCTTAAGAATAAACTACTGCCCTTAATTAAGCTTACAAATATCATTTCTTTTCCATAACATTGTTTCTTTTTTTTAAATACATACTTTTTTCAAAATAAATACTACATCACACATACTCATAAACAATGAATTATTTAAGTACTAACTAATAACATTTATGAACACTCCCTTTCCATATACAAGCAAATACTTTCAATGGAAGAGTAGTAAAAGTGTGAGTTGCAAAATTATCATAACGTACCATGTAAAACATATTATCAAAAAAAAAAAGTAAAATATATATATTATTTATCAACACCTCGTAATATTTTTCTGTTTCCGTGAATTCCCATGTTAAACTTCCCATCATAATAATATTGTCATGATTTTATATTCATTGAGTTTAAAATAAAATAGACAACAAACACTCCACGTCCGGTGGTGTAACGACTCTCGCAGGGGGGTTTCCCAACACGAAATCGGTTGTCGTACTTTTTACGATGAGTACAGTCAAATTCAAATACAGTCCGAAGCTTTCCTCGCTGCACGCTGCGGGACTGGTTCTGGGTTGCTGGGAGCTGAGTATTAGATGTATTCGGTGGGTTCTCCCTACGTCCACCTTCGTCTCATACGGACGATAAGTAGCCACTGTGGATTCGAAAAACTGAATAAAACATTTCAGCTAGTCTGCTACAGAGTGTTCGATTTACAAATAGAACAGAAACTCTTATTGGTAAGTGTCTAACTAACGGGAATCTACAGAGGTTCTATGGGAAGCAGAGGTATGTGTACGTAGAATGCGGTACCTACTTAGTAGTTAGTTACCTAAGCAAACAAAGGGCGATGTTGCTGTTTTGTGTAATTCATTGATCTCAAAGGAATGTGCCGAAAATACATAGTTAATTCAGCGATGCCTTCCAATTTGTTATTTCACGATTGTTCAATTCAACGCCTCAAGTCAGCGTATTTACCTCTCTGCTGGTATTTTCTCAATTAACACACACAATAAATTAACAACGCTTTAATAGTTGGATGGGTATTGGAACACAATGGGATTGGATTAAGCTATCGCTTTAAAATATATTAAGACAAAAATAAGTTCTTGGTCTGTGGGTACCCGCCTAATTATTATTGAAGAACTATTTCTCAAGAATTGATTCGAATGGAAATCAGTGAACAATGTCTTCTTTAATTAATTTATTCATGTCTGGTTATTGTAAGGAAATAAGGATTCAGAGAAATCATTCGAAAACATGTCAATATTATTGATGGTTATTAAGATACTTACTGATGGAATAAAATAAATGATGGAACGTTTCCACAATTTCTTCGCCAATCAATGTAACAAATATCTGCCTTAATGAGAGACTATTGTGTGTTAAATTGTTATCTTTGAATTTTTAAATTGTTTTGACAAAATTATTGCCTGGATCCTAAGGAAAACACCATCAAGACTTTTTTCGGAAAAATGGCTAAAATTTAAGACCTTCTGAGGCCTACAAAAACCAAGTTTCCTTAAGAGATAGACATGTGAGTTTGTTAACTCAGCTGCTCGAGATGGACAAAGTGTACCTCAGAGGCTAGACAGAATGGACTATCTCTAAAATGATATCACTATTACCTAATTGACACCGGCCATTTCTTTGGATTTGTCTCTAGTCCTGTCCTGGGAAGAACCAAAATGCATAGAGCACGCCTTATTACGGAGGCATTTGAATTCCACTATTTATATTGATAAAAACGAAGGGGCGAATCTGAATGGTTACCCCGTTCTTGACGGTTACACCAAAACTAAACGCCGAAAATCACGTCAATTTAAATAATTAAATATCTGAAATACCGGCCCTAAAAGAATTAACGCGCGCAATAAGGTATCACTTATGCAAACGTAAACACACTCCTCACCACAATCCATAAGTCTTCCCTGATGGTGGACACTGCAACGCCTTATGAAACTTTGGTTAAATAAGGATGAAGCGCAACAAGGCAAAAAAACTCGAAAATTAATAACGATGATTCAATTGACTTAAAAAAATACATATTAATTGTTAGATGTCACGGGACTTTGGAATTCACGGGATTTTTTTCTCCCCAAATAATACGAGTTTACGCTCAGCAGGTACCCCGACTTCATATTGATTTAGCCATTTAACCTTTTCGTCCCGGAACGAAAAAAATCACACATGACCCGAAGGGGGGTCACTCGGGACCCCAATTTGTTTTGCTTATTAAAGGGTGTTAATGACATATTTTTTTGTAATTTGTTATGATAATAATTAGAGGGAAGTATATTCATCGTATTTCAGTAGTCATTTTAAAAATCGTTTGATAAATAAAGTCATAATTAATATTCTAATGAATTTAGACCATAGCGTGTATTTTTCCATAGAAAACAGAGAAGGCGGGCCGATAGCCAGCATAACACCTCGTTTCCGAATCTCGACTGGCGATTGGCGTTCACCGGAAACGACTCAGATCGAATGATCTTTGACCGGCAAGCGAACATTATAGCATTGTAAAAAGAGCAAACGAGATGCGCGGTGTAAACGAACGCGATCTAGTCCTTTCCACTAACAACTTAGAAATTACTTGCTATCGCTTAGAATTATCCCGATACATTCAGCAGATAGGGACGGGGTACGCCCGAACAGAGGGGAAGGGGGGCGGGTGTCACAGATTATTCGCCGGAATTTGTTATAAACTATTTAATTTTAAGAAAAGTAGTGATGCGATATTAATTTTTTTTAATGCAGATCGATAACCAAATATTTTTTCTAGGATTACCTAAATTATTGAGTATGTGGTTTAAAAAACAACTTAGATACAGCGTAAAACTCTCGTTAGTGTAAGTGCGTTGCCCTGGTCCGGTACGGAAGTGTTAAGCAATAAACCTTCACACTAAAGAGAGCAGCCATAAATTACTTTACTACAATGTTCCATGTTTGGTTTGATACACCGAGTAGCGCATGACTTGTTTGCCTACTTTGTTCAATTATCGGGAGTGCCAGGCTAATCAAACAATTAAGCCCGAGCCATATAACTGGAAGTAATAAGGTGATGCCGTAAATACCCTAGGAACACGGGGAATAAGTTGTGTGCTTTCTTAGAGAACCAACATCAATATTTGCCGCCTTGTGGCCAGCGAAATGGACTTGCATACAAGAACACGGGCAAAAAAGTATCTTGGATGATGATGAATTGATCCAATGCCGATCCTCTTTATATTGCAAAATGCTTGGGAGGTATTTATTTAATCACATTAAGAAACTAAAGCTTCATTTTGAATATTGAATTATCCAATGCCGATATTAAATTAACAAGTATTACTTGCCTTTATTACATTTAATAAAACCATTATTTGTTCAAAATAATATTTATATTTATAGACAAGTTATGAAAGCTGTTTCGTTTTCTGAAGGCATACTGTGGTGAAGCTACTTAGATACGATTTATTTATGTGAGTAAAGAAATTTTTTTGACAAATCGCTTTAATTTTTATTACCTTTGTGAAAGTCGCCTCTCTACAGTTCGCGATATTTGTAAATACATAGGTATGATAATAATACGTATTATCATACCTATGTATTGGTAATTGCCGCTTTCAGTATTAAGCTAGTATCGAATTTCTGAATATTTCCAAGGTATTAAAAATGTGTTCTTATTGAAGATGTCGTAATAACTAAAACTATTTAAAAAAAAAAACAAGTAAAATTACCTTTCAGATTTTAAAATTTTAAACAAAATTTATTTTTTGTAAATTGTAATATTTTCATTTCAAGCGTGAAAAGAAATTAAAAAAAGCACAAATATTTTTACTCCTAACGTCGAAAAACGAAATTTTGAAAACATTAAAATCTGCATGAAAAGTGTTACCTCACTTTTTATCGCGTTTGCTTACAATAAAAAAAATGTTATAATATTCCTAGAGAATAACAATAAAAATTACATTTTGGATTCATGGTAAGCGCAAAAGCTGGTTTCTAGAATTACACACGCATAAAACATTAAAGTTAACTTACATCGAATTCTTCTTAAATTCATGCGGTAACAGTCAATTTAAAAAAAATACGTCCAAAATAACCGAACTTCTTCAAGACTAGAATTTCAATGCATTTCATTCTGCTAAAATGCAACGTTGCCAGCTCTTTCAAAAAGACATTTTTTATTATTAAATCGAATCTGAGCTTTCCAATTGTTTTTCAATATTTAACTAAAACGCTGTTTAACAGGTGGGAAGTGTTTATTATTAATAAAGCTGCTTGAGTAAAACCATCGTTTTATTTTGCAAAAAAAAAAAACATTTGGATTTTTGTTAAATAATTAACATTATCGTTAATAATGTTGTCAGCTTAATTGTGCTTCTTTATGATAAATAATTAAGGCTCGATAATTACACTTAAGACATTTTTTAAAAGCTTTTTCAAGTGATCCTTGAAAAAGCGTAGCAAGATAATTTATTACCGCCTTATAAGAAGCGATACTTGAGAAGAAATATCGAGAGCCGATGGTAGCAACTTCTACAGAAATTCAGCAAAATGATATTATTTTTTACCACGAAAAAGCTAAAGTTCCAAGTTTCAGAAGTAAGGCCCAGTAAGAACGATGAGCGGACCGGTGATAATAAAACGAAGGAGACAAATAATAAATTGCTCAGGTCAGAGAGTTTCCCGAGTTGCTACCATCTTTCAGTTCCAATATATTATATTATCTACGGGGTGGGGGGGAGGGTCGTATGGATCGGGTGCTCAGGGGGAGGAAATAACTAAAACGCCAAAGTCTGAGCTTGTTTTTTGTGCATTCAGCAACATAAGTAAGTATTGTTCCTTTTGTTGAATTACCTGTTCCTTCGCATTACAGCAAACTTTCAAGAGGTTCTCAACTAGGTTAAGGGTGATGTGCCGCGTGAGTGGGAAAAGTTGGCCGATGAACAATGTAAGAGCTTTTAAAAAATAAGTGGATCTCCGTACGATGCGGGATTTATTATTTACAATACTCTCTAAAGAAATTTCAAATTTTGTAATATTTCATTGAATACGATACGCGCCATTTCTTTAAATACGAAACTTCTAAATAATATCATAAATTTTACAACCAGAGACAAAACTTACGGAATTCACTTTGCGTGGCCATTTGAAGAAAATGGGTTTTAAATATTATCCTTACCTGTAACAAAAAGAAAACATATTATTAATATTAAAAAAAACAATAGCACGGGTAAAATTTGCAAATGACTCACTTTACGCAGTACGTAGAAAGGCAAATCATTTTAAAGATCGCAACTTTGAATAAATGTACGCAATTGACATTTTTCGGGAGAACACTTTGAAACACCTAAATAATTTATAACCATCAATCGAAAAAAAAATTCGTTATTTGGTTAACTATTATTTTATAAAAAAGAATTTGAACAATTGTTAATTAATTGAAATGGCGTTCTTATAAAATCACATATTGAACTAAGCCAAAATAAATAAATTGGTGCTTAAAAATCTCCCTTCTAAGAAGATATTTGAGTAAGGTTTAGATTATTAGGCTATTTTCACAGATCATGCTTTTACCATTAATGCACTCTAATCATTAATATAGGCACATTTTGACCGAAAAAAATAGATAAGTTCATCATTGTGACCATTAGAACTATTTAAGAGAATCAATAAAGTGGTACACAAAAAACAACGTTACAGAGCCCGGTTTCGAGTACACGTCTGCCGCCGCGCCCTACGCGCCGCGCCACATAAACATCTGTGTACGTGAAGTTTCAAACCAAACTACCGTTGTAATTCGGTCTCGCGTTCAAAATTCGTCAAAAGATGTCACCACTTCCGTAAGCAGGTCGCATGGAGACGTACCCCAGGAAGGTATAGTTTATAGCTAAGAATTTATGAATTTGTAGTATCTCTCCGGATATGGAAAGATTAACTATGACGGTTATACTCAGTTGTGAATAATAGTATCAAGCGACGTTATATTGCATATGACGTCATCGCCTGTCCCGGTCACTTTCTTCCGGTGACTAGCTATCACTGGATGACAGTGAATCCGAGGAACTTGCTATTTTTGGAACTAGTTCATATTGGTTTTATAAAATTGTCACCAACACTAACTGGGCGAAGCGAAACTAAAAGCCGCCCGCAGGGCCTAGCAGCGAAAACCTGCGAAGCGGGTTTATAACTGCTAGTATTTATTAATTCGTTCAGTAAAATTCATTATCCATACACATTTTTTAAAATAATTGACTCAAGCTTTAATAATATTGTCAGCTTAATTTTGCTATTTAATTATGCTTAATTTCTCTATTTACAGTTTCATTCTCCACAGGTACGTATCTACATAAGTAGGTTTTCCGACAATAAACTTACGCACACGTCGTAGTTGTGGGGGGTGAGGGCTGTATTTCACTATAAATCCCGGTGTGATTCCGATCGTACTCACCCCCGATACTGCTATCTGCTATCTGCCCGTCCATTGTCGATAAAATGGTGGCCCCCACCAAGCCGTGAGGGCAATGCCGCGGCCCATAACCATAAAGTGCAAACGAAAAGAATGCCGTCTTCGTGGTTAAGGGGAATATCCCTTAGATATAACCATTATGAAAGTTTCGCCTAAGTTTGCGATGCGATAGCCAATCTAGTAGCTACTTTCCAAAAAGCTTTTTGGAATACTGACAATGTCCGTTATAATTTTGCCATTGTTCGCTTAGGGATTTTCAAAAGTAAACAGGTAGATCTACGTAGCTACGTAATTTTATGATGAAAGAATGTGTTTTAACAACTTAATCCTTTTTGAACAGAACATCTAAATACCTAAAAAAAACTTCTATTCTGCAGTAACGGGCGGTCTGTTTGATAGATTCTCCTAACTTGACAAACGGATTGCAATATTTAAAGAACAGGCGTCAGGTGGGAATATTGTCCTTTGACCGGTAGTACAATGAAAGAAGCTCCGAGGAACTAGCGTCATTGATCCTCTCGACACGCGCCAAACATTTCTACACGGTTAACATTAATCACTGGTCACGTTTCTACGACTCATTCTTTAGTTCAACAGCTCGACTGTGGAACGATTTGCCGTCCTCTGTGTTTCCTCCCTCCTACAGCATGGGTCTCTTCAAGACTCCTTCCTCTCTTCAAAAAGACCCTCCACGCTGTGTCTTCAAAGATGACTAGGCCATGAGGGAAATTATCTTTTCCTCAGGTCTTCCTGTGTTGAATTAATGTAAAAAAAGAAAAAACATGTTTTAACCGTATTGCAAAACTAAATTAAATTCCTATTTATTTGCTACAATCAGTCAAGTTTGGTACCTAACATAGGTAATTTACGATATCTATAATTCTTGATTCGATTCAAATTATTATGCAAGTACTTCAAATTTATTAATTAATTTAAAGAGTTTTGAAAATTGAATTCTGATTTGACAATCTTTGTTTGGCAAAATGTCATTCTCAAATTTTTAACAGAATCGTAAGAATTTTTGGGATGAATAAAAAACTTTTCAGATGTATGTAATGTTGTATGTGGTTGAAATAATCCAAAAACCTTCGCGGGGACTTTAAGAAGGTATTTTGAAAGTTTCAAACATTTCCTATGCTTAATGTAGCAATACACTAATCTCCAAACACATTTTGATTTTTATATATATACAGACAGATGATAGTGAATACCCCTTTTTCTACGTTCCATAGTGTATTTAGCTTTCTTAACAGGTTTTGCTTGGCATTTAAATTTAAAAGTGCTTAAATGTCATTTAAAACGAGTCTTAGCGTAAATGATAAATTGATGTATCAAAGCTGCATGGCCTACAATAAGACGTACACATTGCAAAACGCCAGAGCTCACAGTCCAAGAGTTTATGTCTCTTTATCACAAATATTTTTCGCTTCGTAGTTAGGATTAGATTAGAAAGTTTCGGAATTATTTTTATTATTATTATCAAGAAATACAAATGTTGTTTTCACAATAATATACTTTTATAATAAGAACAACTTCAAAGGTTGGTCTGATGTGATATGAGATTGTAAAAATTTAAAAAGAAGTATTATCGTGATTAATTTTTTAATTTTATGCCGATTATGTTGCGATTTCTCCTTCTTCAGGCAACGTTTCGGGCACATTATAGTGTCCATCATCAGGGTAGATGTGTAATCATCAATTCATACCTGCGCCAATGTTGTCCAAAACGCTGGCTAATGAGGTTCCATGCCAACTGAGAATAAAGACAACCGAAAAACTTTTTGAAAAGTCATTAATAGCTATGAAAAAAATAATTATAAAATAACCCGTAACTCTAACCTAACGTTACCTATTTTACCAATTTTTTATAATTTTTTTTTTTCATCACTCTTAATGACTTTTCTGGGGTGGTTCTGAGTTGGTGTCATTTTGAGTTGTCCGGTCACCGGCTAATGAATGACATCTACCAAATCTCATCCACCAGACAAATTAAAAGAGTGGTACACACTCTCACTATCATCCTGGTGAAAGACCTCCATTCAAAATCGAAACGCTTCAAGAAAAGACTTGACGTGTTCGCTGACCAGATCTAAATAACAAGGTACCTACTTCTTAACATTTCCATTCGCATTTCCTTCTATTCCCCACCCCCTTCCGCCCCAAAACATTTGCCAATTGGGGAAGCCATAGTCCCAATGGATCCGGACAGTGTGCAGCAGTAACAATTTTCTTTCCGTATTCACATAAAACAATATTTTCCTCACACGAAGTTAAAATAACATTAATTTGTTTTATTCAAGTCGTGTAAGAAAGGTTGTGCAAACATGAATTAAAAAAATAATTACGACGATTGTTTAAGAGGCAAATGTATAACGTATATAACCTCTGCGGGTAAATGACGTAAATATAATTACTATCTCTGTCAGTCTCTCCCTGAGCAAATATCCAGGGGCAGGTAACATCGGTCCAAGCAGGGTATAAACCACTTAAAACTTTTACTTCTCCAGTAGGAATTTTTATTTTCTACATCACGTGAACGCTGACTTGGCGCCCAAGTTTTAACTGACTTGTGTTTTATAATAATGAAAAATAAAAGTACACCTCCCGAGTGGCTGGATTAGGCTCGACACCAATAAAATATTATTCAGAATTGTAGGATTTTCTTTCTTCCATTGATTGTTTCTTCATTTATGTTGCTTTTATGCAACATAGATATTACTGAACGACAAAAAGAGTTGCATGTGATTTAGAATTCATTAAATGGGCAAAATGGCTGAAATCAAAATACATCTAAATCCAGATTACCTAATCCTGAACTATGTACCAACCTACTGAATGAAGCTTTATTATTATCTCTACATTCGTTTAGAATTGAAATGCTAGGACATGCGTTTGAGGATTCAAGGAAAATCGTTCTGTTAATTATTATATTTTAAGATATCCATTTTTTTCCTTCACTTTAATGGAAGAAGACTGAATTATTGAAATGTGAGTAGTTCAATAATAAGTGTTTTCCTTTCTTCACATTGAAATTTCCATCTATTTAAAAAAAATATTTAATGATTTCATTGGTCTAAACAAAAATTAAACTAAAATAATCTAATCTCAGGAAAAAAAAAACAATCTGAAGAATTGTCGGGGATTTGATTGTTTTATCTAATGAGATGAAAAATCATGGGTCTCTCTGATCAGAAACCCAAATAATATGTATAACAGGAAGTACGGTATTATAGGATGGGGAGAAACATATGATGTTATTTTAAACCCTCTGAAAATAGTTCAAAGTTTGATAATTAAGGTTATTCTGAAAAATCCATCTACATTCTCTACTGAAAAAGTCTTTTCAATATTCAAAGAATCTACAATAGACAAAATATATAAAAAAATATGCAATACTACAATCTTTTAAATAAATACAGCTAAAACAGTTACATCAGAAAGATTTCAAAAAAATATCAAAATCCCAAAATTTAATACAAAGCACATCCACAATACCTATCTGTATATAGGTAAAGTTATTTCAACAACCTCCCTTTAAAACTAAAAATTATCTAAAATAAACATGAATTCCAAATTAAATTGAAAAATCACCTGAAACAACTGCAAGCTATTTCTATAACTAATATTTCACTTAAATCTTGAAATCTCTTTATTGATATATTTCGAGTTTTTCTTACATATCTTTGGTTATTAGTTGCAATATTATTATTTACTTACGCAATGATCATTGAGCTTGAATTCCCTCAACAAACACAAGAGCCTTGCCTCATTATGGTGAGGTATGGCTATTATTATATTCATTTTTAAACTCTGTTTAACTTTTTTTAAATGTATACTTATTGTAAAAACATACAAATCTTAAATATTTTTTTTAAATGTTTGGATTTCTCTAACCAGACTACATTTATGGGTTTCTATTAGATATCGCAATCAAAAACCTCTACTGTCAATTATTACCAAAATCCGGTCCTGGCTCGCTTACCTCTACAGCAAGCCATCCACGGACTCCTGGCGGCTCATCACGCTAAATTTCAATTTGTCCGCCAAATCGTTTATAAATTGTAAGAATAAACTACAAAAATCCTATTTCGGGAACACTGCGGTAGTTTTATTACAGTTCCAACGCCACTCTGTACTAGATTTCGTGAATTACACTAATTTATAGTGTAATTACGACGTTTTAGTTTTCCACGTTAGTTTATTGAATAGGAAAAAAATACTCGAAGCAAGCGAAAGGTGTCGTGAGATTTACGATTTCTAATGTGAAATCGTGAAGGTGCTATAAAAAGGAATTATTATTAATTAAAACCGATTTTTATCATATTTGAATATGCTTGATTTACACCTTGTTTATGTATTCAGCTAAGACTTTTTTAGATTTTTTATTTAAGGCTTGATTATAAGATAATAAATAAGGGCAAATTTGAACCGAATGTCTGAACAAAACTACCAACAATAAACCTTATCTTACAAATTTAAGAAATACTTTAGAACTTTCTTACAATCTTCGATTTGCTAGGAAAAAGAAAACAGGCAAATTATTTAATAAGATAAATAATTGTTTATTCAGGTAAGTTGTATATCCAATAACGCCGGCAGCACTCACGAAAAAGTATGACTCATTGTCACGTTGTCACGTTCCGCCTGAGCCGAGCGTGCAAACAAGATTGCGGAACAAGCGATAGAGAGGCACGATCGGCCTAAGCGTTCGGCTTTGACTGTAAAATTCTTTGTCAAAGTTTTCTTACGACGCGACGTTATCACGTAAAATTATCGTCCGTAAACCGACTTAACAGAGAACCAAATTTTTTTTATGTTGATAAAACCTCAACTGCAAACTTTTCGCTAATAATACGGGCATGTGCCTAGTGTAGTGGTAGTCAAAAACTTGTAAAAACTGTAAACCTAAAATATTTTTATGAATAAAGAATAATTTTAAAAAATAATTATATATAGATATTTTATATGCGTTGTGAAAAAAAACTTTCATCGGTAAATTTCAGACTAAATTTCAATTCATTATTTGTTTTGATTTGGATTATGAGTTGAACCCTTTCCCTTTCCAGAACTCTCCTTCCCTTCCTTTCCTTAAAAAACCCTCCACACAGCATCCCTAAAGATGACAAAGGCCCCGAGGGAAATTATTTTCCTCAGGGTCTTCTGTGTGGAGCTCATGTAAAAAAAAAAAAAAGTAACTCTTGTAAAACATAGATCATAACAAAACTTTTTTATAGTAGTATCAATCATAATGCTTAATTTAATTGCGTGTTTTCTTAATAATATTTATTGCAAGCAAAAATAAAACCAACCCAATTTCAACCCAACTCAATTATTTTCACAGTCCAACATCGCCTCACGCAGTTAACATAAACGAGCGTTTTTTTTAAGTAATCTCCCATCGTGTCATGAAAAGGAACATGATTTTAACTTACTTAGAACTTAACGTTTTAAAGCTTGGCTTTCATTTAGTTAACACGTTCAGGACTGACGTTGGCTGTAACGCCGTCTGACGTGACATTGTGGCGTGTCTTGAAAGTGTTGATTGCAATTATCTCAACAAGTTTTATTTTGTGTTTTCTCTAATTACTTTTTAATATTGCGAAAACATTTAAATAACGTTTATGATAAAATTTAGACAAATACGTTAGGCTTTTTGTTGCCTTAGTTATTTCTGTATTGTTTCATAGATAACAAAGCAAAATAAGTATTCTAGAATTTTTTTATTCGAAATTTTAGATGACTATTAAGATTAAGGAGTATTTTTGAGATTTTTTTCTTTTTCATTTAACGGTTGATAATCAACGCAGTCTGCAAGTACCTACTACTATTATTTTATATGTAATTTAACAGAATAAAAATATGCATGTATACCAGTGTGTATATAATATTTTGATGTATCAATGCATTATCTTTGGTGTATTTGTTGTAATGCTGATAATATAGTTGATTATTTGCGTATAGCTGAGTAATGTTGGTTACATGTACGTACAAATCGCTGAGAAAAAAGATGGTTTATTAATTTTTGTATTATTTGTTTATATTGATCATTTTTAAGATACACACGTATTGAAAATTTTTTTTTTTATTTATTTTTGATTTTTTGTAGAAAGCAGTAACCACTTTGTGGTTTGAGATTATAAATTGAAATAACACAATAATTTTGTTTGTAACCACGATTTATTCAATTAATTTTTCCACTACCGACCGGTTTCGCTTTACATAAGCTTCATCAGGGTATAAAAATAAAACTGTTTAATTTTTATACCCTGATGATGCTTATGTAAGGCGAAACAGGTCGGTAGTGGAAAAATTAATTAAATAAATCGTGGTCATAAACGAAATTATTGTGTTATTTCAATTTATTTTTGAATTTCACGGCTGGCTGGGTTTTTGCATGTTATTTTTTTATTATCAAAAACAAAATCTTAAACAAAAACAAAGTCGAAAAATAAATAAAATAAAAACAAAATACCAAAACATGCAAGATGGAAAAATAGTATACCAGCTAAAGTCCAATACATTAGTAAGATAAGTCGAACAGAGCTTCGTATCAATGGACAAGTATCTTGACATTGGGTACCTAAAATTGGTAAATATATATTTATACATTTTATTTTTATTTTACGGAAAGTTGACAGCAAATCTTAGACTACACATTAATTAATACAATAGTTAATTATGCCAATTATGAACTTTCCACTGATAATAGTGAATGATGAAGTGTGCCATTGTAAGGATAGATACATATCTAAGCAGTTGCAGTAGATCCAAAAAGTAGAAAAAAGGGATGCTAATCTCTGCGTACAACGCCAACGTGGCTACATAATTTGTACCGCGCAGACAAAACATCACAAACATGAGAGAAATCATGTACAACGCGGGTTAACACTTCATTAGTACGGGTGTTTTTAAAAAGAGTGTGCATAAAGTCAGAACTCAGAACACGGTTCTCGGCCGGAAAAACGGTGTAGACATTATAATAAAAGCAATTGCCGCTTCAGTTTCTGTGAATCGCTTCATAAACGGCGGATCACGGGGAATTTATTCACAAGAGTTAGTGGAGCTAGCGAAGCTGGCGCGGGCGTTGCGCGTTGCGCGTTGTCTGCCACGGAACATGAGAATGCTTGTTTTCGTGGAGTGATATTTTGTAGTTATTCCCCAGCAGTAGCGGTGAGCACTGAGTACTGAACGCTTAGTGCATGGCAACATCAAAACACGGATGATTTCACCTCGTTTTATTGAAGTTTTGAGTTGGATTGATTTAATTGAGAGCAAAATTCAATAGAACACATAAGTTTAACACTTTTTGTGTAAAATGTCTGAGCGTCATTCTGAAAGTTAATAAATTTAAAAAATTCTAAAAAAACGTTAAGCCGATTAATTTTTAATCTACCCAGGCTTCATAAAATGTCAGGTAGGGAAAAATAAAATTTGAGTATAATTCGGTGATTTAATGAGTAATTTAGGATATTCGTGTAAAAATGTTCACGAAACGTCCGAAAATGCATGAATAACGTTTACTAAACATTCATTACAAAGCTGCAAGTAAATTGAGCCTGTCAGATTTCCGTGCCGGGTAAAATTGCAAGTTTAGAGAAGGAAAGAGTCGGACTTATTCCACTGCTATTATTACGAGCAACCGAAAGTTCGGTTATAAGTTAGAGTCTTCCCTTGGAAGCGAGAAAAGCTTCCGCCTCAACATTGATTGTTTCTTTTTTCCAAATCGCATGTTGAGTTCGAGTTCGTGAGGAAATGCTCAGCTGTTAAAGTCGGAAAGGCCGGAAAAATGCTTGTTTACTCAGACAAGCTACCAGCCTTCCCCGACTGAGCGCTTTTTTCGAGGCTTATTTAACATTTTATTTAAAGTTCCATAAACAACTTTTAATTTCTGCAAATGCTTCCGCGGCACGATCCAGACATCTTGGAAATTGAAACAATGCAAAGGAATGAAAATAAAAAAGGAACACTTTGAAAGCTCAAAGTCGTAATGTGAACGGGAGGGTAATTAGTAAGGAATATTTACAGAGTTTAAAACTCCTGGCTTTTTAGTAGGGCCGGATTCTTTTAATACATCTGCAAACAAACTAGCTTTGCCACTTTTAATCGCCACTAATTTTACAAGATTTGTGGTTATAAAGAATTCAGTCTTTTCTTATCCTTATTTTTTCCCTTTGTAGGAGACACCGGCACATTTTTATTTTCGTTCGTGTAATTTTTAGAAGAAAATAAGAAAATTCAACTTCTTAGGAACATATTTACTCAAGAAATACCTATGAAAGGCGTATTCAATTTCCTCTGAATGTTAAACGAAAAACTAACGGATTATTTTTATACAACAAATTTGCTGAATCATCACGAAAAATTTTGAGACTTTATTGCACGTTACATGTAAATGTATAAAATCGTAGATATTTCTGTAAGACAGGTATACAAAAAGAGCGAACATTCCTACCCTGTACTTAATAAACACGAAGGTAAGTACTAAATACTAAATACTCGTACCTACTTAGTATGACGCTTTCATTCTCCTTTCTTCCTCAAAGAATTAAGGTTTATGTACTCTCGTTTTTATTTAAATGTAAGTTATTTCTAGAAGGTCTAATTAACCTTTTATGGTTGTGTTTATTTTACTAATGTTATCAAAAAATCAATATCAAGCGATTTCAATGAGGTCAAAAACTTACGCTATGAAAGTAATCAAAATGAAGGCCTTTTCTTTTACACGCGATATGATCATTTTGTATAAAGAGGAAAGTCTTTTATTTCTATAGACTTCAAGTTTACCATTACAATCAATCAACCACTATATAATATAATAAAGGAAAGGCTAGGTACAAAGCTACACAGTACAGCCGCACGAACCAAAAGTGCGTCGGTAAATGCAATATAGACGTATAAGCTATTTTATCCAAATTACAAAGTAGGTTCTACCATTTAGGGCCATTTGTGATTCTGAAATAAATGTAAAAAAGTGAAACATGGTTCAGCCTTTTACAAAGCCAAGTATGGCAAAATTTTCATATTTTACCTAGTTTTAGTAAGCCTAGTACATGTGTGTAAAGAGTTGACACGTTAGTGTCCATACACTATAATAAGCGTACATCCCTAAAAACATTCACATATTTTGAAAACAAAGATCTACCAATTCTAAATATTAAAAAAAAACAATAGCATTCAAATGATAAATATCAGGAGTAAAAAAATTGATAACCCTACCAGAAAGATTCAGAAAAATAAATAATAAATTAAACGATTTTACAGTTCACCTCAAAAAAAAAATTAAACTATAAGCTGAAATACACGATAAACATATGTAATGGATTCCGAAAAGAAAATAATATTTTGGTCACCGGAACCAAAAATTCATAGGAACCAAATTCTTTAATAAATTAGCAGAAAATATGAGAAAGTAGAAAAAATTTAAATAAAAAATATTTCCTTAAAAAGTACAACCATATTTTTTTTCTTAAAAATTAAAACCAAAACAACATCAGTAATCAAAACCTTCTTAATAGATTACTGCCCACAGTGGTTGAGTGGACATCGCGTTTGGGTCACACCCGGGCGTCGCGTGTTCGATTCCTCGGCTGGCTGAGTCCTCCTTCACGACACAAGCAACATTTTCCACTTAGTGTGGTGGTAGTAGGAGATTTTCAAACATTGTTGGGTTATTCGAAACCCGGAAATGTTTTTCTTTCTTTAAAAAAAAACTAAAATAATATCATCCCTCTCCCAAACACACAGGCATTGATTTTTTTGGGATACATCTTTAAATAAAAATATGGATAATGGATATGTTATTATGACATTGAAATGTATTGTGTATCATGCCTATGCATTATTATTCTGTTGTCAATCAAGTTTATATTTTGTATGGGTAGATAATCAACTTTCCTTAAGAAATATACTAAAAATCAACACAACTCCTATACATTCAAGTTCAGCGTAACTATGGCGGTAGTTCATTCATATGAACACATAAATATCATATAATTACTATCTTTACGGGTACTAGAAAACGTTGTCATTTTTTTGTGGGATGCAACATTATCTTTATGCATAAATGCATTTCTTTAAAGAACTTCAATACGTATTTCTGTAAAACATTGTTGTTTCACCATGCGTCTATTGATGAAATGTATTGCCCCAAGAATATGAACGTATTAATTGAATAAAGTGTTAATATTATTTAAAACGTTATAAATTAATTTTATTACTTTTTACGTTATTCTATTATGTATTGCTCGAGTGCTATTGTATTATTGATCAACAATGTCATGTGAACAAAACAAAAATTTGTGCTAAAATAGCAAAAATAAAAGGAAGCCGTAGTGTATATTTGCACAACAAACCCTCGAAATAACAGTGTCTTCTTTTAAAATGTGTAGAGCCGTTTTGCGGTGGCATTTTTAAAAGAACCCATATTTAAGGTGGTTTCTGTAGGTTAAAACATTCGGGACCATAATAATGGAACAAAGTAGGTAAAATCAGGGAACAATAACTGTAACCGCTTGGCCCTTTGTTTAAAAGCTTCCGTCAAAGTAGGATAATTACGTTCGCCGAGTAATTTCAGTTCTTTGTTAAATATTCTTTGACATGGTAAGTGCTTCGTTATTCTTTTAAGAGGTAGTTTTTTTCCCCCGTTCATACAATCGCTGCCTGTTCTCTGCTGACTTTAAACTTATTGACTTAAAATCAGATTAAATCTTTAGCCAACAGGTAAAACGCCATTCCGCTACGTGAATAATTCAGGCTGAAGCAATTCTGGAAGAATTTTATTTTATTTTTTCATATGAATTAACAGAAATTTGTAATTGGGTACTGGAAAAGGAAATATTTCTCTCTTTATTCACGGAAATTAAGTAAGTAAACGTTGATTTAGTCTACGAGCAAATACAAGGCAACGTATAACACTAATGGTTATCCACTTTCCCTATTCCGATGTTCTTTGTGAAAGTTTCTCAGCCGTATTAGGTGAATAATTCTTATTTGAAAATTAATAAAATACTTAATTTTTACCACTTTTATTGTTTATAACACCAACATGTTTCGTGGTTTCGTTTCACTTCTTCAGTGTTAACTTAAAACTAATTAAGAATAATAGATTAAGACAATGGTCATAAACACAGACAACATAATTATAAATTAAAGACATAGTCAATGGAAAAGTGAGAATGGGTAGAGGGAAGAGGGGCAAAAGGGAACAATTTACAAAAGGAACAGAAGAGCTATTCTCTGAGGGATCGTTCTCCCGCGAGATGTCCTGTCAGATTTGTGTGATTTTCTACAGCTGTTGAAATTTTGACATCGGCCGATAGAAAAAGCAAATAAAAGCCGTAGAAAGTCACACAAATCCGACAGCACTTCTCGCGGGAGAACGATCTCTTATCACAAATTTTAGGGAATAGCCTTTCAGATTTAATATTGGGTCATTTAAAACAATTTTTGGTTATTAATATTATTCAAATTGGCATTCACGCTCTTTCTGATCTCTAATATTTCTAATTTATCCAACTTACTACCATTAAAATTACATTGTAACAATTCGATTCCACTATTGAAGATAAAAGTGTGACTAGTCTACAACAAATGATTGGCGAACTCCGAAAAACTGTTTTTGTTTAAAGATTTTATTTGTTCTTTAATCCTTATTTCAAAGTTTCTCGCAGTTTAACCTGTATAAAACCAAGTATTTTATTAATTTTAAATTAAAATGGTGCCACAAAATAAGTTTGCTGTGTTTGAAGAAGGAAATCTTATTTGTTTTGCCAACTGCATTGGGTATACATACTTAGCTGCAACTTATAGATTAGTGTTTGTGATTATTATTATATATTTTTTATTGACGTGTCTAATCAAGAAAACTCTTAAAAAGTGAGGTTGTGCACAGCGTTTTCCATGTGAATATTTCAGTCAACAAAATTTTTTCAAATTGCAAAATGCATTTGAATCATTGGCAAAAGAGGTTAAAAAAATTTATTTACTTGTCAATATACGAAATACTTTTGCTGCATGTTTTCAATTAATTATTAAGGGAGAGGAAAAGATGTGAAAACTTTGGCGAGGCAGAAGTAGTAAATAAAATTATTTACAGAAGAACCATCTTTAGCGGTAAGGCTCTTGACTCGCAATCCGAAGGTCGCGGGACTGAATCCGGCGTGGCAAGTAAATTTTATTTGATTGATTTGTGTTGTTTCACAAGTTTCTTCATTTAAAATAATGTATAGTATATTTGCGGCACGTTCCAGAGTGGAAGATAATTAAAGTATCGCCCTGGTGTAAGACCATCATTCAGAATTAAAATGATGCTTGAAATGGCTTTAGCCGCGTTTGGTGACCAGATCTGAATAGCCAGATACTTTCCCATCTTCCTCTTCCCCATCTCCTTCCCCTCCTTACTACTTTCAGCCTCACAACACACCCCAATTGGGGTTGCCGTAGTCTCGCTCCAGACGGGAGCCGTTGGGACTCTTGTGTGGTATTCATATAAAAATAAATAAAAAAAAGTTCACCATCATTTTAAATCGTATGCTATTAAGACGATATTACTCAATTAAGTTAATTACTATATTTAATAAACGTTTTACGTACTCTAACCATGTTACTCGTATTCGTACTTGTTTTATGTATTCACTGTGATTGCAGATGGTGAGGAAATAATGTAAAACATACTTAGATCATTATTTCAATCTTCAAATGTGCTCTATTTCGTATTTACATCAAAACAATTACTCAAAATGGGCACTTAACATGCGTATTCTTGGACAAGCTGGCAGTCTTGGCAAAATGATTAGTTATCTTGTCGAATCAATATATTCATCATTATGACACAGTACCTTGATGACGTATTACAGGATCAATTACAGCAGACAAGGCATGCAATCAGTGGCGGGTCTGTAGTGTGGGCTACTACTGGGCTAGTGGTTTACGGGCAAACACTGTCCCTCTGAAGGGGGACTGCTAAGAGGGGCATCGTCCGCCTGAGTACCGAATTATTGGAGCTGATTATGTCGGTCCTTAATGTGCCGCAGCACACAACTTGCCGCTCACTATGCGGACTGAGCTGCGAAGGGAACTAGCCCTCTACACCGTACAACGTACATCGTAACAGCGCCTGATCGTTGTCGGGACGTTTATTTCGGGATTAACCTGATGCGTAAACTAAGTGAAATTATATTTTTCAGTTTCGAGTTGGAAAAAAAGAAACTATCATTGAATTGCATAAATAATTTTGGTTAAACTTTGTTAAATTATATAATTGATCGTAAAATCAAAACATTAATTTAAAGGGTCAGTGAAATGCTAGCAAAGGAATTATTAATAATTATGGTTGTTTTTTTTTAAATAAAATAGTATAAAAGCATATAACGCACCGTGAGTGTAGAAAAATCGTAAAAACTAGAGGTATAAGGGAGTTTCAAGATTTAAGAGGAATATAAACGCTAGAAATATTTAGATTCTCATGCCTACAAAATTTTAAACCGCGCGTCGTATTTGCATGAGGCAAGTAAGCGAAAGTGGTTTTCATTTATTTTGTGCATAATTTTATAAGAATGAAAAAATGTTATAACCTACAAAACCTCAAAAATAGTCTTAGCCATAAAGGGGTATTTAAAAAAAATGTTTCTTATTTAGGTCATGAAAAAATATATTTTTTAGTGGTTTACGTTTATATTTTTTGTTGTGTAAATAATAATTTTATTGTAATTCCAATACAAAGAAAAGCTAGTAGAAGCTTCAATTTATCCGTATCATATTTTTTGGTGTTCATAATGTAATCTAACCTAAACCGATTCGTCGTAAAGATGAATCTAAATAGTACCTAAATCGGATTTCACGTATAGCTTCATCTTAAGGTTCTTTGTAAAAATAATAAGATTTTTAAAATAAATCGACGGATTTTCTATAAGGCTATTGTAAATTTAACTTTTTCACCTGTGTTCATTTAATACAGTTTGATACGATCATGTGCTGTGTTAAAAGGAGATTCTGACAGAAGTACTAGGCTTACCTTTCAGAATAATCGAAACATTTATCCTAAATCTTCAAAGTCAGTTTCTTCCCAAACTGATCCTGTCCTTTCTCATTCCCTTCCCTTTTCACTACTTTCTGCCGCAGGATATTACCTAATTGGTCATACGATAGTCCCACTAGATGTGGTATATTTTGCTCGTGCACAGCGCCATTTTATTAAAACAGGATAAAAAAGGGTAAAGTATTGAAAATAAAAAAAATTAAAAAAAACGACAGCAGCTAAGAGAGGCTTCTCTCCAGTATATTATATAAAATGGCTAATGACGATGCTAATATTGATTTTGAATTATTTTTTTAATTGCCTTGATTATTTCGTGAAACAAAAGCAAAGCTCTGCGATCGTATCATAAACTACACAAAGCAAAATACACATAATTCACCATGTATCCAATGAATTCCCAAATCCATGATAAATGTTGAACTGAAGTTGGATACAACAACAATTATAATTACTCATTACACCGCAGATATCATCTTCCATCTAATCCTTATTCGATTCTATAATCGTTTTAGGATTGCGTTGTTTAGAACAAAGGACCCAACGCAATATATCACAAACTAATTTGTCTTAAAGGTTTTAATCAAATAAACACAATGAGATTGGTGTCAGGTGTGAGGGAATTGAGACACAAGATTCACTTAACTGTTAACGAGGTAATTGTTGGAAAAATAATCAAATTACGTTGAATACCAATGGCGATAAGGAAAAATAAATGAACATGCCAAACTTATTTTAAAAAACAATCAATTGTCAATTCTGGTTTTTCTCGCGTTTAGAAAAAATAAAACTTCTTAACTTTATTTTGTTCCGTTAAATAAATATTTATAAGCTCCATAGCTCATGATCAAAGTTGCCAGACGAAAGCAGTTACGTTGGTATATAAACTCCAGATTAAAAGATCAGATACTTCTGCACACTGATTTCTGCTTAGTAGCTGTAAAAATAATCTTTTTATAGAAATCAAATACGGACAATAGTGTTTTTTATTGACAGCATTACAGAAATAATTAATTTTTAATGATTGACATTAACGGCATATAAACGGCATTTGAAATATAATGCCGTTCATTAACGGCATATGAACGGCATTCACCCCCGGATGCTTAAATGCAAAAAAACTTACTTGGTGGAACTGTAATACTGGACTCTCATGGACAATCTGTTTGTTATTTAAGATTTTCTGTTATAAGAAAGTAGACAAAGTTTTCTGAATACTTAAGATTTGCTGAATAATAGATAGGCGTTGCTCTAGTTTGACAAATTACTCATTGTATTTCTGTCGCGAATAGCTGTCACAACATTTATTATTTAATTAAATGAAGACAATATTAGCAAAACTCAATCGAGAATCTGGAAACAGAAAAAAGATATTGGCACCTCTGGGACTCGAACATAGCACCTTCGGCTTTGCGGGCAACTGCGCTAACCACTGCGCCAAGGTATCGATATCCGGTACGGTCATTTTTAACTGTATCGTACTTCAACTAAAAACCACCAACATTTTTTTAACGCATATTTTATTTCAAATCCCAGAGGTGCCAATATCTTTTTTTGATTTTTCTGTTTCCAGATTTTCGATTGAGTTTCGCTAATATTGTCTTCAGTCAATTAAATATTACAAATTAGGTTTTGCTCATAAAGTTAACATAAAAATAAAACATTTATTTTTGTTGTTCAAGATTCATAGAAGAGGTGGAATTGCAAAGTGTCCGTCGGCGGCAGGATGAGCGGGTAGATTTATTGAAACACATAGCTAAACTGTCACATTCAATGGCTTCTGAGCACAAGTGTTGCACTGGATCCCTCCCTATACACAGAAATACCCTATACAGGCTGTATATATAGATGTACTGCAAGGACACTCTGAGATATAAAACTACGTTAACCTAGTTTATTTCATTACTACCTTTCAATTTTTTGCAGAAACTTCAATAGTACTTCACCTATGGTTTTAGTTACATTATTTCTGTATGAAGTTACTGCAAATGCCGCAAAATAAAGCAATGCTGTTCCTATTTCCATTGCACAACATTTACAGGAAAACGCTTTGTTTAGAGAACTGAAAATCATGATAAGTAAGCTGAACCATGCCGTTTTCACAATACAATAAGTACATACATACAAAAAAAGTACACACCATATCAAAATATGCAAGTGGGATGAGAAATGCCAGACGGAAAATGTCTTTTGTACTTGATATTATGCGAGAATCATTATTTTTACAAGTTATCATTGCTCCACAAGTAAAACTACTGGTTACATTTTAATGGGGATAATGTGGATTTGGCGATTGATGTAAACGAACAACAACATCCAAGACCACTTCTATTTGTACTCACTTCATGCATTGTTAAAAATCATCATAAACTAGGAATCTTTCAGAACGTGGATAGAGTATGCTGCTTAAACCGTTACAAAATGAAGGCGTTTCTCAGAAAAGTCCAATGAAACTACATCAGAGATAGCTTCTAAAGCGTATTGTTGTTCGTATCTTTTTAATGTGCTTTATTACTGCTAGTCAATTCAATCCTTTAGTATGTCACTCTATCCAACTAGACAGCATTATAGTGGATATTTCATTAAGAGCAAGTAATTGATTTCCTTTGATCGTACAATGACGATGTATCGTAATATCCTCCAGCATAACGTCAAACAATGCATGTCGTAGCGAAGAACACAATGAAATTCAACGACATTCATCCGCGTTCATCCACATATGACGACAGTATCAAATCTAACTTATAATCTTAATTGTACTAGTGCACTGGAAAGAAACACAACATATTTTATTTTCACGATTAAATAAAACTGAGTTTACGTAGACAATCTTAACTTTTGTTTTGTTAGAAACAAGTCATTAAAACCAACAATTTAAAAGCTCTGACTCTAGTTTAATGTTGTAGCATGGGTGGTTTGGATTTTTAAGTACCTTTCTACTACGGTAAAAAGATATTATAATACGTTCTTTATGGCTGTTTTGTGATTTTCATAATTAAAGTATATTCGTAATATTGTGCATTAAAAACGGGGGTTCAAAAGTATCTCGTAGAGGAGTTCAGAAGACGCTAATGTCAAATAGTTTTTTTATGCTTTCACGTACAGTAAGTACGTTTTGATCAAAGAGATAATATTATATTATTATAAATATGTGTTTGCATTGTTTCACGTAAGGTAACTAGATGAAATCATATGGCGTTCGATTTTCCAGAAAATAATTGGTTTTTATGAGTTTCTCGTCTAGTCTGAGGAAGCAATAGGTTGAGCAAATTTAAACTATCGAAAGCCCGGTTCTGTCGAAGCCAGAGTCATGTTAGGTAGAGGGTCCGCAGATTCTTTAATAGTACATAACCGCTAACCCTGTGCAAATCGAAAGTGACTGTTGAAGTTGGCAGTCATCTGTGGTCTGGAGCCCCAAAATATTAAATACTAAAAGAATATCAGAGTGTGCAATTAACACGCGGTAGAAGTAAAACCTTCAGAAAACTAAAATAGACATAAGCGGGGAGACTAAGTATTTTTTAAACAATTTGAAGGATGATTTTTTTCATATGTTTGTCGTCGAATTCCCTATACATTTGATCATCTTATTCGTATTTACGTTTTTTTTTTCGGGGTCGCATTCTTTTTTGTTGTTTTCTTTTGCCTGTTTATTTTGGATTGGATATAAGATTGAATATTGATTTAAAAAAAAAAAAAAAAAAATTTGGATTTCGTAGGATTCGGTCCTTGGTCCGCTGAATGTCTAGCCGCTGAAGTTAGTCAGGTGCATTTTACCACTACACCAAAGGAAATTTGCGTGGATTATAAATATTAATAATATTAATAAAGATTAATTATATTGGAACCCGAGTATCCGTATATTAAATACATATTTTATTGCTAACTTATTCTCTCCCATGCTAAATCCTATAGATGTTGTGTTCGTCGCTCGTTTTCGTTTCATCGAATTTCAAATTACAACAGTGCTAAAGAAGTTTTCACTTCAAAAAAACCATTGACTCTTTGCAGAAACGGGTACCTTATATTTGATATATTCCATTACCTTAATGAACGAACGGAATGCTGTTCATATTCCACCGGAATTTCAATTGAAGATGCTCCGAGGAACAAGCCTCGTTGGTCTCTTCGACACCGGTGCACAGTTGGGACACACGCCAAACACCTATTAAACGTTTGTACATGTATAACGTTATTTGTCACACGACAACGCGTTGTTTCTACGACTCGTTCTTGAGTTCAACAACTCGACTGTGGAAACGATTTTTTGGTCTCCATGTTTTCTCCATCCTACAACAGACCCATATTCATCACACTTCTCCTCAAAAAGTCTCTCCACGTAGCATTCCCAAAGATAGCACAGGTATTGAGGGAAATCATTTTCCCCCCTTTGAAAAACTAAAGAAAGTTATTTGTGGAACGCACACGAGGTCGAGGCCCTTAGAGTAAGGGAAAAGCTGAAATCGGGGAAGAGAAGATTAAGGAAAATCTGGTTATTTGGACCTCATCACTTCGCCCACGCGTCGGGTAAAGAAACCGCGACCTCTGGATTCAGAGTATTAATTATTTTTTTTACAATAACTCCACACAGGAGGCCCTGAGGAAAATAATTTCCCTCAGGGCCTATGTCATCTGGGATGCTGTGTGGAGGGTCTTTTTGAGGAGAGGAAGGAATGAACATTGGTCTTGAAGAGACCCATGTTGTAGGAGGGAAGAAACACAGAAGCCGGCAAATCGTTCCATAGCCGAGCTGTTAAACTCAAGAACGAGTCAAAAAACGACCCGTTCTCATGTGACAAATGTCAACCGTGTACATATGTTGGGCGCGCGTTTGGCGTGTTTCCCGACTATGCACCGGTGCCGAAGGGATCACTGACGCTAGTTCTTCAGAGCATTTTCCATTGAAAAACCGGTAGAACATGGATACCATTCACACCCAACGCCTGTGTTCTAAAGATTGCAATCAGTTTGTTAAGGTGGGAGAATCTATTAAACGGACCGCCCGTTTCTGCACAGAGTCGAGGGTATTTTTCAGGTATTTTGGAGCTCCAGACCAGAGGTGCCAGCCAAATTAAACCGTGGGGCGCACTTTGCGATTTGTACAGGGTAAGCTTATTAATGTTGTTTTAATAGCAAGTTTTCAAAAGAACGAGCCGTGTGTATTTTTTTTTTTTTTTGTAAACCTTTGTGTAAGTCCAGGCTTTACTTTTCTCTGGAAAAGAAGTGAAAGGTAACTACGTTTACTACGTTTGTCTATCGCCTTGGCCGACATACCTCGAAGTTGTCGATAATCTTGGCTTTAGCTCATTCCACAATCATGACCAAGCGCAATTTTACCAACTGGAACACACGGTGAATCATCCTCGACGATGGATGGTGCCGATCCGTCTCCATTTCTGGTGGGGTTCGTTAAATTCCGCCACCGATCTCGGCTGTACGGGAAAGCACAGATACTGAAGGCGGACAAATGAGCTTCCCGATCCTCCCACCTTGGAGGTCTACATCTCTGGCAGGACGAGATATTGGTATTCAGAGATTCTCCCGATTTGAAACTTTAGTCCGTTTACCAGTTCATATAGCTAAACTTGATGTCTGTGATCAATGTAAATATCGGGAATTTTATAGCAAAATCGCATTCACTTGATGAAACAATTAAAATTATTAAAACTATCAAATAGAAGATTTATTTCTGACTTGTTAATATTATTAGAAATAGCCCTGATTAATTATCTTTATTATTTTCCTTATTCCAATTAAAACTACTCGATCTAAATTTTTTTTAATTTCAACAATATCAGAGCTGAGCCATTAGATTGTACCGATAATTTATGCAGCTGGAAATACTTTCACAGAAATAGTAGATGTGTTCAATTTCACGGATTATAGTTGAAAAAATACAACAATAACGTACCTCAATAATAATAATAAAGTTTTGCATAATATCTTCTGCCTGGGTTCTATATAATTTAAATAGTACATTTTACTTTATTATTAAGGTTCCAATAAATTACCATGTCTTCCGTTCCTCTCCCGCATCCCCTTCCCCTCTCGCGTTTTGCTTCCACCTTCCTCGCCATCCCTCTCCCCTCTCCCGCTCCCTTCAACCCCCCTCGCACGTCCCATATATTCAGTTCCAGTACATTCAGTTTTCAAACAGCTCGCTACCAGCTATTACAATTTTTTTAATCAATTTTTAATATTTCACATACTACAAATATTCATTTTGTATAATATAAGAACAATCAAACAGATTTGCTAACTATTTAAAAAAATATATATTTCTTGATGCTATTTAAATTATTGGGCGGGTAATTCCAATAAAATCATTAATTTAAAGAGTTTAGAAAATTGAATTTTGATTTAACAATCATTGTTTTGCTAAATGTCATTCTCAAATTTTGACATTTTTGACAGTTTCGCAAGAGTTTTTCTAATGATTAAAAAACTTTTCAGATGTATTGACACGTGGTTGTAATAATCCAGAGACCTTCGCGGGGGTTTGAAGAAGGTATTTTGAAAACATTTCACATGCCAAATGCAGCAATCATATTACCCAACCCAAGCAAGCATATTTTGATAGATATAGAAGATATCACATATTTAGAAAAGCCAGAACGGGCGTATAATATAAATAAATGCATGTTATATCTAACCACCTATTTAGATGATGAACACTGCAAGACTGTGACTATATTAACTTAGTAAAGGAGGAGACTGTTATTTGTTATTTCCAACACATGTTATTTCCCCAAAAATCAATCACTTTTGGTCAATCAAAAAGATTGATAGCGTTCGATGTGGAATAGACAACGCTTAGCAGATGTATACTATGATTGTAACAGCCACATTAACGAAAATACAACGACATATAATATGTTAATATATGGAAGCATCTGAAGACAATAAATCGATATTGACAAAAAATTGAACATAATTATATAATTAAATTACCACGGCACAAGTTTCTCCAGAATCTTATACTTAATGATCTTATTATTTTAATAACGTTTTAGTCAATGAAAACATAAAATTCGTTTGAACAGCTTTTGCTCCGAGATCCATTGACTTATTATAAAACCAAATCATTTATAACGCCACTTTGATTCAAAATTGAAGTGCCTTAAAACTGTAAAATTTTAAATACACAGCATAAAATAACGATTAAACAGATTTAAATAAGTGCCGACTCCCGGGGTAACCACTTAAATACTACAAGAAAATATTTTAAAAGTCTTTAATATTTGCCAACGTATTAAAAATGTACTTAGCCACACCACTACCGCTTTTGATTCTTAACGAGGCAAAAAAGGAGCCGAAAGAAAAACTTGGAGATTCAATGAGAAACGGACCAATGACTCGCATACCCGCATCTTTTTTATTTACAAAAGAACGGGTAATTTTGTTGAAGTGCCTCGCGCAATCGACTTATTGAACCGTTCCTATTTTTCGCAGATCAAATCTATCCAATTTTCCTCAGTTAACGGGTTTCTTTTCTAACAATAAAAAGAAAAGAGTAAAATCCTTTTCAATTGCGCTATTATATTTTTTGTAATTTTTTACTCGGTGCCGTCGTTTTATCTGTCATTTCTCAAAAGGTTTCCTTCGTATGTATGGCTAGAGAGAAAAGCCTTTGCAATTACTTATAGAGTCTGGGTGCAGCGGAGATAGCGACCGAACGGGCGGTACCTACTTTAAAAGTAATCCATATTTTCTATGACAGGATTATGCTTTATCGGATTCCTCAGGCGTACTCGGTACTCACTTTTGGGCATCTTTTTACACAAAGCCGGTTTTACGTTGTCTGAGCTGTTTGCTGCTTACTCTCCTCCGCCGAGCCGTGGGTAAAACGCTTCAGAGAAAACCATGACTCGGATGGCTTTTGTGCCGCTGAGATTGGAAAAACTTACCAAGCTACTAGCTACTAGCTGCTAGCTGCTAGCTTCTCCTCGTGGAATATCTCAGAAAACTTTTATTTTCAGAGTACCAAAAAAACAAAAAATTTTAATAATTTTGAAAAAAAATAAAAGATATCGATTCACTAATTCTCCGGCGGAATGGATTCCTGAGGCCCTAAACTGGTTCACACACATAGATTTTCGATTGTCCCCTAACACACAAAGAAGGCAAAAATTAGTCACCGAAGAAGAAGATTACACTAATAAATCTATATGAAACATGAAACCGAACAACACGCAGAAATATAAAAAGGTAACGGACGCAAATGGGGACTGGGAATCGAACCCAAGATCTCTGTTTTACCGGGACAAGCGCCTTATTTCTGTTTCTTGTTCCGTTTCATGTTTCGTTTAGATATATTAAAATTAATTTCTTCTTCAATGATATATGGCATTGATGGGTATAACCGTTAAAAGATGAAGTAATTCAAATAATCATCACTTATTGAATTAAAACCTCTTCAATAATAGCAAAGTTCACACCGCGTTTTTTTTTTTTAAATCGAGTGCAGTTCACACGCGGTAGAAGTGAAACCTTCACCCACACGATCTCAACCAATAGGAGCCTTGAAAAGTGAGCTCATAATCAAAGAGGGCAATACGCGCAGTACTATACGTAGGTACAGTAATGTAGGTAAGGTGTGGTTCTATCTCATTCTAAACACAAGTTAAATCCTATAGATGGTTGTGCATTACAGCGTAACCTACTTTGATAATTATTGCTTTGCCTACTCGTCAAACAGTCATAATTCGTACACAATCAAAGTTAATTTATAATAAAAATAGCATGATGCATGATTAAAGAGAACAGATTATCATCGCTAAAAAAGAGCAAATCTTTGAACTTAAAAAATAGACACGCAGGAAGTAAGCGAAACTCATTGCTGCGAATTCGCCGAGAAAAGTTTGACGGCGATAAATATGACGTGTATTCCCGACTTCAGTGTTAAGAATCCATGATTCAAACACCAGCAAATTTTATGTAGTCATAATTTTGGATAACAAACACTTTTGTCATAGTGTTTGATTCGCTACGTTTGGTGATTTAGCACTAACGTGCCCGGGTTCGTGTGGAGAGGTTTATCCGAATCTTGGCGACGAATGCATCTGATCATCAAATACGTGGCAGGCCGGATCGGGAGAGACTGGTTGAGAGAGACCTTTTAACCTCTTCCAGAACTGTCTCGGACTCGTCCTCGTCTTGCACTGCAGAGGAAGGGATAGATTCATACGTCCGTCACTCCTAGTCGCACTGACTCCCGGATTCCTACCCACCCCTCATACCTTTTTTTATTCCAAGAACTTCCTCTCCTTCCTTCCTGAAAAATCCTCCACACAGCATCCCCGAAGATGACATAGGCCCTGATGGAAATATTTTTCTCCGGGCCTCCTGTGTGGAGCTTATGTAAAAAAAAAGATAAAAGCAACAAATGAGATGGGCCATGAACCATTATTAGTATGAAGCGGCACGCACAAAAATGTCGTCAACATCGTTCAAACGTAGGTACCAAATAAAACAACTTTGCTTCTACTTCCTTTTTGATTTTTTTTTCTTTTTTAATTTTTCTTTTCATTTTTATGTTTTTCCGGATCAATGACAATAATTGTTGATTCGAGGTTCCTATTGGTTGAGATTGTTTGGGTGAAGATTCACTGTGAACTGCACTCGATTTTTCTTGTTTTTTTTTTAGTGAAAACTTTTTGAGCACCTTCCGTGATTTAAAACTCGATGAAACGAAAAAGCGACAAACACATACATTTATAGGATTTAGCCTGCGAAAGAATGAGATAGAATAATCGGTCTCCTCTTTGTGTGGTGCTTCGTAGCTTCCCCACTCTTGTCTACTTTAGTGTTCTGAAAATTTCACTTCTTTTACTCGTACATGTCAACTGCACCCACTTTTTTCATTTCTTTCTTCTTTCTACATTTTATTATATTTGTACTATAATTGTCAATACCTATATCATGTTTGAAAATGTTACTTGTGCCGCTAATTCTAAATAAATAAATAAATTCCTACATAAAATATTATTATGTTTTCTACTTACACATCAAACGCAACTTTCATTGCCTTCGTTTCGATTTGATAGTCCGTGCAATTTGGTCGTAGCCCGGGACAGTCAGCACGTTTTCATGCCGTAATAATATTTTAAATCCGTTTGCTTCTATCATCTATGTCAATAACTATGTCGTCCACTTCGTAAAAAATCAAATTAAAAATTCACCTTAATTTAACTGGATTTTTCTTCTTCTAGGCAGCATTATAAGTGGCGTATCATCCTCGTAGCTTGGGAATAAATATTGTAGCGATAACAAAGGGTGTGTGTCTCGGCTGGAAACAGATTAACGGGAGAGTAAACCTCTTAGGCGGCTTATCGCGACTCCGGTTTCATAAGGATTTTAATGAATTAAGCGTACCTTAGACTCGTGTACTTTCGCAGCAAGTGAGTATTAAAAATTTAAAGTGTATCCCGAGATAATGCTGATAGAATATGCGCAAAGCTTTTAAAAGAGGGCTCAGTCCACAACGACAAAAACTTGCTTAGTACCTAACTATCAATAAATTTTTGTTAACAGGAGACCTTTTCACAGATTTTTTGTAATAAAAGATACGACATTTTTCAACCACCTATCGTTTCTTGCTAATGTTTGAAACTTTCTGGATTATACAATAGTTTGTTTTTTTTTTTCGTATGACGTTAGCAATAACTCGCTTTTGTTAGGGACAGAAAAGGTGTAATAAGGGCCTCCTGTGCGGGGCTAACATTTAAAAAAATCGCAACCTAATTTTAGTATTTTTTTGTCATCATCATCATCCAGTATTGACGATGCACACTGGAGAAAAATACTGGCTCTAATGTGGTCACAGAATCCTAAAAATTTATTATTATTTTCTTTTTTTAATACTACTATTATTTTATTATCTTCTTTTTTCATGTACAATCATATCCAACTGCTTTTTTTCTTTCGAATATTTTGTGTATTTTGTCTTTATATTATGGAATATGCTGCACTATCGTAATATTTTTTGAAATTCAAATTAATTGTGTTATTATAATATAGGAGGGCGAATTCTTACTTAATATTAAAATTAATAAGAATTGCTTAGCTGTTGTTTGAATTTTATCACTTTTGAGATGGCAATATAATCATGAACTATTTTAGAATCGCGAATATTTTTAAGGAAGTTACATTTGAAAAACCACAAAATAAATTATTTACGGTGTCCTCAACTTAAATAATTTACGCCCTAAAGGCTTAAAAATCTTCACCACATTTGCTTTCCGAAGTCACAATAATAAATTTCACTGCTAATAAAATTGCTGAAAAAAACATCCCTTGACTCTTTTCGAATATCAAATATCAATCGACGGAATTTAAGGATCACACGTAATACCCCTCAAGTAAATCAAATTGAAAATGGTTTTCAATTTAATATATCAACGAGAAAGATCGCTGGTACAAACATTACGTTATACCTATATTTTGATTTTCATTCCATATTATTATTTGCCATGTTGAATGTGATATGTGTATTACCGTCAAGGCAAAAGGTTGGGGATTTAATAGCCCCGTGAATTCCAATGCAAGGCAGCAAATTTTTAATTGCTTATACTGAAATATTTTTTTGATTAACGAACTCTTATAAATGTAAAATTATTTAAAGAGGATAATAATTATGTAATATTGTAATCCTGAATTGAAATACTATTAATTATCGTTCCTTCAAGATTATTTAATATTATTTAACCAATACCCGCGTTACGGTGCCCAAATTAACTGCGTCAATTTTTATTATATGAAAACAAATTACTTCACCACTGCATCACTTATTGTATAAAAATTATGAAAAATAATATTACATAATTTTGATAAAATGAATGATGTATACAAAGTAATTTGTTTCCGTAAAAACAAATGTTAACTTTGAAATTCGATGATTTGTTCAAGTTCTGTTAAACATCTCGACAATAACATTGCAGCTCGATAAATAATATGTTTTTAATGATTTCAACACCAAAGGGTACAAATTATTACGGTCTCAAAATTAATGTATTACATGTATATTTTTGCAATTTAATAGAAAACAATAATATTGTAATGATGAGATGCTGACGTATTAACTTGTATTGTACAGAATAAAAAAACATCTCGACTCTCGACGCAGCCATACAAAATACAGACTGATGACGTCACAAATATAACCCGGAAAAATTAAAACTTTGAAAATAATTTTAACTATTAAAACTAACTAAAACATTAAAAATACTGTTTTTAAGGTTATAAGGCATAATTGATAAAAATATATTTATAAAGGGGACCGGATTTCCTTATTGTACGTACCTGTAAAAATGTTTTTTTTTTTTAATTTCCCTGTAGCCTTAAAACCACTCACAATATATCCGCATAATATGCTTCGTGTGAGTGACGCCTATAAAACACCACGTGTATGTTTTTCATTATAAGCGTTTACCTTCGTATGACGATCTTTCATAAAATAACGTCGGCATAACATTCGTAATTCTTGAATAATGGGGCGACAGTAATTAACAGGTAGCGTCTACCGGGAGCACATAGGAAGAGTGAGGTACATAACAGGTGTCATCTGAGATGTTTCCGCGCATTTCTACGGAATAACTCCCGAATTCGGGCGTTTCATTCGCGTTCCTGACACCCTGATACTATCAAATATGGCGTAGCACTGAAAGCACGAGACGCGCGGGGAGGGGGAGGAAAAGGGACAGGGACAGAGGGAACCAAACCACACAGGAAGGGTGTGAGCCCAGATCTCGAGATGTGATGCTTTTGATAAACTTAAATAATTACTCGTAATGAAGTGAAATATTATTCAATTAAGCCCTGCTCTTGCTAATAAAACGGCTTTACTATAATTAACACAGTAGGCGAAACAACACCGTTCCTGGTTCTTATTTGTAAAACAACTGAAATGTAAATATTTCACTTTGTAATGACGGAAATGCTCGTGAAAAGGTGGAAGTTTAAGTTTGCAAGTTTATTGTTCCAAGAATAAACACTTATTTAGCGATAATATCGCTCCTTTGAAGATATCTTCGGGTCGAATTAGCATGTAAAAGATAAGTAAAGTAGTTTTTGAAACATAAATATTGTTAAAATGCATTGACATCAAAGTTCAATTGTTCCATTAATCACGTAAACTTCGTTTTACTTTATATTATAATAAAACAAATATAAAACATTTTTCCACTCTAAATTTATTGACCGTAACCGGTTTCAGCTCGCTAGAGCCATCTTCAGCCTGGTACAAATTATTCTTAGTCTACGGTTTATATACACAACATATGAGGGAGGGGAAGCGGGGTGGTCTACAGGATTTTAATCAATTGTATTAATTACATTTGTAACTAAGTCGTTTTAGACTGTCGAATTTCTAAATATTTTGGTAATTCCAGTAGGCTATTTACCTTGGGTTTGTAGTTCACTTCAATATTCACTTCAGGGAAAAACCTTACAAGTAATATGAATTATTAATTACCTAATTTTATTGTCAAATCATTATTATAGTTGTGATGCATGGGATTTTTTTTATTGCTTTTTGAAGGTATACGTGTTTACATTGGAGTAGGAATGGTCATTATATTAACTAAATACATATTTTAATTTCAAAATTATTATGAAAATTACAATGGATACAAAAATAAAGATTTAGCAAATGATTCTCATTGCTTATTCATTACAAATTTATGGTCTATTTTTTTTAGTTAAACGAGAAATTTCTAAAGATTCTAGTCTATTTAGTGTATGGCCTTCATTTCAACTGTGGAGGACTTTAACATCTCTGTCTTTATCAAACAAGTGATTGTATTCTAATAAGTGTGATGCTACATTCGACAATTCGCCTTGCACCCGGTTTGTAAAATATTCTTTAATTTGTTTTACTTATGTACGTACTTCTTTGCTGTAGTTCTATTTTAATGCTTGTATTTTGAACACAAAGCAAAGCAACAAAAACAGCTGCGCATATTTTCAAATAAACTCTGTTTTAAAAATGAAAATAAAACATTTAAAAGCTCCCCATTTAAAGCACTGACATCGAAATCCGAATGGCCGTCACGTTTGTTGAAACCACAATCTAAATTGCATTGAATGCCTTGTAATCAGTAGCCATAGTAGTTGGAAATTGTTGAAGAATATGCCGCGTAATGGGAGGTACGTTACCAGAATAATTGTGATCAACATTGAACATTTTATGTTCTTAGTTCTCTTTCCAGCGAGACATTTCGCACTCCAAACGCCAATGACCCAAAACAATGAATAACACAACATTTCAATTTGTTTCTTGTTTTCACTTGTTTTTTAGTTCTTTAAATCAATTTATACTTTTTATTAATTCATCGTGTGCGTAGTATTGTAAATTTGTATAACTCATACGAAAATGACTTCAGAAGAGTTGTTTAAATATTAAATAATTGGTAAGTAAGTAAAAGTAAAAACTGTTAAATAGATGTTTTAAGGTTTTCACGGCCAAAAAGTATTTTTGTTATTGTTTTTGGGGTGTTATGCCGTGTTTCGCTATCTCCTTCTTTAGCCAACGTTTCGGACAGCGTTACAGTGTCCATCATCAGGGCAGATGAGTAAATGATATTGGTGAGAGTGTTTACTTATGTGTGTCGAAGCGATACCGTGCTGCCAGCTCCATTTCTCTACGAGCTGGTGCTAGTACTAGCTCGTAGAGAAATGGAGCTGGCAGCACGGTATCGCTTCGACACACATAAGTAAACACTCTCACCAATATCATTTACTCATCTGCCCTGATGATGGACACTGTAACGCTGTCCGAAACGTTGGCTAAAGAAGGAGATAGCGAAACACGGCATAACACCCCAAAAACAATAACAAAAATGTTAAATAGATTATTATTTCTTTACAGGATACCTAAACGAAATAGTTGAACCACACATAATCATGCAGATATTGAAGAAGGTTATATATTTTTCCTCAATAGTGTGCATCAAATGATGAACATATTCGCATATAAAGATGTTCGAAGTTTTTTTCAACTTAAAACACAGAAAATCAGCAACCGAATTAATTTCAATCAACCGTAGATATTGAAAAGGTTGGGTTGGCGTGAGAGGTTGGGCGGTTACTTGGTTGAGTGACCAGTGATATCACGAGGAAGAATTTTTTTGTTAGGTTTTGAAGAAAAAAAATTAAAAAAAACATAAAAAAGTCACCGGACATCAAAATTGCATTTAATTTTTTTACTGTAAACAGTCCGTAATTTGTAAGTAAAGTTAAGTAAGTCAATTAAGTCCCTTAACACCCCGTATACAAATGTTTTTTTTTAACTCCCGACGAAAATGAGGGGTGTTTGACGATTCTGTATGTCTGTCTGTGGCATCGTAACTCCTAAACGAATGGACCGATTATGATGCGGTTTTTTTTTGTTTGAAAGCTGATGTGATCGAGATGGTTCTTAGAAATGAAAATATGTTGAGGCTTTTCAAGGTCATCAGCTCTTTTTGTAGAGCTTTTCTTGTGTTGGGGGTTATCTAAGTTTTTACAAAACTTGCTTATTAGTTTCGTTAACACTGCGAATATATTTTTATTTCATCATATTTGTTTCATTCCCTGTCTTACGTTTTTTTTTGTTTCTTCTTGCCCCTTGTAGACAAAGTTTGTTTTTTATAGAAATATAAATAAATGTTCGCCATAAAAATGTATTTAATAAAAAATAATAAAATGTGTAGTATGTATCAAATATATCCTTTAATTATTTTAATCGATATTTGAATTACATTCATAATTTTCCTGTCTTTTAAGAGTGATATATTTTCGTAAAATACTACAACTATTGATGCCTTAGCCCACCAAGTCCAGTCAGTTGCGGAGTAACTTATACGGTGGACCAAACAATCTATGGATTTTAAAAATAGTTCATTCCTCTTTTGTCCGTCTGCGAAGTTAAGTGTGTCAAGCTGCAAGTTTTATAGGTGTTCCAATTTAGAATCCAGGATTGTGGGCGGTGCGCGCGTGACTTGCGCGTTTCTATCACGTGACCACCGACAGCGCGGGAAAGCGTGAATGCGCGCGCAACTCAACTCGGATGCGCGTCAATTTCGAAATAATTATCCTCGGTCATGGGTCTAAGTACAGGGCGGCACGGTGTCAATTAGTGCCAAGGAAGAGGGATCTCAACCTTTCGCGTGATTGAGATTAAGAAGAAGAATAAGACGTTTCTGGGGCGTATTTTGTGAATCGAAAGCAAGATGAACCAGGTCTTTAAAAAGTGAGAAAACATTAGGAGGAAGAAAATATTAATTAATAATTGTTTTTAAATGACCCATTATTAAACCTGCTTTTAGTAAAATTGTGCCCTATTGCCCCTCTTCCCTGTACCCAATCTCACTTTTCCATTGACACCGTTGTATTTGTCTAATATTTATAATTAATTTTAATTAAACCCTGAAGAAGAAACCCAGAGCGTTGCCATGAAACATGTCGGTTTTTATAAACCATAAAAATAGTAAAAGCTAAGTATTCTATTAATTTTGAATTCAAATGTTGCCACAAAATAAGTTTGCTCTGTTTGAAAAAAATAATATGTAGTTTGATATTTCTTAAAATAAAACAATTAATCTACATTTTTTTGCTATAAAACTTTTACATACTTTATTCCGACGCTTTATTAAGTTATTAATCTACAAAACCATAGAAGGCCGAAACGGCTACCACTCTTAAAATACTAATAAAATTTTCAGATCTAAGAAACTTTCAAATAATGAAATAAAAATGATAAACCTAAAAGTAAAAAAAATATATGTACATGTATTTATATAAATATTATTTTATAACTTCTATCGCCTAGTGAAGGAACAAATTCCTAATAGTACCTAATAATAATTCAATAATAGTACCTTACAAAATATCGAATCTTAAGTTATTTCAGCATTAGTGACTCACAATTTACGACTAATACTAAATAAAAAATATCCCAACCCATTATTCATCAATTTCGTAGGCGTTATTAGCAATTTAGTCACACAAAACATTTCTTGGTAATTTAAATAACTGTGAGTGAAATAAATTTTCATCAAAAACATATTACCTACTTTATAACATTCCAAAAACACTGCAAAAAAATACAAAGAGATTATTATTCGTAGTACGAGTACAACGAGCGTGTAAAAAAGAAATGCAATATTTTTATGTTGAATATTTGTTGCGAAATATTTCTTCATTAATGTAACAAAGGAATACAAAATGCGTCTTTTGATCAGATATTTAATTTGTGTGAAAAATGGTAGAAGTCTTAACCTAGCTTTTCCATTTTCAAAATACGTATTACATTTTTCTATTTACGAAAATTCAGCATTGTCAATAAATCTCAATTATTATTGTACACAGCGCAGACCCGTAAAAAATCACAAGACTGTAAGAATTTTTAATTCCAACTACCATTGGTATTATAGTTAGGTTCTTTTCCAGTTTCTATACACAAATTCCAAAGTCTATACACAACTGAACCCAATTTTGAAAATGATACTTAAATTAAAAGCAAATTTGTGAACAAAATTTCTTGCAGCAACTGAAATTGGTTAACATCCCAACTGCTCCCAACTGGAGCCAGTTAGACTACGGCATCTACAATTGGGGTATACTGTGAGGCTGAAGGCAGTGGGGAGGTGAAGGAGATGGAAAAGAGGAAGATGAGGAAGTATCTGGCAATTCAGATCTGGTCACAAAACCATTTAAGGCATCGCATTTTTTGTTTGCGTTTACATTGCAACGTTTCAATACTTAATGGTGATCTCACACTAGGGCTTCATTCTAAGAATCCATATATACTATATATTATTTTTAATGAATGCATTGTGAAATAATACAAATTAATCAAATAAAATTTATTTGCGCAAGCTAAAATTTGGATTTCGGACTGCTAGTCGAGAGCCTTGCCCCTCGACCACAGAGGCCATCACTACAAACAAAGATTATAAGAACAAAATACACCTAATCGAAAATTATACAAAAAGTTTTTAAAGCATTAGTAATGTAAAACTGAAAAACTAAATATGAAAAATATTAGTGAAACATGAAACAGTAAAGTAAAATAAAATAGGCACGAACAATTCTATAAGAAAAATCAATAAAACTACATTAACTACGCTGTCATAAATTAAAGGCTTCTAAAAAGTGGCAGCGGGGCCTTTTTCATATATAAACTTTTCATACATAACTTGGATTTGGAGCCAAAATATCCAACCAAACTCAATAATATTTTTTTTCATCAAAAGGTAGAGCAAATATCTATACCGATACAGTTAAAAATGACTGAATTGGATGTCGACACCTTGGCGCAACGGAAAGCGAGAGGTTCTGGGTTCGAGTCCCAGAGGTGCCAATATCTTTTTCTTATTTTTCTGTTTCCAGAGTTTTGCTTTTATTGTTCATTTAATAAAATATTACATTTTGAGGTTTTACTCATAAAGTTATAAAAAAATTTAAAAAAAAACTTACGTTATCATTAAATGAAATAGTGCCAAATACAAAGTTATTTATTTACATCTAATTAAAATGACGCCCTAAAGAACTTATATTATCACTATAACAGTAATGAAATAACACTAACAAAGTACTTAAAACTTTTAACAAGGTTAGACTATTAAGTTCAATAATTATTAGTCTCATTGCTCTATGCTCTTCATCGCACTCCCTCGTATAATGCATTCGCTGGAATCCGGATATATAATTTATTACCAATTAATATTTCTCTAACTTAATTGAATTTTCCGATTGAATTTCCAGCAGTCCAAAGTCGGGTCCGGCGATATCGATCATTGCAGAAGCCGGTGGAGCCAAGCGGGGCCAGGGGTGGGCGAGGAGGGTAGTTCGAGCCGCAGTCAATAAGTGTTGTACTCAGTTAAAATCCGTGGCTTGCAATAGAAATATATGTCCCATAAATTATTATACCGAGTGTTGCGGGGATATAGACCGCCTCCCTTCACTGTGGGGCAGGGGTGGCGAAACTTTTTGTGGAAAAAAATCAACGCGAAATTAAATGAATGTGTTTGGAATATTTTTTCAGAATACGAGGTCGGCGTTAGGTTCTTAGGAAATACATCATTAAGATTGAAGCGTTAACGTCACATATTTTTATTTTTCTTCTCAACGACGGGGATAGGTACCTATCCATATAAAGTTTTCAGATTGTGTCCATACAATGTTTTTAGATAGTATGCATACAATGTTTTCAGATAGTATCCGTAAAATGTTGTCATATAGTTTCCATACGATGTTTTCGTAAAGTGTCCATACAATGATTTCAGATAGAATCCATACAATGTTGTCAGCTAGTGTCCATACAATGTTTTCAGTTTAGTGTCCATACAATGATTTCAAATAGTATCCATACAATGTTGTCAGATAGTGTCCATACAATGTTTTTAGTTTAGTGTCCATACAATGATTTCAGATAGTATCCATACAACGTTGTCAGATAGTGTCCATACAATGTTTTCAGTTTAGTGTCCATACAATGATTTCAAATAGTATTCATAAAATGTTGTCAGATAGTGTGCATACAATGTTTTCAGTTTAGTGTCCTTACAATTATTTCACATAATATCCATACAAAGTTGTCAGATAGGGTCCATAAAATGTTTTCAGGAAAACTTGTTTCATCACATTTTCAGTGTATAAAAATCAGAACGTAGATGGTACGTTCAAATGTTCGATTGTACTCAAGATAATGTAATTTATTTGTTTTATTTTAATGTTCCGAAATTACATGATACAAGTAGCAATCAAGAATTAAGACTGCCCCTAAATTAGGCAAAAGAGAGGGCACCAGAAGACGTGTAGTTCAAATAGATAACAACAACAAAAATAACACTTTGACTTACGGTCGTTTTTTTCTAGCCTACTGATCACATTTTGGCTCAACACTCCTTAAAATCACAAATACGCTCTTCCCAATGCAACTTTTCGACCAACGGGAGAATCGAACGATACTGTACTGATCGGAGACTCAGATTGATCGATCGAAAAGTTGGGAACAAGGGACGTTGACGTCTACAAACGATTTTCCGTATTTTGAGATTCATTTGAATAAAATTGATTTGTATTTAACTTACTCTAAGGAACTTTAATAATAATTTTCCTTAGAGTTTCATGTATCACTTCGATTTCCATCTAAATCAAACAGTACCTACCAAGACACTACGCCACTTGCTTGATTGTAACAGAACGCGTGCCCCGGTTTGCGTGCCCCCGCGCGCTCAGTAAGGGGTTGCCACGGACCGCTTAACTCGTAAATTAAATTGTAAACGCCGGCGACCATATGGAGCATGGAGCACGGAGCATGGAGCATGGAGTCTATTGCGAAACGGTGAGTGGGGCGGGCATAAAGTTCGCCCGGAGCCGGAATGGAGAGGAACGGGCTTTACGTTGTATCGAGTGTCGGATAGAGTGAAAGTTATTGCGGGAAAAATTAGTTGCTTTTAATGGTTAGCTCCTTCAGCGCTTGTATCGATGTTACTCCGTCATTCAAGGTTTTATTTCTGTAATACCCATTATGTATTACAACGTTATTTTCCAGAGTAACCTTTTATTGTGATTTATTGTTGGGGTATTATGCCGTTTAGCGCTACCTCCTTATTTAGCCAAAGTTTCGGACAGCGTTACAGTGTCCATCACCAGGGCAGATATGGACACTAATGCTGTCCGAAATGCTGGCGAAGAAGGCAGTTCAACACGGCATAATACCCCAAAAATAAAGGCCGTTAAAGTCCAAAATCATATCTCCTGAAAAACTCTATTGAGAACAATTAAAGCCTAATCTGAAATCACTATTTTCGATTATTTTTTACTAAGTATCAGTTTACCTTACGAATGAAATTACCAGCAAATTATTCACGAAATAATTTTTTTTTTAAATCTTTAAAGCTAGAGTCGACTGTTTCTAGACTCCGTTTGCCAAGTGATTTTTATGCAAATTATCTTTATTCAGGATGATATAATTCACACTAAGAATAATCACATTTTTGGGTCGTGCATTTCTCATTATTGTTTTAAAGTTTCTTCAATTTTATTCCTTTTTTAGATTATTTTTTCAGTTTCCACCAGTAAGTAGAACAATTGTATTTTCCTGGGTTTGTCCGATATGCCAATAATATTAACCTCGCAAATCCTTTAACATTTTTATTGATGTTATCACGTCATTCAATGTTTATTTCTGTAATATTATGTTTTTAACTAGCATAGTTCTGATTGACCTTCTAATTACCAATGATAACGCGCTAGTTAGTGAGTCATAGCTCCTACGCTCGTATTGATGTTACTCGGGATATTTTGCTACAAAATACATTGGCGCACTATTGGGTAAGTAATGTACTATGGGTAGATAAGAGGTACTGCAGGTTTTTTTTGTATATTAGTTTAACCATAAAGTACCTGAAATGGGTATCAAAATACGTTGTTGTACGAATACTAACTGTTTAATGAATTTCCATTAATATTTGCGTGGATTACCTACGATTTGCCAATGATATTTGAATCATTATTTAGTAGTAGATGTTACTTCGTTATGATAGTTTTATTTTTGTAACATTTTGTTTTACACTAAAATTCGTCTGACTTCTCCGATACACTGATTTTATTGTATACTAGCTGACCCGGCAAACGTTGTTTTGCCATAAATATTATTTCTAGGAAATATTTTTTTTAGTTCAATAAAAAATAACTAACACTGTAAGTGTGTGGAGAATTACTAATGTCGCTATTAAAAAATAGGGGTTGACGGTAGAAGGGTGTAAATGTAGGGCTGAATGTATTTTTAATGCCTCACCATAAAAAAATAAAAATTAAAAAATTTGTCCAAAAAATAAAAAAAATTAAATTCGGGGTGGACCACCCTTAACTTTTAGGGGTATGAAAAATAGATGTTGGCCGATTCTCAGACCTTGGGTAGGTATAAGCATACAAAATTTTATCAAAATCGGTCCAGCCGTTTCGGAGGAGTATGATAACAAACACCGTGACTGTGAGAATTTTATATATTAGATTTAGTGAGTTGTAGATGCTACAATACTCGAATTAATGTTAATCATCGATAAAAGTGTAATTCCTGCTTTCATTGTTTCTGTTTTTACCTGTATTATGCCCAATTGTATTTCCTGCGCTACTTCCAATAGTGATGTCTGATGATATTGTACTCCTAATGAGTTGCTTAATTAGCAACAGATCCTTCAATTCTTGTATTAATTTCACACTCTACGTCATTCGATGTTTTATTTTCTGTGTGCGGTAACCTCCGATCTTCTAATAATATGGGTATCACCAATGACAACACTCAATGAATTCTAGGAACCTAACTAACATGAAGTAGATGGTAGATATTAATGTTCATAAAACTAAGGTGTGTGCTTGTATGTCACAAGCGTCAGTAAACATTCTTAGAAATTTTTAACCATTATGTACGAGTATTTACGTCAAATTCTAAAATTAGGTAAAGGAAACCAATACGAAGAATTTGAAAAGGCCATCATTATTCCTTGAAAACAAGTAGATTTTTCTTTAAAAACTCTGAGCAAGTTCGACGACGGAGCATTCTCCAGGGAGTTGGTCGGTAGCCCAGAGGGCGCCCTGCAGTCAAAGTTGAAAACCTTTAGCGTATTCTGACCTTCTTCCCTCCAACGCTGTTAATAGTTTAATATGCACACTGATCTACTGATTGTATCGAACCCCGCAGGAGCTGACATGACACTGACATTACGTGACGTTGAAATGTAAATACTGTCCCTTCTGCTTTTTATTTAAGTTATATATTTCCCCATTGATATTTCTGTAAACACGGAGCAATTTTAATTGCATACCTACATCCAATCTACGTGTCAAGGAACAGAATGCAATCATTCCATAGAACTGGGGAAGCCGGGAAATAAAACAATATTATCCAATGTCGGCATGCAACGAAATTCATGTCATTTCCCGACAAATGATGATTGGCAGCAAATCGTGCGCGCGGCTTCGTGGGTAGCACGCATCGCCCGCCGCGGCCGCGTGGCATTCTACTCCACGTGTGAACGAGTGGTGGCAACTTACACTTGATTAATTCGTCAAATTAAGTTGGCCGAGTGGCGTGCGGCTTGCGACCCGCGGCACTCCGCGACACGACACATTTGTCGTGGAGGAGACTAAAGTTGCGTCGTTATCACGGAACGCGAGATTACGGGAGGAAGAATCATAATTACCGCTAATCACGAATTTGTTTCAAAGTGAGTCAAGTTGTGGTTAACTGTTGAAGGCATGTTCAATTTGTGTACCCACCGCTTGAACTTTCAGATATCATTATATGTTTTAGGCACGTCACTTTAATCAATGAAAACTATGAAGGACAAGTATTTTGTAACTTTCAGATTCAAAAGAAGTTTGATGGTGTTTTATACTAGTAACTTGATTATACCAGTAACTGTTTGACTTTTGGGCTGTTAAGCCATCTTGAGCTTCCACCTCATACTTACCACATCTCTTCTGATGAAGTGTACTACAAACCTGTTCGAAACATTGCGTTGAAGTAAGCGTAACACAACTTGATAAGTAAGTAAAAGTATAAGCAACATAATTCTTTTGCGGTGAGAATCTCCTATGCTTATTATTTTTTCGGGCTATTAGAAAAGCTTAAAATGTTTTTCTTCTATAGCATTTTCTTTGTGGTTAAACGATTGGCATTATTTGTAAGCCCTTTTGTTCAAAATATAACAATCGGCACGTAAAATAAAACTGTTTGACCTTTTTTAATATTTTTTGTTATCCTTAAAAGTCAAACAAAATTTGCCAGAAAATGCTGTAAGGCAAGCACCCTTTGATTTCTAGCTGTAAACATTTTGGAAAATTTGGGAAAACATTGCTGTTGGGTAGTCGAGACCTTGTTTAAAAAAATATTTATTTTTATTAAGTTTTTAATCTAGCAGGACCGGGAGGATAGTACAATCCCATTCTACCATATTACAAAAAAAAATAATAAAAAACAACCTATCTTAAGGCGGCGCTATTCGGCTGAAAAAGAAGAAGATGGAGAGATGTGTAATTACGAATGTTGGACAGAGCGCGCTAATATTTTAAGTGATGAAATCGCAGCGAAAATGGCGAAAAAGCTTAATAAAACATGACTCGTTTAAAATAGAGCAAAAATCTCGTGGAACATATCTATCATAAGTAAAGTATCATTTAAAGAAACATTGTGAAATTTTTCACAAATATAACTTGCAAAATAATAGAAATAGACTTGTTTTAAATCATTTTCGGAGCATACTTTGCGATTTTTTTCTATCGAGGGAATTTCATATAATTTGCATTTTGGCGTGGAACGTATCTAGATATTATCTTCAAAAATAACATTCATTTTTTTAAGAGCTTAAAAACTTCAAATGTTTAAGGGAGATATGTAAGAAATCGGTCGAAATTCGAATTGTGGACCCTTAAGTAATATAAAAAGCACAAAAATTGATTAAAATTCAAGGATTGTCCTTCAAGGAGGTCACCGCATTATCTGCATCCATTGAACTCCATCCATCCATCGCACATCCATGCACTCGGATGCAGCAACAACGAATACGTTGGTTGATTTCCGTGTTCTGCTCCAGAAGCTGGCTAAATGTGATACCTTCAAAATTGATACTTTTTACTGAAAATATTATTGTATCCCGAGAAACAATTAATTCAGATGCAAATATTTTTAATTTCTGCGATCAGTGTAAGATGCGGTCAACAAGAGTATAATTATAATATAAGAATATATTCCAAAACCAGAACGTAGAGAAAATCTTATCCTTAAGTTTATTTCAAAACCAGAATGTGAAGAAAATCTTATCCCTAAGTTTATTCCAAAACCAGAACGAAAGAGAAATATAAGTAGTATAGTAGTACAGTAAGAAAAATCTTATTCTTAAATTTATTCTACGGAATGTTCAACAATTTTCATTGGGATTTCTTTCAAATATCATAAATATAAGAGGAGTACCTACTGAAAAACCTGTACCTACTCTCTAGAGTCAGTAGAACTATATTCTCGTCCGTTTAGGCACCGTATAACGCCGGGCTCATACATCAGATTTCGCTTTCCGATTGTCTGATCAGACAATCGGATCAGATAAACACCGCACACGTCCGATTCGAAAACCGGATAGGTAATACAGCCGAGGCCACGCCCTTTTTCAGACCGGATTGGACGGCCGGTGCAGAAGGGCGTGGCCTATTTTTATTACCGATCCAGTTTTCGAATCGGATGTACGCGGACTTTCATAAGAAATGTATGGTGCGAAGGCCTTCCGGTTGTCTGATCAGACAATCGAATGGAAAAATCTGATGTATGCGCCCGGTCTAAGCTGCCAAGTGCCCCCAGCAACACTGAACAGAGATCCGCTCTTTTATCCGTTTATCGAGATTGTCAAGTTTTGATACAAGTATATAAATTTTGACGTGATAACGTCTTATAAATCGATGAACGCCGGCTGCATGCACGAAAAAGTATGACTCATTGTTCGCCTCAGCCGAGGTGCAAGCGAGACCGCGGAAAAAGCGTTCGGCCTAAGCGTTCGGCTTGTGACGCATATATCTCTCTTCCAGTCCATCGTTATTATATGACGTTATCACGTAAAATTATCGTCCGTAAACCGACTTTACAGACAACCAAATTTTTTTAGCAATCAAAAATGCAAATAAGAAAATAAAACAAATGACCCTGTGAAAATAGTTACGAGGGGAAGTACATAATTAACGAAGGTTAATAGACCCAAAACATTTAGGAGTTTTCTGCCAAAGTAAGCGTTTATTATTTTATTGCCTTACTGTACAGGTACCTAATAATTAGTCCAAATTAAGGTGCACTGATGCGTAAAAGAATATACCCTCAGTATGTACACTAATAACCTACAACGTATGACGTAACATGGTGGGCGGTGGGTGACGGGCGTCCAGCGGCGTGTCACGTGCCGCGCCACGCGGGAAGGCAAATGGAAAATATTTATTACCGATTACCCTTCCGAAATAGCCTACGATTGGAAATCCACGTGTAACGTGCACCCGCGTAAAGGCCAGCCGAAAGGCTGACAATTATACCCCTAGTTATCTATTAATCAACGCACAATAAGGTTATTTTTAAAATAAATCGCGCCGAAACAAATGTTCATCTAATGGTAGAAACAGATGTAGTAGAAATACGTCAGTAGAAATTTCCGGATGATAGCAACGATTAATACACTAAAACAGTGAGAGAGAATGAAGGGACAATCTCAGACGGATTGAATAGGCAATGAAAGAAGAAAGTGAATAACGTAGGCAATGCATGTGCAACAGCCATTGTTCAAGATAACCATCTGGTTAAACAATAATCGTAGAAATGATGAATTAAAACTTTAATCGACATTATATTGTTAAGACCGGTTCCACGACAACTCTACAAAATGCCAATTTCAACCCCCTATGAAAAGTCATTAAAAGTTATTGAAAAATTATTTAAAAAACCCACAACCCAAACTAACGAAAACCTATTTAACCTCTTTAAAAATAATATCACCACCTTTAATGTATTCTATTTTATTTATTAATTTTAACGCCCTGATGGGCTTTTACATGGGTGTATAAAACAGGGACACAGTTTTTAAATAAAAAAGATGAACTTGAAGAAATAAACATTATATGACATATGAATGGTAGGCTTAAAGATAAATTTAAGTAAAAATAATGTATTTTAAGAAAAGAGAAAGTTTTTAAACTGCAGATGGCATATGAAAATAATTAGTACAGGTTAGTAATACAAAATTTATTTTATTTTGAATACACAAATATATGCAATAGCTCCTTTTCGATGCTCATTAAATATCAAAATATGTTTAAGTATCAAAATACAGTTCCTTTGCGATGCTCCTTAAATATCAAAATATGCTACGTAAAAATATCATTCAGTTATTTCTTAAATAGTGGTAAATTATATAAATAAGTCGATAATTTGAGGTGAATTTGTTTCCAAGTATGTGAAATCGAGGAATAGGTGCACGTATGTGGTAATGTGGTTAATGACTTTTCAAAGGAGTAATGAACTTGCACATTGTTGATTTGTCCGGTCTCCGTTAACATATTGGTTTCAGTCTGTAACGAACATCTTCAATCTTCAGGCAGGTGAAAAATAATGAAGTAAAACTCACCACGTTTAACAAAGCCCACCATAAACAAAAACAAAAGAATAAGTACATGTGTGCAGTTCACACGCGGTAGAAGTAAACCTTTAGAAAACTAAATTTTGAGAGAATCATTCTCTCGCAGGAGAGAATGAGATGGACTAATATTTGTCTCTTTTTAATGTCGCTCGTTTCCGTTTAATCGTGCTATTACAACGGTGCTAAAGAAGTTAACACTTAAAAAAAAAGTATAAATGTGAGGATTATTTAAATATTTAGTCGAATTAAAAAAAATTATAAAATGTCAATCTTCGTCTTCGTTTACATCTAACATCTCCAGTTTTGACGATTCTTTTTTTTTATATGAATGCCGCACAAGAGTCCCAACTGCTCTCGTCTGGAGCCAGTGAGACTATGGCATCCCAAATTGGGGTATGTTGTGAGGCTGAAGGTAGTGGGGAGGGAAAGGAGATGGGGAAGAGGTAAGTGGGATGTACCTGGCTATTCAGATCTAGTCACCAAACACTGCTAAAGCCATTTCAAGCAACGTTTCAATTCTGAATGGTGGTCTTACACCAGGGCGATACTGAGAGTATCTTCCACTCTGGAACGTGCAGCAAATATACTGTATATTATTTTAAACGAAATTGTGAAATAACACAAATTAATCAAATAAAATGTATTTGCCACGCCGGGATTCGATCCGCGACATTCGGAATGCGAGTCAAGAGCCTTACCGCTGGACTACGCCGACCGTTCAGCCAGCAGTGCGTAAAAGAATTAGAGACACTTCGAGAGTCCCCCTTCACGATCAAGCTGACAACAATACTAAGTCATTTCTCTAAACAATATGGAAAATATGAATTGGTGTCTACCTTTCTGCAACAGAAAATCCACATGACAGAACCATTCATATTATTTATCCGACCAAGACTCGTAAAATTGGTCACTTTGGTGAATTATTTGCCCTTTGTTAGTTTAATCATGAAATGATTGAATAATTCACCATTTATTGCAATTGCCCGCCAATCCGCCGATTCGTCGTATTCGTTCCGTGTGCGCGCGTGCACGCCCGACCCGCACGCCATGCAATCGGCGCGCGTGCATCTCGTCAATTTGTCACATGTACGTAACTGACACAACACTGACATCTGTTCCGATGTCTGATAAGCCGCTGAATGCTAAAAGGGTGCTTGCCGTACGGCGATTTTAAAATGTTTCGAATCGGCGTTCACGCTTGCGAGGTGTGATAATTGCATAAGTCCAGGTATTAAATCAAAGGCACGTCAGGGCAATTAAATCACCGTATTCCAACTCTTACTCCGGCCAATGTTCCAATATTATTTTTCTATGTGCAAAGAAAAAAAATCGCACCGAATCTAAACACAACAAAATAAAGCAATATGAATGTAGATATTATTTTATCATGACAGTTAACAAATTATTAATAATAACTAGCCCGTTCCTCGGATCCACTGTCATCCAGTGTAGCTAGTTACCGGGACAAAGTAACCGAGACAGGCAATGACGGCATATGTAATATATAGCCACTTGATACAACTATGTATTACCGTCAATATTTCCATATCTAGAGAGATACTACATATTCGAAAATTCGCAGCAGTTCTATCTAGGGGGGAAAAGTCCCCATTCAACCTGCTGACGGAAGAGGCGACATCTTGTGACGAATTATTGAATTCGAAACCTAATTACAACGGTTGCTTTGTTTAAAATTCCATGTACACAGATGTTATTTGTTGCTCGGCGCGTTTGGAGTGGCGTCAGACATGTACTCGAAGCCTGTTTCTGAAATTCGACCACGCAGACGCAAGCCTATTAATACTATTCGATGAAGAAGCTTTTAAACACAAAATGAATAATGGCATTATGTCGAAGGATTATAAAAAAAAACGTTAATTAATGTAATGAACACGAAACTAGAAATGCAAAAATTAAAAAAAAAATAATCTTGGCAAAATCGTACAACTCTACAGTCAAATTACGGTTCCATTCTGATTCAGAATCAAGTCAACTCAACACCTCTTCGAAAAGTCATTAAGCTACAAAAAAAATTAAAATAGCCCATAACCTAAACTTACGTAACCTATTTAACCATTTTTTTACATCACTTTTAACGACTTTCCAGAGGAGATGTTGATTTGATTTCACTGTTGTCCGGTCACCGAAATTTCAGTAAGAAATCGTTCAAATAAATAATAGTCTAATGATTTTTAAAAATTGTGAGTAATAACCATAATAGGTTAACAATATATGTTAATAAGAAGGTAATATGTTAATAAGTTAGTAATAGAAAAATAAAATTTAGGACAATATCGTATTTCACATCCATACTAATATTATAAATGCGAAACTGCTCGAATTTGTTTATGACCTTTTCACGCATAACACAATATAAAGACTTTAATAATTCTTTCACCAATATAAAGCTAAATTATATGCGCAGACTACAGGTTGTATATGATGGTAAGCTGTGGCATTATGAAATTATAGATATTAATATATTATATTTGTTATACGTTTTCTGTCGCTAACAAAAGCGAGTTTTTGCTAACGTCAGAAAAAAATGTTTTCCATGGAAACAATGTTGATATATTTTTGGGCTCTATGCTGGTAGGTACTCAGTCTACTACTGGTCAGCTACTACTGCAGGAAATTCAAATATTAGAATTCGTTTTTTTTTTTTTGGACAAGCTTGGAATAAATGTCAGATTTGAGTTCCTATATTAAAAATATAATTCGTAACGATTATAAAGACTGAATGATAAATAAAGTATTTTTTTTATTATATTAACGAACTTCCAAATATTTAAATAAAAATAAACATCCGAAATGTTTGTAAGCGCATAAATTCCGAACGAATGAACAAAATTGGATAAGTAATTCTTTTTTCTTTGAGCTATAGCATTATGAAATTTAGGTGGTAGGCGAGATGTTTGAAAACTGAATGTAAGGGAATGAATATATGGAATGCGGGAGGGGATTGGGTTGGGGTGGGAGGGGGGGAGATAATTGATAAGTACAAGCGCTACAGTAATTTCCCGTAATACCATGCGAGCGAAGCCGCGGGGAAAAGCTAGTAATATAAAATATCAGAACATACTTTGGAATGCAAAATTGTAAAAAAATTCTCATTTTGTAAATACTTTTTAAACTTTTTTTGTGAAAATGTAATATTTTGAGACTAACCATGAAGTACTAGTACCTCTATTAGTCCCAGCGAGAGATCGTACGTGACGTTTTTGTTCTAGTATATTTTGTCTTATTCATTCATTCAAACAAGACGCATGAAAAGGAAGAAGTTGAACGTCGTTGACTTCCATACAAACTTTCGCTTGTTGGTAACAGTTGAGTAAGACCTCGCTTCCAAAACGAATGTTTTTAATCTCGTCTTGTTTAATAAATCAAAATTCACGTAATGTCCAATAACAGCAACAATAAACAGACTTCATCTCTTTCCAAAACAAGTCATGCTTGATGTAAGGGTATGCTGGTAACCTTATCCAAAACCAACCTAAATTAAAGCATTATAGCATCGTCAATAATATAATTTATCAAATAAAAATAAAATTAGTCCAATGAAAACTTTTGACTGATTGCATTGAGTACTGGAAAAACTAGCTGGTTTGGCGTTTACCCTGACGCGGGAAAAATAGCTAAAAGGGAGGGCATTCAATGGGACAATTTGTAAAATAAAAACCGCTTCGTTCAGAGTTCCGTCTATTGGCGGTCCGTTAATTGCTCTATTGTGTAAAGGTGTCAATTTGTTACACAGGTCTCAGCCCCCATATTCTCTCTTAATGGACGCGTCGGCAAAACGTGTTCGCGAAAATTCCAGAAGGATAATGTAACGAAATCAATCCGAGTTAAAACGCAACATTGAAATTGTTTTCATTTGGCGAATCTCGACGGGTGAAATGGAGCAAATTATTTGCTTTAGATTCTGTACCTTCTTTTTCGTTCATTCCAAAGTGGTTTCGAAGAAAATTGAGAAGCAAAGGGCTTTCAATATTGAGTTAGCCATTATAAGTCATTTTCTTTCCGTTTTTACTCGTATAATAACCATATTGTAGCGAAATACAGAGGAAAGATATATAAACCTAGTGAGATTATTGTCGTATTAGCTGATGTGTAAGTAAAATGACTGGTGACAAAATTCACGAAAAAATCGACTATTCAGCCGAATATTCAGGAAAGCCATGAAATAAAATTGCAACTCTGGCAACCCTAATAAAAATACGTTTTTCATTTGTGTGCTTATGCCAAATTTTATTGTTTCCACATACGTACCCTATTATTATATTTACTGAATTCAATCGGGAGAACTGCGTTTTCTGCGGTCTTAAATCTTCGATTGAATCATAAATTTCGTGATAAATTTGTTTGAATTTTGTCTTTCGAGAGCAGGAGGACAGAACGCCGTTGGCGGCAACAAAAACCTGTCAAAAGAAGCGAAACTAGCCATCCACAATGGAGTGCTGGTACGTACCCTGATGTATGGCAGTGAGGCATGGAACTGGCAGAAGAAGGATGAAAGTAGACTGAATGCTGTAGAAATGAAATCCCTGAGGTGTATATGTGGTAAAACCATGTATGATCGTGTGAGAAATGTGGAGATCCGCAAAGAATAAAAGGCTGATGTAAGCGAAATGAGTAAGATTAATAAAGGGACGCTCAGATGATTTGGGCACGTAGAGCGAATGAATGAATGAGGAAAGGAGTGTAAAGAAAATATATGACGCAAATTTGAATGGTAGATGAAATCGAGGATGCCCGAGGAAGACATGGCACGACCTAGTGAATCAGATACTTGAGTCGAGCGATGTCAAGAGTCAGCATAATAGAAGAGCATATATGAGATGATGTATGAATGTGAACGAGGCAAGGAGTGTATGCCATGATCGAGTTGTTTAGCGGTCCGTTTTCTCTGCCTATCCCTGCGGGGGAAACTGCGTGATGATTAGTTAGTTAGTTAGAGAGCAGTTAATGCAAATAGTTATAATACATTAGAAGCAACGTTTAAGATGAAAGGTTTTTAAATTTTAATTACTAGTTGTAACTAATTCTTAGATGCATTAAAGCTCATAATAACGACGTACTCGATGGCAATAATAATAAATCCATGTCAGTTGAATGTGTTGCGTATGGTGATGGCTGCTTTATAATGCAACCAACTTAGCGCAGGTCGGTTGCGCTTAATTAATGACTTCCTAATGGGATCACATTATTGTCTTTTTGCTACATTTTCGCATGAGAGATTATTTTGTGTTAAGCTATGTTTGTCTACCTAACGTCAAAATTAATAAAAGATACAAAAAACACAATAAATAACCTTGTTTACTATTTGTTCTCAGAAAAACTAATTTTTCAATATTATAAAACTCTCAATGGAAACGACATTGCAAGTTTAAAATCGAAGGTTCAGATCAAACCAAATGAAACTCACGATTCGAGAATTTTTGCCGAGATTAACAAATATTTTTTTTTGTTATTATTATTTAAAAAAATAAAATAATAATATTCATCCTAGACTTGCAGAAAAAGTCAATAGATGTCGCATATTCAATTAAATAGATAAATATTTATCCAGACACTATCTAGATTGCATTTAGTTTGGGTTTGAATCTTGCAATCGTACATAAAAGATAGCAGCCAATAAAATATGCCTTAAGAAAATGGAGATAGTATGGGTGGTTCTTAGTCGAAGTACGATACAGTTAAAAATGACCGAATTCTATATTGACACCTTGGCGCAGTGGACAGCGCGTTCGCCCGGAAAGCTACAGGTCCTGTGTTCGAGTCCCAGAGGTGCCAATATATTTTTCCGATTTTTCTGTTTTCAGATTTTCGATTTAGTTTTGATTATAGTGTCTTTATTTAATGTTTATTCTCTATAAAAAAAAATTAAATGTCTCAAACGAGCTTTTGCACGGCAAAATTAAATTATATTTTCTTTTCCGGAACGTACTGGACTTCATTATGTTATGATTAAAATTAATGTATTCAGATACAAAAATAATAATAATAATAAATATACTTAGAAAAAAGGTACTCCATTTTTACGAGCTTAATAAGTAACCGGTTACATCTACAATATTACTACCAAACAATCAATAAAATAAAGATTATCAAACAGTCTTCAAAATTTATTTAGCTCTTTCAAAAGATTAACACTATAACGACATGAATACCCAAATGGGTAAGAGCTGAAAGCAAATGATGTTAATATTTCATCTATTTTTCAATCCGATCAAACAACGAATATTGTTTAAAATATCTTCGGATGGAAAAAAGCTTTGATCTTATTATGTAGGTACCGCAAAAAGGCACAACCTTAATCATTTATTGAATATAAAATTTTGTCTGTTAAATATTAGATTTCTTTTTCATTTCGCAAAGCGGCGAAGCGGAAACAATTAATACAAATAAAGCAAAAAACATTGGCAAGGAGGAAAATCGTTGCGCGAAATGCGTGTTGAACATTTTGCAGAGTCATGTGAATTCTAACAAGTGCATGATAAATAATGGCATTCCTCGGATTCTTTTGAATTAAGATGTCACGCTGTATCCACCATTAGTTATGGTAAATTATTGACCCTTGTTCTCAAAAATTATGAATTCTGAACCATGTATGCGTCGTTTTTGTGGTTCGTTTATAGCGTGCAACGTTGGTATTTCATATTAACATTAATTCTGTGGCATTAACAATTATTTTAGATGGGTTTGCTCTTTTTAGATGGAATATATCATATCACACTTAAATATTAAAAATACTAGAATGAAGTCCTTACATAATTTCAGAATAAGCCTAAATTAAGCCATTCATAAATAAATATTACAACGCATTTTGAAAAGTTGTAACTTATATACTTGATGAACAATATTTAGAGGCAGTTCTGTACATCTCACAAAATTAATAATAATAAAATATTAAATACTTTGGTTGTATACGTAGTACGTACGTATTATAAAACTTACTTACTTTGCAAGTTTAATTTGGAGAATTTCATTTTAATTTTTAAAAATCATCATAATACTACAAAATGAAAACGGAGTTCCATATAATTAAACAGCAAATAAGTTAAACCAACTTAAACGCATCAACTATTTATTTTCAAAAACATTGATTTTCATTTTTTGCTGTGGTAAATATTTTCCGGGAGAATGTACGTTTGTACCCGCAACTAATGTCTGCTTTCAACGTAAATAAAGTATAAGTTTTCTTGTTTAACAAGTATCCCTGAAATAATTGTATGTAAGTAGGTAGGCCATCCCTTAAACCCTTTTCCTTCCCAGAACTCTCCTCCCCTTTCTTTCCTTAAAAAAACTCCTCCACACAGCATCCCCAAAGATGTCATAGGCCCCGAGGAGAATTATTTTCTTCAGAGCCTCCTGTGTGGAGCTCATGTAAAAAAAGGCGGGCCGGAATCGGAGAGACTGGTTGAGAGGGATATTTTGACCTCTACAGCAGAACTCTCAGCAGAATTTGTACCGCAGTGGAAGGGATGAATTCATTCGTTGACACATTCTGGACACACAGACCTCCAGAACCCTACCCATCTCTCACACCTTGTTCCTTCTCAGAACTTTCTTTTCTTCCTTTCCCGAAAAGAACCTCCAAACAGCATCAATGTTAAACATTTTAAACCAATTAAAAATAAATATTTCCCCATAGAACTCCATTAAAAAAAGAGCAACATCAACAACGCCAGCCGCTAGGAGGTGTTAGCGTTTCATATTGACACTAACATAACTTTCAATGGCGGCAAATTGAATTTATTTAGTACTTGGCGACGATAAGATTAATAATACGTTGAACTCCAGTAAAAAAATTGGCAATATTAATAACGCCGGCCGCTAGAGGTTCTAGTGTAGCATATTGCAATTGACGTTACTTTCAAAGGCAGAAAATTGAATTTATTTAGTACCTGGCGGCGGTGTTTTGTGGTTTTTAATTTATATTTTAGTCAACACTGTTAAAAAAAAATGTCCAGAAAAGCATACGCAGTTTACGGCAATTACCAACAACAAAAGCACTCCAAATTGTTTTTAAGGATTTCAAAAAATGTTGGTGAAATAAATGATTTCGTTAAATCCTAGCAAACAAAATATTTTTGATTACGTAAAAAAGTAGAACGTACCATAAAAATGTAATTATAATTTTTATTCCGTGTAGTATTCTGTGTTCGTGTTGTAAGTTATAAACATTCGTCAATATTGATGTTCAAAAAAAGTAGTAAAGTCGTATGCAGGATACCAAAAACTTTTTTCGATTTCTATTAATTATTAACTTAAAATATAGAATTCCTTTTTACGTAAAATCGATAAGAATTTGTGAAAAAAACGAACCCGGACAACAACACCTCTAGGAGGCCCTAGTGTTGCACGCTTTCGCACGGCAATGTACGGGAAATGTCAGAAATTGAAGGTAGTATTTATAATATAGAGAATTTGATACAATAAATTTTGTGAAATTTTAATTTGAACTGCGGGAAAACATATTATATAAGGTATCTGTAGGATCCAAGGGTCTGGTCTCCAGACAGTCTGCTGTCAGTTGTAAGGTGAGCTGCTTCGTTGACTGCCTTCGTTTTCCAACCAAGGGATTCCGTACAGAGAGATTATGTGATGGTTTGAGGTGTAATTCTTTATTAATAAAACACTTGTTGTTGAATTTATTCAGATGAATAGTAATTTTACAGAGATTTGATTTTGATCGAAGCACTGGGGCTTTAATTTGTAGAATGAGTTGCGAGAAATTTGAAAAGCCATTAATCTTAAAATTTTCGGCAGTAATAATGTTTTAATAACACAAAAGTGAAAATTGACAGAATAACCACAGACAAATGAGAGCGTAGACAAAAAATGCATATCAATATTTAGCAAAAGGTGACGTTAGAGTAATGAGTAAAAGAGTCTGTCAAATAAGAGTATAAAACTTTAAAAATTGAACTACAAAATTTGTAGACTGGTAACAACAAACTAACTGTCACATATTCTTTTAAAGTACAATGACACTGAATGTACAGAACACATAAAAAAAAAAATTGTTCTTCAGGAAAAAAAAATAAAATCGAAGAAGAACTGTTGTAAAGGTACATAATTAATGACATAAATTTGATTAAACGGTGTTTTACAAAGTGATTTGCTTTAATTTAATTTAACATAAATTTTTATTCAACAGTAGAAAAGAAGGAAGAATTACTAATGATGAGTTTAGTTACACTACTTTTAGATCTGAATGAGTTAAATATATTCAGATCTAAAATTAGAGACACGATCGAAAGCCCGAGCAAAGCTAGCTACTTAAGCTAGTATTAAATAAATGTGAGCAATTTCTAAACTGAACTTTATATTTTATTGCAAAATCGTTATTCTTCATTATGTTAACACAAAATTGCAAATAATGCAATTTTATGCAATTCTAATTTTGAGATCAGTGAGTATCTATATAGCAATGAAAAAATATTTCTTTCACTTTCACGACTCTTAATTTTTTTATAAAAATGTAGTTTACATAGCTTTACATTAACACCATGAATTAAATGTTTAGTATTGCCATTTGATCAACAGTGGCGCCCTCCCATGTTTTCTACTCTTATTTGACAGACAATAAATGAATTTAAATATCAGATACAGGACAACACAACACTCGACTGTATCTACTCCTATTTGTTAATAATTCAACACTTATTGCAATATGCTTTCGAGAGGTCGTCGAACTCAAACAATATTCATATTGAATCATGCAAATTTTGTCACTGCAAAAGAGAAAAAAGACATAGAAAGTAAGGTGGGTGTCTCGCAATAAGGGTAAGTTCACACAGACATTTCACACAGTGCTTTCATATTCGACGACGTACCGGACATATTCACGCGGCCCAATAGTGTCGCAGGCGTGAATAAATCAGTCTGCGCCTTGTTTGCAAAAAGTGGCTGTCGGGGGACAAACATTTTATATTTTATTTCCCACAATGCACTTGAATTTTCATTGAAGCGTCATGCATCACGTGTGAAATGTGCAATAGTGCAGTGTGCAATAGTGCAGCGCGCAGGATTAATTTCAGATGGGATTCGAATTATTTTGGATAGTCAATATCGCTTCACTGCAATAATAATTATTACGCAGGCATTACAATTTATCTCTCCATATGTATAACAAGTGAAATATTTATGTTTCTTTTATACGAATACCGCACAAGAGTGCCAACTGCTCCCGTCTGGAGCCAGTGAGACTATGGCATCCCCAAAAGGGGTATGTTGTGATTCTGAAGGTAGTGGGGAGGGGAAGGAGATGGGGAAGAGAAAGGTGGGAAGTACTTGGCTATCCAGATCTGGTCTGATGTATTTTTATAAAAAGCGTAAGACAAAAGCAATCAATTAATATTCTGAGCACATCAGTGTATTGATGAAATTACAGCACTATGCCAAGTTACAGTTATAGTATATGCAGCACATATTAACCTCTCAGGCTAATTTTCAGGATAATTTTCGAAATAACTCATATAGATCTCATACAAATTATTGTATCTTCCTTACTAACATGATTAGAAGTATGGTCAAAACGGTAATACAAAGAAAACACCACGCTTTACATTCAAACCTAAAAGTCGACGGCAAAATAATTAAAACGTACACCTTTATGAAACCAAAGTTTTCGACTGCATTTAAAAAAAAATAGGAAACTTTGGGAATTTTTCAGTAATTATTTTTACATGGAATGACAAAAAATGAGTTGATAATATCGTTTATAAAAGCATTTGCGTTATAAAATACGCATGTGGTTTTATTTTTTTTTACCAGTAATTTGAGTTAGATGAAAGTGAGGTAAGCCGTATTTATTTTTGCATTCAAAAATAAAAAAAATAAGAATGATCACAATGTAATAAGAAAAACAGTTCAATGTGATAAGAATGATCACAATGCATAAGAAAAATGGTCACAAGGTATTAAGAATGACCACAATGTAATAAGAACAACAGTTCAATGTAATAAGAACAACAGTACAATGTAATAAGAATGATCACAATGCAATAAGAAAAATAGTTCACAAGGCAACAAGAATGACCACAATGTAATAAGAAAAACAGTTCAATGTAATAAGAACAACAGTACAATGTAATAAGAATGATCACAATGCAATAAGAAAAATAGTTCACAAAGTAACAAGAATGATCACAATGTAATAAGAAACAGCATGCATGGGTTTGAAGCATTATTAGGAAACTCGTTCGAAAGCAAGAGCGAGCGAATGTTAGTTCCGAGTTGGCTTGGCGCTTTTTGAAGCAGCACACCGTGAAGTGATTACGTGGATGGGCGACCACCGCAGAATGCATTTGGAACAACAAATCTAACTGTGTCTACTGTCCGGTGTCCGGTACCGTCTGAAGGGAAGGTCTGAAGGAACTCAACCTTCGGTACAGTTCCACAATACACGTGCACCTCTTAAAAGCTCCTTTCATAATATTGAACGACATTGCCATAATGCACGAAACCCTAGTGAAACCCACAGAAACACTGTAAAAAGTTATACATGTTTCAAGTTTTTAACAACTCGGGTACGCCTCATACGCCATACGTATGTCTAGTAATATTACATTGTCGTTTAAACAAGCATATGAGTCCGTGTGGTTAATATATCTATCTTTCATATTATTATTCTCAAAAATTTGTATTATCGTAATCAAAAACACAGATTTTAAGTAAAATCAAAATAAGGACAGCAAAACCAAAAAGTGCACTTTTTAATCACAGCCCGTTTAATGACGGATTAATTCGTAATCAATTAGGTAAATCGTACTGGATAAATACCGATTTGTTTTTTTAAGTGTCAACCAAACAAGGATCCCAACTTCTCAGAGCCAGTAGGAATATGTTATGTGAACAAAGGATGTGGAGAAGGAAAGGAAGTGGGAAGGAGAGAGTTGGCTGTTTAGATCTTGTCATGAAACATTATTAATTCCATTTTAAACAATGTTTCGATGTCGAATGAAAAATTTTCTCCAGGGTGATAAATAGTAAGAGCATTAATATCGCAACGTGGCGCAAATATAGCATGCAATGTTAAAAAAGTAACTATCTTGAAAGAAAGGAGGATTTTTACTTAGTGTTAGGTAGAAACTCTAGAGTAAGACATCAAAATAAAATGTGCTGAACAGACAAATTAATCCGCTACAGTCAGAGATAAAACGTTCAGAGAAAAAACGGCAGAAACTTGGGGCAGAAAATTCCAAAAAATTGATGCAATCGTTAAAAGTTTAAGAATGCTGCAATTGCCAGTCTTCAGGTATATCTTCAAGGAACTCCATCGTCTTAAATACGTGCCTAAGACAAACAGGGCACAATAAACAATAAGTTCATCGCAGTAACTGCGCGAAAAATCGCTAAAAACTTCAGTGCAAACTTTAGTGCGCAATAAATTAACAGGCACGAGAAATCCTAACAGTTAGCAAAGAAATTTCCCAATTATCAAATGTGATAACAAGGAAACAAATAAAGGAATCCCCCGTTGTCGGTAGTACGTTTTGTAAGGGCGGTTTATTACTTGCTTAATGGCGAAATTATTTGAAATTCAAATGGCTTGGCAATTAGTGTTCTTTATTGTTGACTGGCGCTACCTCGCGGTGGCCGGCCGAAGCTAGCAAATGTCGATGGAAATCTACTAACGTGAAGGATTCAAGTATATGTGTGAAAAAATACCTAAAAAAAATTGTCGAAACATGTTTATTTCGTAATTTTATAATCTAGGCAGGATTTTTGCCTTATTTTAATTTTACTACTCTACCTCGTTCCACGTATACAGTTCAAAACTACGGATTATTGGGTATTGCAAATGTTGATGGAAATCGAAATCTACGATACGAAAAATTCAAGTAAACGAATATATTTAAAAAAAACATAATATGTTCAAATGTTTAATTTTCTTCACTATGTGCATGGGATTTTCGTATGGTCTTTAACCTGGTAATAATTATTCGTAGGTACCCAAGTTCGACGGAGTTTCGAGACCCTTTTCTAAATCATTTGTTTTATTTGCTAGTTTTGAAAATTTCAAAACTCTAGTGCCCTTACTAATGAACGTTTTTTAAATTTTCCATAACTGATAAATAATTATTACAGGTTGTGTAAAATTTTAAACATTTTTTTAAAATCTTACCAAAGGTTTAGATTTTTTAATTTCTTCAATTAATCGTTTCTTTTTGAAAATTATGATTTAAAAAAATATTTAAATGGCCAAATGAAACTTAAAACATTATTAATGTTGGGCTATTAGCAAGTATCACAAACCGAGCACCTAACTAATAAACATATATGGTTAGTATAGGTATACCAAAGTGGTATACTACATATTTTCGACCACGTATCCGGTAAGTAAGGGTCTTAATGGTTTTGAATTCAATTATTATATTTGACACTAAGTGATAAAATTATTAAATAATAAGGTTATTCACATAATAAAACACAGGTGTACAAGAAGACGCACTTTTATTGACATGGACTGTTCATTTATTATGTTCATAATAAAATCGTATAAAAACTTGAATAAATTTTTCTCCAACTAAAATTAAGACCTCTCAAAACATTAAATCAATAATTTTTTTTTAGTAAATAGAAGCGGTTAAGAATAAGAATCATAATTTTTCGTGATTTTTTCATACTAGATATAAAAAAAATATTATTTAAATATGAACCCAATCTTTAAAAAATAGGATGTTAAAAACAATTATTTAAATAATAAAAATAATAATGTTTTATTTTAGGATTTGGGGGTTGAAAATGCAATCCCACACGTCCCATATACGTAGTTACACATATTTGTAATGAACTTTACATAATATTTCACATTTTCGAGATAATGTTAGTTTTATTGTCCTTTTTAAGATCCTTGGGTCGAATCTGATCCGAGAGAGGAAGCAACTCTGAAAATTACAGTCGGCGCTGGACGCGCTTGCACTTACATTGCAGTGTTCTGTAGCATTATGGGCGACTGAGGAATACTGGGTGCGAGGATATCGAACGACTTTTGAATTACGATTAATCAAAGTTTTATCTGGGTCTATTTTGACCCATGTATGGCAGTTAAGGGCTAATAAACATTTTGCGGAAATTGTTTTAAAAGTTATCTTTTAAAAATATTTATCTACATTTTTTTCGTTATAGTGTTCGGTGCATGAACAAGCGCTTAAGCTTATAATTATTTTACCAAGTTATGGGTGGTATAAGTCGAGTCATAGAAATCAAGAAAAATTAATACCGGCGCAATTGCAACGAACCCTTGCTGAGTGCGCAATGGAACTTAAAAATTTAATTTCAAATCACTTAAAGTCGCAAATTGGAAGCTCAGGCGAAGAAACTTTCAAATGAAGAAAGAAGAATTAAATTTTGACAATGTTTGTTTTTTTATCGGCAACTTTCGCTTAAGTACGGGAGAGTAATGTGAAAGCTTTTCTCCGTAGCTTTAAAATTATTTGTCAGATATGGCTTATTTCTCTTGCGTTCGTCAGTAGAAGAATCTAGCCATTATGTATTTTTAACTCACTGAAAAACCAGAGATTTTAGTGGTCATACATAAACAAATACTAAAATATAGATTTTGATTAAGCAAGGGCTGTGCCGCATTTTTTTTAAATATCTGAATATCCACGTGAACGAGTACCTCTATTAATACCGTACATTACTTTGAACATGAACTTCAAAAACGTTAAAATATTATAAAAATGTCTCAGAATAAAAATATAACCAAACAGATCAGAGAATGATGGAATCATCCAATAATCTTGTTTCTTAAGGGGAATTTTATCATCACTGACATGTTCACTGAAAGCTTTTAATTATTATTGTAGAAATTACAAAGTAAAATGCGTTAATAGCTGGTTTTATTTCAACGAATGGAAAGCAGATATAAAAAAAATACCGCCCGTTGAAAGATTGTATTTGCAGTTTAAGTGTTTTTTTTTAAGTAAAGTATAAACAAGCCTAATGACTCTACAATGTATACCATGATTGATTTTGTCAAATAACTAAGGTAATTTAACTGAATTAAAAACAACTCAAAAGAATCTGGAAGACCTTTCATTTTATTTATTTTTTGTTTCAGATCCTACTTTTTGTTCAGATCTTCATTTTGTTTCAGATTTCTTCACTAATGTTTTTTCTCGTGTAATTTTGACAATTTCTTGCGTAACAGTTAAAAAAATAGTCTGAAACATAATTCCAACTATCTTTTCTTCAAAAATATTTTTGTAGTTTCTTTTCTCCCTTACACAAAACAATTCTATATAGTTTCTATCCCGCCTGAGATAAGAGATCCCTAATCCAATTAACTGAATCAGATATGCGAAATTGCCCGTCCGATGTTCACTTAATCGAGCCATGTCTGCTTGGAACATTCTGAACGGATTTCGAGGAAAATTCTATCAATAATTCCTTTTATTTTATTACGTGTTGCAGAAAGGAAAATATACAAACACGTGAAGAAATTCTAAAAAATATATATGTATTTAAAATCGAACCACCCATGTAGTTTAAATAAATTGTTGAATAAAAATAGTATGAATCATAACTAGTGAGTTCCCTGCAGGCGTTGCTACGCCACTTAAAAACGGAATTGTTTCTCTCTGCGTGTCCTTTCCCATTCTTCCCGTCCCCCTTTCTTCTCCCCTTCCTCTCCCGCGTCTCCTCCCCTCACGCGTTCCCACTCCGCCTTCTCTGCCTTCCCTCTCCCCTCTCCCCTCTCCCGCCAACCCCCCGCCCGCGATCCCCTCCTCTCTCCCGCTTTCAATATATTTAGTCCCGGTACATTCAAATTTTCAAACAGCTCGCGTGCTTTGGTTAGAACCTCAGGTGAGAATAAATTAATTAATTGGAACATTTGAGAAAATTGTATTCAAATTTAACAATCGATGGGTTGCTAAATGTCATTTTCAAATTGTGACAGTTTTGTAAGAGTTTTTGTAATGATAAAAAACTTTTCAGATGTATTGTCATGTGGTTGTAATAATCCAGAAACCTTCGCGAGGACGGAAAAAATGTATTTTAATACTACAAATCATCCACATCAAATCTCTAAATTTTCATCATAATCGGATGAATGGTTTAGCAACGCATAGCATGCATACATACATAAATAGGCAGAAACAAAAATATTTTCATATTTATATATATATATATATAGACAATTACACTATGCTTGTAAAGCTCTAAAGCTAAATAGCGTTTTGTTCAAAAACATGGTTATTTAAAAGACCAAGCGTTTGAGAGGTAAAGTAACCTATCGAGCGCATTTTCAATTTTATATTGCACTAGCTTTTCTGTCAGCAAATGTGATTTGCGATATTGCTGCTCTTCGGTCAGGAAATTATTTCGCCCTGTTTCCTCGAAGCTGAAATATCCCTTTTAAAATACAGGACAGCACTCTTGTTCTTGTTGGCATCCTGTTAGTTTTGGCAAGTTGTTGTGCACTGATTGCTGTGATAATATCAAAAAGTTATAAACAAATTATTTTACAATTATAATAATGCAGTTATATCTTAATATATTTTTTCACAGTTGCTAAGAAATTAAGCTATTATTATAAAATAATTATTTTACTTTCCACAATTTAGACAAGACGGTAATTCGTTCACTAATAATTTCTAAAGAATTTTTTTATTCGAAAAGTGAGTGTTGAAGCTGTGGCCAAGCCCGGTAGTAATATTAGTAAGTATTTAATAAAACAACATATTACATGTGATGTAAACGTTTATATATAAGGGAGAAAAAATCAATACCTGTGTGCGATTCTTTTTTTATATGAATAGCACAAGAGTTCCAACTGTTCCCCTCTGGAGCCAGTGAGACTATGGCATCCAAAATTGGGGTATGTTGTGAGGCTGAAGGTAGTGGGGAGGGGAAGGAGATGGGGAAGAGGAAGAGGAAAGTGGGAAGTACCTGGCTATTCAGATCTGGTCACCAAACACGGCTAAAGCCATTTCAAGCAACGTTTCAATTCTGAATGGTGGTCTTACACCAGGGCGATACGGAGAGTATCTTCCACTCTGGAACGTGCCGCAAATATATTATATATTATTTTAAATGAATTAATTGTGAAATAACACAAATTAATCAAATTAAATTTATTTGTCACGCCGGGATTTGATCGAGTCAAGAGCCTTACCGCTGGACTACGTCGGCCAGCGTGTTTCTGGAAATTACTGCTAAATGACGAATTAAAAAGAAAGTTACAGATATCATCATCAGTTTGAAATTAAACCTTTTGCTCGAATCAGAGAGTAATATTATTTATAGATACGTTAAATCATTAATGGTGGTCAAAGCATTATTATTCGTAGTGTTTGCGAATAAACATGTGATGTAACGTGACCATACTCTCCGGCGTTGTTTATTGCGTTATCATAAACATAATATCCTCCGCAACGGTATGGTGATTACCCCGCGGTCTACATTTCCCCAGCCTACCCTATCGCCGTATTAACAAGTAGATAGGTACCGCTCGTATCACTACTGGTGAACCATAAAACATCGGGGGAAGCTCCTCGAATTGTTTGGAGGAGACTAGGATAATGTAGTCGTGCGCTGTGTACCTACATTTGTTGTTTTATGATTACTTAACTTAACTTTAGGGAGGGGATAAAGGCACATATTCACTTAAGCTGTACGAGGCTGTAAGGACTCTTAGCTTTTGTGAGATTATTGTGTAATTCCTTCCACATTGTAAATACAACTTTTATATCACTGGGTAGATTTATTATGTTGTCTTTTTGACGGTTTTTTGCCTTCACTTTGCCGTATAGTTTAATGTTGTAAGTAATAAATTGCTAATTTTATAGCGCCGTTGTCTGGAAAAATCACCTCGGCAGCGCTTTGCAAAAAAATAACTTGCTTTTTATAACTTACATCATGACTACTAAATAACACATACTAATTAATGTATCATTCTTTTTCTGTGCTCTACAGAGATTTAAATATATTTGCATAAACTGTGACATTTGAAACTAAAAAATAATTAATAAAAACAATAATAGGTCTTTGTGCATTTTTTTAAGAAAATTTGTAAAACAGTCAAATGTTTTTTATGGAGTTTTTGTACAGAAAATAGAGTGACCAATCCTTCTGAATAATTAATAATTTAATGAAAACAAATAACTTTGTAACCACCACTATTTAATTAACAATATCAACATGTTTCGAAAACTATGTTTTCTTCGTCAGGATAACAAGTTAATAAAAAATAACAAAAGACAAACAAGTATAGACTAATTAAAACATAGACAAATGTTGATATTATTAATTAAATAGTGGTGTACACAAAGTTATTTGTTTTCATTAAATTAATAATGACGCCACAAAGTGAATTTGCGAATTTTGAAGAAATTAATAATTTGATCATGCCTGCTATTAGAAAAAAATACAAGAAGCGTTAACTTTTCATTTAATAGTACGATAAAAAATATGTGTCCATATTTGGTGGTAGGAGATTTTGAAACACTGTTGGGTTATTCGGAACCCAGGAATGTTTGTCTTTCTTTTTAAAAAAAATAATAATTCAGTACCATAGTTATATATCTTGCGTTAAAAACGTTTTTTATACAAAACATATCACTCGAAAGGGTTATTATTAGATTGTAAATAAAAATACAAAGATGGTAAAAAAACTTAATACTTACCACCAAAAATGTCGGAAAGGAATCGCAAACACGTAAATAAAATAAAAGTTTTGACATGTTGGTTGTTGTTATTACCAAGATGACAAAAATAGATCGTACGTTTATTTTTGTAGAGTTCGGGTACAGATTTTCGCGAAAAATACCAGAGTTTTGTATAAATAGGTAAATTCGTTTAGCGGTATGCTTGTTGGCCCCAACTCCAAAAAATCGGGTTTAAATACTACCTATCTTAAAGTATTTTTTTGTTCTAAGACGCGTGTTAATTAGTATTGATGATGTGCTTACACATTATCTATTAGGAATAACAGTCAGCTTTTAGATTTTATTGTCCACAAATATAATTGGTCAATATATCAAGCTTTGTGCATTTGTTCATTTGTCGCAATAAGGTAGAAGATTTCAAAGCTCTCTTTTGCTGACCGCAAAATAATGTGCTTTTGTGAAGCAAATTGTGAGTATGATCAAAGCTCCACAAAAGGTCTTAGCAAGTCGACGTTCTATTGTTAAATCACAAAATGACCAACGACAGTCTGAAAGCTCCCTAAATAATATGTTGCCAGGAGATGTAACGCGACATGTGTCTGTGTCCCGTACTCCCTACCCCCTACTCCCTATTTCTTCCCGGACCGCAAGTAAGCGGAATAAATAAATATTATTTAAACACGCAAAGAATTTTATCATTCTTAATGGATGGAATATTTCCATGACTGTACAACAAGATAAATATTATATATCTTATATCATACAAGAGATAGTAAGTTGATGTTGTACCTATTTATATTTAGGTGCCTATTATGTGTTATATTCAATGATAATTTTTAAAAAATCGATAAAAAAAATTATTTACATGAAAAAAAAATTCTACTTTTGTGTGTTAATTTTGTTTTTTGTGAATTTGTGCCGCTTTTCTGTTATTATTGTTTGGCGATTGAATGGCAATAAAATAAACGACCAAAAAAATGCCACCTGGGAAGGATTAATGAAAATATAACAAAAATTTTGTTGCTTCAAAAATTACTATCATATTTTTTTCCAATATTAATTTTATTGATATTTCAAAGGATTTTTTAACTTTTCAACCTGTGTTCAAGAGCAAATTTAATATTATTAATTTAATTGGTCCTGATCGAATATTGTTGTTAAATTTCATTCATTTGGAAGCTTCCAGCTAAAAGCCCCAATATCATTTATTTATGCCTTCAATATTTGCAAATATACTTTGGGGCGTCATTTTTAATTTAATGAAAACAAATCTCCTTGTAAAACACCACTTTAAAAAAATATATTTATCTACATGTTTCGAAACCAAAGGTTTCTTCGCCAGGATAAGAATGTTGGAATTTTTTTATTGAATTATTTATTATAAATTTTGTATAGTTGTTTTTTTTAATGATAATTTTAAGCAATTAATAATACTCCCCGTAATATTTTTGTCTAAAACTCTAGATAATTTTAATTAAATAGAGGCATTTTACGAATTAATTTGTTTTCATTTCATTCATTATTTATCTTTAAATAGTACATAATTTGTACTGTGGTTACATATACGTGCTAATACAGTTACAAACTAATTACAGTAGCTATTTAAAATTATAAATTAATCTAATTAATGATTGTTCTTCACATATTTCGTCATTTATTTAAAAAATTTTGTCACATTTACGTTAGACAATTAATAACAAAATTTATTTTTGAATACCCTATGCAGAATCTATTATTACCTACAAATTATTACGGAGTACTTCCACAAAAAAATATTCATCCCTTACTAGCGTCCCCAGCAGGTATTTTTATTAACAAGTTACAGCTGAGTCGGCAGCTAGTGGGCTTGAGGGTGGTCAGTATATCACGGGTCCCTCCCCGCGATACACCCGAAATCCCGCCCGCCCCACCGAGCCCGTCGCTTTCCATTGAACGCCTTATAAATTAGACTGGCATCAAAAATAACACGGCTTGGATAAGGATTAGTTGTTGCTGTTCTTGTTTTACCTACATTTTGATAAATTGTTCGGTCAAGTCAGTGGCGGTGGTTCCAAAATATTGAATATAAAACTAAAAATTTTATTTTAGCCAATGTTATTTCCAAATAAACCAATAATGACAACGCTGAGGAAAGTAATTTCAAAAGCTAACGGAACTAACAAGAGCAAATCTATACAAAAATCCATTTATCTTTCCAACAAATTAAATCTTTACAACAATCATTTTGTCTATCCAACAAATCAAATCTTTACAACAATTAATTTATCTATCCAACAATTCACTTATCTATCCAACAAGTCAAATCTTTACAACAATCCACTTATCTATCCAATAAATCAAATCTTTACAACAATCCATTTATCTACCCAACAAATCAAATCTTTACAACAATCCATTTATCTATCTTACAATTCAAATCTTTACAACAATCCATTTATCTATCCAACAAATCAAATCTTTACAATAATCCACTTATCTATTCAACAATCCACTTTACTATCCAACAAATCGAATATTTACAACCTCATTCTATTTGTCATAACTCAATGGCATTCTGTATAATTCTGTAACATATGAAATGACAAACATTGTAAAAAGATAAATACGCATCACGTTTTACTAAAAGTAAGTAGGTGCAAAGGTTGTCAGTAGATTTCCTTGGGTAAATGCTAAATCGTTTATATTTTATTCGTTCTTTTTACCGATTTTGAATCTTCACGAACTTTTTTTTACTGCTTTGTATACCTAAAAATGTGTTTTGAAAAAACCTTGAAATAGTATGAATTTTGGACACAATATTATGACAACACGGAACAATATAGGTTCTATTTAGTGAAGTCTGATTATTCATTATTTTTTGCCAACAGTTTGAAAACAAGGTACGCGCTCTGATCTAAAACGTATTGTAATAAATAACTGTTGCAAGGTATTGTTCCCAGGAGAGAGGCTTCTCCGATTACTTCGCACCCCAGAACATAGGTGGAAACTAGAGAGGCAATCGGCCAACGTGGGAAATGCCCATCTCATACAAGACCTCACTGAGTTTGGGTTCTCATTACCTTGTAAACTCTGGTCCGCCATCAATAGGATAAGGTGCTCTCACAGCCGTTGTGCACACATGATGGATAGATGGGGCCTTAAATAGTCAACGAATGCTACAGCGTGACGCCTGACTAGACCGGCTCGCAGTCCTAGATGTCCAATTCTGATTCCTAACCATAAGAAAGAAGGAGAAGTTTCAATAATCATTTTAAATTTTCATAAATATTTAATATAAGTAACTACAAGTGTCTCACAGTTTGGGCGACATCGGCAGGACGGGCAAAGATGTAGCCAAGCATTTTCACGTGATCTGCAGGAAATGGAGTATAAAACTTCCACGACGGGCGCCAATTATGTGCCGGGTTATACAGGGGACTCTGTGCCGTGATATACAATACTCGCCGTGGCGGGTACATACACAAATAGGGGTGGGCAAACGCTGGTATACGAGATGCTTTTCAATAAGCAGTTGCAAAATAATTCAAGAAATACGAACAAATCACTGAGAAAAAATCTTTCCTGCAGTGATTGCAATTAGAAAAAGAAAATTATTTTGGTATCTTAACAATAAAGCAGGAAATTTAGAGCGCTTGATTACTGAAGCAACAAAAACTCTAGAGAAGTGGCTCTACCATCTTTATAATTTTCACTCCTTTGCAAATGTTTTCATGTAGTTTTAAATTATTAACCGTGTTCTACGCTCATATGTGCAACTTTAGAGAGTGGCTATCCACGTATTATATCTAAGAAAAAACCCTAATAAAGTTCTGCCAAAAAAGATTGTAAAAAAAATGTTCAGTTTATTTTTGCGAGTAAGACGTGTGTTTGATTGACATTATGGCTTTCCTCACAGATCAAATCTTAAATAGAACAGCTGACTGGCTGCGAAGAAATGATTGTCATAAAGGTGTGTTTAAAAGGTGGCACCAACGAAAAAAAATTTCACATTTTTGTTAGGTTTAACATAATTGCTCATCAAAGTTTCGCAGTATGAGTGTGGAACACGGTGTAAATTGTTTACTGTTCTAGTAAAGTTTTGCGGTATGATTGTGGAACACGGTGTAAATTGTTAACTGTTCTAGTAAATTTTCGCGGTATGATTGTGGAACACGGTTTAAATTGTTAACTGTTCTAGTAAAGTTTCACGGTATGAGTGTGGAACACGGTGTAAATTGTTAACTGTTCTAGTAATGTTTCACGGTATGAGTGTGGAACAAGGTGTAAATTGTTAACTGTTCTAATAATGTTTCACGGTATGAGTGTGGAACACGGTGTAAATTGTTAACTGTTCTAGTAAAGTTTCACGGTATGAGTGTGGAACACGGTGTAAATTGTTAACTGTTCTAGTAAAGTTTTACGGTATGAGTGTGGAACACCGTGTAAATTGTTAACTGTTCTAGTAAAGTTTCACGGTATGAGTGTGGAACACGGTGTAAATTGTTAACTGTTCTAGTAAAGTTTCACGGTATGAGTGAGGAACACCGTGTAAATTTTTAACTGTTCTAGTAAAGTTTCACGGTATGAGTGTGGAACACGGTGTAAATTGTTAACTGTTCTAGTAAAGTTTCACGGTATGAGTGTGGAACACGGTGTAAATTGTTAACTGTTCTAGTAATGTTTCACGGTATGAGTGTGGAACACGGTGTAAATAATTGTTAACTGTTCTGGTAAAGTTTCGCGGTATGATTGTGGAATACGTTGTAAATTGTTCTAGTAAATTTTCGCGGTATGAGTGTGGAACACGGTGTAAATTGTTAACTGTTCTAGTAACTACATTTGGCTTCGGTCGGTATTCAACACTTTGGAAGACGGTAAAGGGTACCGCTGCACCGGCAACCACTTATTGGATAACCAAAACCTACGCCACAGGTCACCCCAGTGGTTCGCCACGTTTGATGACTAATAATCTAAACGAAAATATGAAAGAGAACAAGACACATAAAAAAAATAACGGTCGCAACTGGGACTCGAACCCAGAACCTCTTATCTTACCGGGATAAACGCCTTACCAATTCAGCTACTGCCACCTCTTATTTTAACGTCATATTTATCAATCTCATATTCAAGAATATGAGATTGATAAATAATGAATATCTTAGAATTAACAATATTATTTATGACAATTTTTTTGTTGTTGATATTTTTATACTTACTAAAAAGTAATTGAATTTCCCGGAATTGCAGGGGTTTTACGCAGACGTTTTCGAAATATTATGTAGACAGTGACCTTGGTATTGTTTTGAAGGTAAGGTGTGCAAAAATTCAATTTCGGAATAAAACTGCACATTTGTCTAAAAATCAAATCCACGTTGCCCGCCCGGTATCCATCTGCACGCCACAGACAATATCCTTCATATAAATAGATTGAGAAACGTAGATTCCTTAAGCATTTCACTAGTTTAAGACTCCTGTAGCAAAAATTTTGGCAGGATATACAGAACACTTTATGTTGTAGGTGTAGGGGTTCACTCTACAGTATACTTTACTCATATGTATCGCAGTACAGTCGAGAGATAAACAACCGCGTCAGCCCAATATGATTTTATGGCAGAATAAAAGTATAAAGACTTCACTTTGCGTTGGAAGGTACAATTTCGCAAGGTCTCAGGCGCTTACGATTTTCGGTGGAAGTTTAAACAAACTGGTTAACATTATAAAGGCAAAACAAAATATGCTGAGATGATAAAAATTTGCACAACAAGAATATTATTATTAATTATTATTTCTCATGTTGAAACTAACTGGTAGCCAAAATTAAGTGGAAATATCAAGAAAAATGCTTTGTGCGTCTACGGATTTGGTTTGATAAATTTACCTTGAATTTAGAATTATTATTTTCTTTATTATTTTGAAAACGTTCAACTTTCAAAATATAAAAATCAAAAGATGTTTGTTTCTGGGTTTGTATATAAATATGTATGTATGTATATATGCTATGCGTTCTAAACCATTCATCCGATTGCAATGAAGCTTTTCCCCGAAATTTAGTGATTCCCCTTGGCCGGGAGACATGCTGGTCTTCGGCCCCTTATGTAGCAGCATAATTAGTAGTCGGAGGCCCTATTGGGATTGATGAGGTCCACAGGGCAACGCCTGAGGACCTAGACTGGTTCGCAGACCTAGATGTCCCCTTCTGACCCCCCACCATACGAAAGAAGAAGAATGAAACTTTGGGGATTTGAGTGTACAGCCCGCAAAGGTTTCTATATACAAAAGTGAGTTCTGGCATCATGAAATTATGCATTGCTAACTGTTAATCCGATTGGAATAAAAGCATGAATGAATGAATCAGTGGAATTTCCACCTAATACCATGCGAGCAAAGCCGCGGGTAAAAAATAGTCTTATATAAAAAAATCAATTTTCGTTTATTTGTTTGTTCGTATGTTATGCGCTGCCATACCGTTCATCCGATTGTGATGAAACTTAGGTGATTTGTTGTGCGCACGCCCGCAAAGGTTATAGGCTATTATACATAATGGTAAGTTCTGGTGTTATGAAATTTGTATAAATGAAAATGAGTGTATTTTATATTTTTTAGCGGCAGGGAGGGAAGGTTAGAGGGGAAGGGTAATGAAGGAGGAGGGGTTGTGGGAGGGATGATGAGGGAGGGCAAGGCGTAGAAGGAGGAAGGAGATCATGGGAGAGGAAATGCAGGGAGAGATAATTTATTTCTTTGCATTGCAACGCATGCCGGCTACCAACTATTAATAATATAATTTATAAAATATATTTTTAAAAATAACGGTAATAAATAAAATGGTGTATATTTAAACAAAACACTTTTTTTCATTTACCTCACAACAAATAGTTTCGGCACATCCAAGACCCTCTCCGTGACAGTTAGTAGATTTGACCGGTTAGTGGCTAAGTTGGCATCACGTTTGGGTAGCATCGAGGCGTCATGTAGTCAATTCCTCGGCTGGCTTAGTCCTACATTGCAATTCAAGTATTTTTTTCCGCTCACCGTGGTGGAAAATTTTTTCAGATTTTCAAATATTGTCAGGATATTCGAAGCCTAGAAATATTTTTGTTTTTTTTTTTAATTTGTATATTTTTTTTTTCTTTTTGATTGTTTATAACCCGAAGATGGTATTACAGTTATAGGCATGATTGGTGTGATTTGAAGAAAGGTGTGATTTGAAGAAAGCGCCGTAATTTAAATATGACGTGTTATCCATACTAATATTATAAATGCGAAACTGCTCGAGTTTGTTTATGACGCTTAAAAACTATAAAACGATTTGAAAATTCTTTCACCAATAGAAAACTAAATTATATGCGAAGACTATAGGCTGTAAATGATGGTAAGCTCTGGCGTTTTGAAATTATAAATATGAATATATTATATTTGTTATACGTTTTCTGTCGCTAACAAAAGCGGGTATTCGCTAACGTCAGAAAAAAATCGTTTCCATGGAAACGATGTTGAAATATTTGTGGGTTCTAAGCTGGTAGATACTCAGCCCCCTGATGGGCTACTGCTCCAGAAAATTCAAATATTAGAATATTTTTTGTTTTTTTTTGGACAAGCTTCTGTTTTGGAATAAATGTCAGATCAGAGTTCCTACATTAAAAATATAATTCGTAACGATTATAAAGACTGAATAATAAATAATGTAATTTTTTATTATATTTACAAACTTCCAAATATTTAAATAAAAATAAACATCCGAAATGTTTGTAAGCGCATAAATTCCGAACAAATGAACAAAATTGGATAATTCTTTTTCCTTTGAGCTATAGCTTTATGAAATTTAGGTGCCAGGCGAGATGTTTGAAAACTGAATGTAAGGGAATGAATGTGTAGAATGCGGGAGGGGGTGGGGGGAGGGGGGAGGGGGGATAATTGATAAGTGCAAGCGCTACAGTAATTTCCCGTAATACCGTGCGAGCGATGCCGCGGGGAAAAGCTACTAGCTTTATATTTTTCAAACTTTTCTCGACATGGGAATGCCCTAGTGAGATGAGCGGCTCATGATTTTTATTGGATCACACCATTATTTTTTTGAATGAATATAACTACTTCGTTTTACCTAGTCTCAGCTATTGGATGCTTAAAAATATTACGTACATAATTTTTTTATACCGGTAGGGTGAAATATACGAAAGTTGCTTACCGAAAAAATTTGTTTTTATCTTAAAAGCAGATTTTGTATTTTTTTGAAGTCTAGCACAATATTACCATGGTTCCGATTTAGCAATATCAAATCTGTTTCTCCTAAATATATAAGTATTTTGGTGAGATTACTTTGAGAGTAACTTTCAATTAAAATCTTTATCTTTCCTATTTTATTAACCAAATAAAAAAAATATTCGCCATCATAAAATTCATCACAAACTAAACAAAATATCCGTTTCTAGTACATAATACGTAATAATGGTGAAATGAGTTGTGTAAAAAGTTTTAAAGCTGTAAATCTAGAAGATATTCTATTAATGGAAACCTTGATCTTTTAACATGACTTACTGAGTTAACTTTATTCTTATTTTACAGATAAATTAATTCTAATGAAAAATTACAAACCTTAAATGAAAAATTCGAAAGTTTTGTGAAAAATAAGGTAAGGAAAAACAAAATAATTGTGTCCCAGGAAATTTGAAAAGTCGTAACTTTTAATGATAGTGTCGCCGTGTCGTCTGCCGATCTGGACACTGATAGAAACTGAGCAAGAAAAGGCGGAGCAAGAACCGAGACGATGTACAGAGTGGTGGATGAAAGAAGGGAAAATTTTCAGCTTACCAAAACAGAAAAAATATTGATAAATGGTTGCGTCTTAAAAGTTTTTTCTCCTAAAATTTTAAAAACTAATATATATTCTGAGCCTTTGCCGTGCTGACAATTGACAATGTATGAAAGAGGAAAAAAATATAATTAATTTTGTTTTACTATTTCGGTTTTCAGTCCAAGTATTGGAATAATTATCGGTACTGCTGTGTGCTCCGCTAAATCTCCTGACTCACCTGGTTTTGGTTAAATGATCCAGGGAAAAGCAGGGTGGAAGAAGCCTTGCAAGACTTTAAACCAATAAGAAATCTAGGAGGCATAAAAAAATGTATTTTGGAGTGAAGTTATTTTAATATTTTTCATTCATCCGAATTTGTTCAAGATTCAGCTATAATTATCACAATTAATTATTGTCTTATCGTATGCATTTGTGAAAATGTGCTAGTTCAAGTAATTGATGTGTATTCTCGTTAAAAATATTTTACCAAGATACTACCAAATCGACAGTGCTTCAATTAATTTTGGATTATTTTACTAATATTCATTTTGTGCACTTTTTTAGTGTTTTTGAAAAGTTTGATAAAATAATGTGATTTCTTTAATGCTGTCGCTTCATCCCCTTAGCCAGTATTATATTTCGGTTAAAAACATATCGCAAGTGCTGGCCGGCAAGTTTGTCGCGACATCTCCCTTAGTTTTCAACAAAAGTAGACGTTGAGAAATTTAGTGGAACAACTTTTGACACATCCCCAGTTCGGGGAAACCGGCAGTGGCAGCAAGTATATTATTTATTTAAGGTGACCATTTTTGTTGGTTTTTGAAACCAGAGCATTTTCTCCGATTTTCATGATCGTGAATAACTGCAGTCAGAAGGCGAGAACGGTTTTTCTTCGCTGCGAAAACGGAAGTGCATTGTTTAAAACAATTTTTTGAGTAAATGATAATTACACGAGAATGGTCAAAGAAAGACGATGAATTGCTGAATCAACTTTAAGCTTTATTCAGCTGCAAAATTAATTGTGATCTAAGTTGTAGTAAGTGTTTCGACGGGAATATAAAAATAACAAGAAACGACAGGAAATTATAGCCGAAAAATATTTTTTTAACCGAAAAAAAAACTCGTTATGTGAAAAAAGGAAATATATACAGCAAACGATATAATACGAACACGATTCATAAATCGACGTTTTAGGAACATGATTTATCGACAGAAATCGACATTTTAGGGACATGATTTATCAAAAAATTGATTGAAGATTTATAGAATTTGAAAATAAATTTAAATACCAAACCAGTTCCTTTTGTGTATTAGTTTCAGTACCAGGATAAGGGCCACAAAACCGTACTGGAAATACCAGTACGAATGGTCGCCTTTTATATAAATATCCAAGTGTAGACCGAACAACGTTACAGGAAATTTTTCGCTTATACCTTGATATTTAAAAAAAAGTTTGGAAAAAGAATCGTGTTGAAAAATGTAATTAAAATATTAGATAAAAAAATCACGATTTTTATGAAAGATTCCATCGTTGCAAATAGTAGGTAAAAAATTGTTTAAATTTTTTTATTTGCATAATATCCATTCTTCTATCCATCGTGGGTACTTCACGTACACAATCCTTTACCAGTAAAACTATGCCCCCTAGAAGAAATATGAAAATAAAAGCAGGCGTTTCTTTGGAGACAAGTGAAAAACCTGTTTAGTAAATTTTTTCAAGTCAAGTTTTGATAAAACAAATTTAGTCATTTTTTTCTTGCAAATTGTAGGACATAACATTAAATCCTTGTGACTAAAAATTATGTTAAATAGCCAATAAAATAACATCCCCTTATTTTCATGAGTTTTTATGAAATGACCTGTTTTGGATTGTACGAGGTAGAACAATGAAAGTCGTCGTTGATTTATGCCCCTAATAACATAATATTAGAATGAAAGTTCTTTATTAAAGTCGTAACTTAATTGTAATGTTACTAATTTTAGACAGAGCAGGGAAAGGTTTTCGTTTACGGATTTTGCACAATTATTAACATAGCTTTGGTTTATTAATTTACGTGATAAAATATAAAAAGGACGTTTTTAATTTATTTTGAGTAAATGAGCTAAACCCATTTTCACAAAAGAAATAAATATAAGTTGGAACTGTAGGTTAGTGTTTGGTGTACCTTAACCTTCACGCATTTCATATTATTTTGTTCTGAAGGGGTGGGTCGATTAAAACCGATTAAAATAAATGTTTATAACGTAAGTAGGTATCAGCGACACGCGTTCATAAAAGCTGTGCCTAACCTAAGAAAAAAGAATCATAAAAATGAAGTAAAATATTATGACAGAAAAAAATTCTCAAATTTCAGATTTTCACAGCTTCCCCAAAGATGACTTCCCCAAAGCCTTGAGAAATTATTTTCTTGGGAGCTTCCCGTGTGGATTTAATGATTAAGAAGTGGCTATTTTTAAATGTTCATTGCGCAATAATTTGTACCCGAATTTTAAAACTGCATTTGGTCAAATACTGGTATGTATTATTTTTAAATTTTTTTTATTTATCTTTAACAAGCCACAAATAAATAGCTTTTTACAAACAGCCTTCTGTTATAATAGCGTTTGATTTTAAATGTAAAGTAGAAACACTAATCCTCCAGATGATCCTTGATACTTAAGACACGATAATGGCACAATTTATTTAAGGCTTGATGTTAGGATTTAGTTGATTCTGAGGTAAAGCTTCTTCATTTAATTAATTGATGCAAAGGGGACAAATTGAGGGCTCAACGTGGAAAGTACTTGTTACTTGCTTACTGTCTTGTATGTTTCTAATTCAATCATTAATATTCAAAAATAAATCATTAAATATATGTTATGCTGATCCAATTTATTCTACAGTCCTAGTTCTTAGGCTTAGTAGTTCTATAATAATAATAATAAATACATGTGTCATATTAAATACATGTAGGATTACGAAAGATTTTTTAAATATTTATATTGAGGGATCGGTAGGATTTATCGGTTCAGTTAGGAGTTCTGTCGAGCCGAACCCTCTGATATGAAAATATCTGGAGTCGGTGAAGTATTTTCCCATATGGTCTCTGGTAGGTTGACGTGTTGTTCTTGTATAGTTTTGTATTTAGTATACTTATACAATGCAATTACATCGCGTGAGTTGACTAGATTAGCATTTGTGGAAAAGTGTGTGGAAGGATTAAGTTTTTCCTGTGAGGAAGATTTAACCCGGACATAAAATCTAGAGAACAATTAAAAAATATATCTTTATTCAACGAGAATTTGCAAGATTTATAACTAAAAAAGTACATGTAACAATGGTTTAAAAGTTACGTAAGTACAAAAGTTAACAACAGAAAATAAATATACATACAAACAGTAGGTACTTGAAGAATAGAAATTTATAATTATACATTTAGGTTTCTCGTAACCTGCCTCACTAGGCTAGCCTGTGTTGGGGCAGTCATTTTACTACTTGTGTACATGCCTACACTTATATCACGCAATATATTGGTTGCATTAATAATAACAAACCACATTGGTACAATAATAGCAACATTGGTTTCGTTACTAATTTAGAATTTGTGTGAGTGCACCGGTAAAGGCCCTGTCATTATTTTTTGTACAAATTTTTGTATTGTTTTTAATTTTTTTTTTGTGAATCACATTATTTTATTCTAATTGAAAGAATGTTGTAAAGTCTAGTTGCAAGGTATCTAAAGTTTCGTTGACCGACGGTAGTATGCGTTATGGGAATTTTAGTCTTTGTTATTGTTTCGAGTACAGCGAGTATTTAATCTTTCTTCATAGTATTTATGTATATTTGTGTATAGATGAGTGGGGATTATATCTGCCAAACGACTTTTAAGACTAAAAAATATTTTATATTAGGAAAATCAAGCAATTAATACATCTACTTCGTGTGCCCTATCAGGTCGCCCCGACTTGGCGATAACAATGGAAAATGTCTCTCTATCTTGCGCTGCCCGGAACAGCTCCTCCACACTTCTAACACCGGTCCACTCTCGTACATTTTGTAGCCAAGGCATTTGTCTCCTACCAAGCTCTCAGCGACTTTTTAACTTGCCTTTCAATATTAATGCATAAGAGGTTAAATATTTAAAAAAGGAGAGAATGTATTGTTTGCCCATAAATTTTGTCTAATTTATAGCAAAATATATACTCCACAATGTACAAGAGCTGTCTTAAAGCACTTTTAGTTCATTCTTGTACCTTTAAGATATTAAAAATGATTGTTAACAAAACAAAACCATTCCTAGAAATGACATAATTAAATCTTGTTGGAAGCGCAAATCCTCCACGGTTACTTTGAATAAATAAAATAATATTGGAGTGACAATGTAAACATCTCTCTTGTATGTATTTATTTATAATTTAATAAAAATATTTCACAAAGAGGTCGGCCGTAGTTAATTATCCATCCAACGATTTACGAGGACCGCGAAGCTAAATCAATCTTCAGGAGATTTAAAAAAAACCCACAGTCAAATTAACGTTTCAATGTTGTGCGTACAAACTTCAGAATTATTCGGATTTTTAAGCGTTAAATAAACACAATTAATTCTGGATGACAATGAGTAATACAGGAGTTCAAACGTTGGGGCAAACAAAAGAAAGGGATTAGTCTCCAAAGAAAACAAATGACTAAAACAAAAGAATCTCTCTGATTGTATGTTTAATTTATCTCGACAGCAACAACACGAAACTGCGTTGAAAATGTTTTCAAAACAAACAAGAAGATAATACAAATGATAAAATTCCGAGTCTTATAATTTCCGATTTGTGTTACAAACGCCATCAATCTTGTAGGCTGCCAAAATATCAGTGTTATTAGGGAGCGGACGAGTTGAACTAGGTATTCATTATTAGAAAGTATTGTGCTGTAGTATCTGCACACACTGAGACGATTGGTAGCCAATTTTTAGATGGCTAAAATTTTGGAAATGAAAAATGTAGAGTTGTTACGGGCTACAGCCTGCAAGGTAAAGAGTGTCCCAATGATAGCCAGTTTTTAGCATCGGATATCCATAATTCTTATATTTTATTATTAAGAACTAAAAATAGTATTAAATTGTTCTTTAATAATAAATACACTAAAAAAATCAAAGTGTGCAATTCACAAGCAATAGAAACCTGAACTCTTCAAGAGTGGGGAGGCGACGAATCACCGCACAAATAACAATAATAACTAAAATCTGTACAGCGCTATTTTGTGTTATTTCACCTCAAGTGCATGTAACTATAAAACATCTAAAGTGTTCCTTACGAGTCCTTACGAAATATTGATCAAATAATATGAAACAAAGAATATAAGTACATACATACAATGCCAAGAGAACAAAATTAACAATAACAGTGCTGTTTTGGCTCAGGTGGGTGGCACAGAAAATGATAAACAAAATCTCACCAAAAGGAGCCTTGCAAAGTGAGCTCGTAATCAAAGCGGCCAATGTGGTAACCTTTCATTCTATCTCATTCTTTCGCAGGCTAAATCCCATAGATATATGTGTTTGTCTATTTTCAGTGTCGTTTCCGTTTCATTGAGTTTCAAATCGCAACGGTGCTAAAGAAGTTTCACTTCAAAAACTATTTGCGTTTTTGCTTAATCTCACTTAGATATATTTGGGAGAAAAACACATTTTTATTTTAGCGATTACAAAGTATCTAAAGAAGCTATGAAAATTCTCTGTGCTTTTAGACAAATCTTAGACAGGACTCTTTTGCGATTCCAACATAGCTACAGTAATAAAATGAGTTCTAGGAACTAATAAAAGTAGCCACAAAATAACTTCTAGGACCTTTCTTCACACCTTGTCTCTCATTTTCGTCCATCCTGTTATAATATTTCCACACCGTGCGTAGAAACTAGAAATTTTCCAAAGTTTTAAGTCCAAGTCGCAAGGTTTCCCCAATGAATTGCATAAACGGTAGTTAGTGGCTCGTACCTAGTACCTAAGCACTACGCACGATCACGACGTTAACGAACCGCAAACATATTTAACATTAATAAATTCACCACAAAACAAACTAGTTAGCAAGTATTTATTAATTGGATGTTAAGTTAATCTGCAAGTGTTGAGCGGAGGGAAGGCAGATATGGAGCGGCCCGTTGATGACTTGTCGGAGCTAATTGTGGCTAATTGTCCGATCACGCACGACCGTGTGTTTGCAAGAGGAAAACACCGTACACTGTATACTGTATACGTATAATAGTATTCACGGAGGTACTTTAAACCTACCTCGTGCCTCGCACGGAGGGCAGGGGAGCTGCTATTTATTATTTATGGACGTCATAAATATTAAGTGAACAAATTCCACAAAACAGCATTAAACTTAATACGTTAAGTGTACTTTCAGGGGACTGCGTATGATTTCGACCTTCAAAAGTGTTAAATTAATGATATAACCCTATAATTCAGTAAATTTTTCACTTAAAAGGCGATTACCTCGCATCAAATGAGGTGTTAATGATTTTTTGGTATGTTATACACGACGGAGGTCTAATGAAAAAAAAAGGTTTTCGATCTCGGCCGACCTTCAGATCTTTGTCAAAAATCCAAAAAACCGAGAAGTTTTTTTTTACTTTTTCGTTTCGATTTTAACCCGAAAATTTTTCAGTAAAAAATGTTAGATTATTTTTTGAAGTAGACAAATTTGCTACAGTTCAAAAAAACCTGTGAACTTAATGGTTGAGACACAGCTGTTCAAAATTATTAAAACTTTTCGTATGGTTAATTTTAGCAATTTTAGTGGTAATAACCTGGAAAGCTGTGAAATACCTCCCGGGGTTCAGAAAATTCAATGAATACATACCTGGTCTCAAAAGTGACCCCCCCCCCAAATGTTCATCTGCCTTATGCCAAAAAATTGGCCATCGAAAGTGACAGTTTTACGAAAACAAGATCAGTGTGTTGAAAACTTATTTTTTTAGTTTTTATTTAGATTTTTTTGTAAATTTCAATAATAATATTGTGTTTTAAATTTCAAGTCCTTATCTGATGATGCTTTATTTATTCTTAAAAATTAGTATTTGCATTCTTTAACAAAAAAATAAGCCTTATGGGTAAAAATTGGCATAAACTGAAAAACGGTCAAAACTTTCGCGGTTTTTTGGATTTTTGACAGAGATCCGGAGATCGACCGAGGTCGAAATTTTTTTTTCATTGGTCGTTCGTCATGTACAACATATCAAAAAATCATAACAACCCTATTTAACGCAAGGTGAAATGCTTAAACTTAGTGAAATTTTTTTTTTTTATGAGTATGTTTATTATTTTTTCCATTTTTGTTCATTTTGACCACATGAAGTGAATAAGTTTGAACTATCGTTGAAATTAAAAAGGTAGGCTTTTGGCGATCAAACTCGGTTTTCAAATATGTTCAAATTAAATATAACCTTAAAATTTTGAAAAGTTGTGAAATGTTTATCTGGTAATTTTTACGTTGTAAATACTCGTAGATATTTTTTTCTGTGTTGGCTTCTGAAGGCATTTTTGGAAATTGGTTAACTTAAAGACCATTTATTTTATAAAAAAAAAGAAAATTTCTCGTAACATTACCCTTCAACGCATTTTGAAGAGTTTATCAATTTAGTTAATTTCTTTAAAACAGGCGCTGTCCGAACGAAAAATGATAGAGTCCCTGAAAGACAATATTTGTTTTCATATTGTTTTTTTTTATTACCGATTCCCACGACACATATCATATCACCTTTCAGAAGATATTTTCAAATATTAGTAATGAAATATCTACCCCACGAAGTTTTCCCATTTAAGTGTTTACTTAAGCTGTTGACAATAAATAGGTACCTTCCAAAGGTGATATAACTCACACATTTACAGGAAGTGAAGTGACACGAAACAACCACCATGAACACTTCGCAGAACTTTAAAAATAATATTAACAACTCTCAATGAAAACATGAATCCGCCAGATTCAGAAATATAAAAAGGTAACGATCGCAACTGGGTTTTTCAAAATGAAATTTATAAGTTTCGAGAAGTTATCCCTAATAAAAGTATCAAATGTTGTTAACATTTAATAAAATATGTGTTATTATTGTAATATAAAGATATAAAATGTCTGCTAAAAAGTAAGAAGAATATTAACATTGTGGGAACCCAATCTGTTCCCGCTAATTTCGGTTGTATTACTTACTTTGTTCCTATGAAATTCTCAATGAAGAGAATATAATATTATCTCATTTTTAAAAAAATCTCACTTACTCCAAAACGGTCAATTTTTTCATCTGGTTTAAAACACGTAGTTGAAGACGTGTTAGGCAGAAATCTTACCTGTGAACAAGTGAGAACAAACAATTAACATTAATTATTATAACAATTTAGCATGCATTCGGTTGAGGCCAGAATAATTAGTTCTGAAGTAATGAGGCTAGTGAGAAACAATCTGCTACTCGTAAGAATGAGCTACTTTTTTTTAATTTTAGTGTCACAATGCATATTTAAGTACTTTATTATAATTAATTTCATACAACGAAATAAGAAGATTAAAAGACTACTACTGAAGTATTAAATTTATGGGATATAAATTATTCACATTTTGCAAAGAATTAAAAAAAATATTAAATAAAATATCATTTAAGAAGAAGAAAACAATAATAATCTAAACGAAAATATGAAAGACACCAAAATAGAAAAAGATAATGGTCGCAACTGGGACTCGAACCTAGAACCTCTTGACTAACCGGGACGAGCGCGTTTACGCCGTAATTCCGCATTGCCACCTTCTGTGAAACCGTCATATTTGTCGATCTCATATTTAATATTTTAGAGTAAACAATATTACCCAATTTCAACTATTTTTTTCCATATTATAGCAACTATCCTTTTTATAGGAAACAATCATTTTAAGAATTGGTTTCTAGATAGCGTCTCATTTATATGGAACTATTAACCTTTTTATAAAAGTTTTTATAAAAGTCTTGTTCTCTTTCATATTTTCGTTAAGATTATTATTGTGATCTTCTTCTTTAATGATTTATTACAATGATGGGAATAACCCGGAAAAATTTAAAAAGAGAATTTTTTTTATAAAAAAATTGAAAAGAAAATAGTTCATTTTAAGCTATTTATAATTATTGAATTTAGATGGTGCCACAAAGTTATTTCTATATTAAATTTAGTTTATTTATTAGATTTGATTTAAATACTATTTATAAGATTAAGTTATTCTTTCGGATAATTGCATAAACGTTTTTGTGAGGTCCATTGATTTTCATCAGCCAAATAACTGAAAATGACCTTGCTAAATTAAATAAATGTCTCATTATTGCTCGACGGTAATTGATTACTTTTGAAGGTACCAATTAAATTTTCAAGTGCAAAGATCTAAAAAATTCTCTTTTGTAACTAATAATATTATGATATATTACGGGATTATGATTTATTAGATTAGGATATTAGATTTTTTGCTTATAACCATTAATTCTCTTCCCATTACGAAAATGTTATCTGTCTCATTGTCTGATCACACACACACTCATTCACGGTAAAAATTTCAATAGAATTCCGCGAAAGTTTTTAAGATTTCTAATTTTATGGTGAACATTCCCTTAGATCAAATACACTACACTTTTTTATTAAACACCTCGAATACAATAAATACTGCGAACAGGAAGATGTGAACGTATTTTCAAATTCAATAATTACCTTCAGAAGGAACCTGTACCTACATAGATATCCCTGACGATCTCCTTTATTATTTAATATGTATTATAGTATGTGTGTGTACATATACATATATATACATGTGTGTGTACATATACACTCACGTGTATATGTACACACACATGTAAACGTCTCGTTCATTATTTAATATGTATTACGTAAGTGTATATGTATACACTTTCTAATGTTTGGTATTCCTTGTTTTATGTACGTACTTGTAATATAATTTATACATCATACTAAGAATGTTGATATAACTGGTGCACTCACCTTTAATTGGAATTGTCACTGTAACCATATTCGAATTGAAAGCAAATGTAATAATTATATGTGAGGTATTTTGTTGGCGAGTCAACAAATAAAATAAATAAATAAATGAAAAGATATTCACTTTAGGATCGACGAAGGATTGGCGACTTATGCCTCTTTTTTTAAATTGTAAATTTGGAGCTCGATATTACGAACTCCTTAAAAGATATATTATGGTACCGACACACTATACATAAGGACCTATTTCATTATTCAAACAATATCGACATTTTTAATATAAAAATTCAATGTTTAAAACATACCTAAATAAATCATTCATATATCTAAAAATGTTTAGAAATGTATCAAAATTTATTCAAATTGTAAACCATTGTTTATTACTAAACATTGTATAAAAAAAAAATTCCATTATAATATGAATCCAAAGTAAAAGCCCTATGGACGTATAAAAGAGTAAGAAAAATATACATTGTATTGAAATTTATTATTTCTCTTTTATTCACGTAGCACTGTTAAGTGATATTTCACTGAATAGTGTTGGTAAAAAAACTGATAAAATGAAATTAAATATATTAAAGAATTTTCACTTTTATTATGTAAATAACTACCTGCAACGAAATTTCGGGAAATGGTTACTAAAATCTGTTGAATTTACGTGAGCATAATATTTTATTTATTTATTTATTGAAACTTACAGTGGTGACGCCGAGGACGACTATAAATACGTCGGAGTCTGTGTGAAATAAAAGTGGGTTTTATTAAAGACCGTCCACAAAGGAATAGAATTCCGGGAAGTCTTTATCCTGCGCCAACCATTAAATGATACTGCATCCCCGAATAAAACCACCCGTTAGCACACTATTCTGTGGAATTTAATCGAGGAATATTTTATGGTAACAAGGGTGGCCGCATTAACTGGATATCTAAAATATAATTAACGATACGATAATATCACATTAATTTAGGAGGCGGATAGGTACCGCCGCAGAACCATATTTTAGATATCGAACACGCCAGTCGTAGGTCACCCCGGGTGGTTAGCTACTTTTAACGACTTAGCAGGGGTGCTTGGGTTCATGGGGAGAGGTTTGTCAAGGTCTTGGGGGCGAATGTGTTTGCCCACCTACTGCGTGGCGGGTCGGGTCTGGCTCTCCTAACCTATCGCCTAGCACCGTGGAAGGGATGAATTCACAAATACGTCACTTCTGGACAGATTGCCCCCTTATTACTACCCCCCTCATAAACTTTTTTCTTTACTAGAACATCCTCTTCTCCATTTCCCTAAAAAAAACCCACCCAAGGTCATGACACAGGGTCTTAGTTCACCTACTGTTGTTACTGCTTTCAGGCGATTTCGCATTATTGTAAATTTTCTAAAAATAAGAATTATTAAAAAAAGTTCATAATTTTTGTCATTAATCGAACTTTTTCTAATCCGATTAAATAAAAACGGGATAACGACAAAACTATTTTCAGGATTATACGAAGTGGTTTTATGATTATCAAGAAAATGTTTTTGCTCAAATAAAATGCATCTATTGGACTTAGACTTCAAGACATAAATATGATACATGTTCTTCGTTGTTATTTTGTGAAGTAAAGGGAGAAAATAAAACAAATATTTATCCTGTTTTGTCACCGAAGAATGCTCGCAATCATGCTAAAACAATATAAAACGTTAACTAAAAAGCTTAAAACAATTTTTTTTTAAAGACATCACCATACCATCACATTTGATTATAAATTATTTATTTTCTCACAGATAACTAAAAACTATTTAACTTAATATCACTCATAAATAATACTGTCACATCCTAAAAATCCCATTTTATTCAATTTTAGGCGTTCACACATTTAATAGGTTAGAGAATATATGGGTTCACTTAAATACCGATACCCCAAAACTATTAGACATAAAAGAAAAAACCGTATGTGCCTACGAATGTAACACATATGTGACAAGTTGTAAAATTGGTCCTATAAATGGCATTAAATCGGCAGCTAAAAGTGGCCATTGGATCTGCAGTAAAGGGCCGGCAGAGGGCATTAATGGATAGGGCAGGAAACGGAAAAGGTCTCCTGGGGGGAAAGGAATTCCCCTTATTATAACGGCGCCATCTGTGAAAGTGAAATGACGATGCTAAATTCCTGAGATATTTTTACAGGGGAACGTTTACATGCTTTTTTGTCAAATTGAAAAAGGAATCACCCTTCTTTAGATACTACCAATTCTGCTACTAAACGTTTCACCCATTTTCCTAAAGTTTTATAGTTTGACGCGAGGACTAGAAGAGAGAAAATAAGAATTTTATATTATTTTCAATTGGCTTTAACATGATTTTTGTTAAAAATTATATTATTAAGCCGCCGCTACACAAATTTCTACGGATTTCTTACAGATGTACCAAGCATATATACATTTGAAGTTTGTATAAAACATTTGAAGTTTTTAAGCTCTTAAAAAAATATATATAAATTTTGAAGATAGTATCTTTACATTCCTTACGCCGAAACGCAAATTATATGAAATTCCCTTGATAGAAAAAAATCGCAAAGTATGCTCCGAAAATTATTATAAACACGTTCATTTCACATATTTTTGAAGTTTGAAAAAATTTACAGTATTTCTTTAAATGCTATTTTAGACATTCCCACGAGATTTTTGCTCTATTTTAAATGAGTCGTGTTTTATTTAACATTTTCAAAATTTTCGCTTCAATTTTATCGTTTTAAACATTAGCGAGCTTTCTCCAACATTCATAATTACATATCTCTAGATCTTCTTCTTTATGAGCGGCGATACGGTGCCTTAAGCTTTTTTATAAAATCATTTTTAATATTTAAAAAAAAATTATCCATATATTCTTATCAACTAACACAGAAGGAATCTTACCGTTTCTTTTGTATAAGAAGAAGCTTTTCTTTTAAGACGAGAATATTTAAATAGACTTTTTTTTTAATTCCAAACTTTTTCAACCTTTTTCATAAAATCAAATTCCAATAAACAGTGAAGAAAATCGAGTTTTAATTGACCGAGATCTGAATAAATGTCTTCCTTATTTAAGATCAGGGATTCACTTAAGATATTCAATTCTGTGGAAATTATGCAAAGTCACGATTCCCGCTTAATCTTGCATAAAGAAGTAAAGATACAAGAAAATGGAGCCGTTTTACTAATAACACTGCGAAGCTTTGTCAATATTTTCAAACAAATTTATCACATCCGCTAACAAGATGTAAAATAATAAAAGTCTTGTAATTGTGAAAATTTATTATGACAAGATATCTGAGTTTATCTGAGCACTAGCTGTTACAAGGGTCGTTTTACAAAATTATTTTATATTGAGCTCACTTAACGAAATGTTGAATTTAAATAAAAAAACTTCTTTAATTATAGTAAAAAACTGTTTTCTATTTTTTTTGTATTTCTTGGGCATTAACTGTATAACAATTTCTAGACATTTTGTTTCGAAGAGTTTTAATTTTCAATGTACATTTACATCCGTGTTATTTCACTAGCAAACTTAAAAATGAATTAAAAATTCTATACTAGTACAAAAATTAATTAGATTTAATGCATAGAATTTTTAATTTAGTTTTAAGTTTGCTAATGAATGACAGGGATGTGTCGAAACCGGTAGCAGAAAATTTAAAGTAACAAATGTACATTTAAAATTAAAACTCTTCAAAACAAACCGTTTTCTAATTTGAAGAAACATTAATTTAAAAACATGTTGATAATTTTTATTAAGTAGTGACGAAAATGAAGATTGTTATTTCATTTAATTAACGTAAAACAACTTAGTGTTTTATGTTTAAGAAAATTTTGTGGTTAATTAGATTTAATTTCTTTAAAAACGTTTTGAATAACAATAAACACTGACCTGTTTTAAAGAACAAAGATAAATTGCTGTTTCTCATCACTTTTAAGTTTTCTACATTTTTGTATGAAACATGTTTTTTTTTAGTTAAAAAAAATAAATGAAAGGCTAAACTTCAAAGTCAAAGAAACAGTAAAAACTATTAGCAAATTTATATCGGAAGGTAATTATAATAACCATTTGCTTGGTGAAATTAACAGCCGCAGTCAAAGAAAGGCTTTAAAATAACTGCACTTCAAAGAGCAGCCGCTAGATGCCACCAGAGCCGTAAGTGGATTACAAAGCTATGGTCACAGTTCATGTTTTAATGGATATGGGTGTGACAATCAATTAATTACTCGTGTGAACGGCACGTTACGTTCCTTGTTCAGAAGAAGCAGTTAAAAAGTACTTGTTCTAATTTACCATTTTTACCGAACGACTTTTTATTTTTATATATATTTTAGAATCTACCTTTTTTTTAAAGACAGAGAAACATTCCCGGGCTACGAATAACCTGACAATATTTAAAAAAGCTTGCATCACCACCATAGTAAGCGAAAAATGATGCTTGTGCCGTGATGGAGGAATTAGCCAGGCGAGGAATCGACCTGACGACGCCAAGGTCAGACCAAAACGCGATGACAACTCAGGCATTTCAGAATGATTCGGGAAAATACAAAGGTACGCCCAACGCTCTACAATAATTGAATTTTTTTCATTTGGATTAGACGCGCATTCAATATTTACCTAATACGATACCAAAACCAAAATCTGATGTTTAATCTTTTCCAGCGATGTTTAGAGATCAGAAAATAAACGAAAAATATTTTAACAGTGAATATTATTGCATAGGTCTTTTGCAAATTTGTATTGATTTGTAAGTAGGTACTGAGGTAAAATATTTTTTGCGTATGGTCTGTGCCCGAAATTTTATAGCTCACCCAGTTATAAACCATTTCATTCTGAACGAATCTTCGTATCCCGCCTTCAAAAATATTTCATGAGTTCGCTACTGCGTCTTAAAATCTACAATCAATGCTCCATATCGATTTCGTTAATATTTTTGCTTTATTTAAACCTAATTTCTTATTTTAAATTAGTTTCTCAGTAAACTGGTTCAAAGGTTAATAAATCAATTTAGACATCTTCAAAATTGAGATTAAGATTCGTACAAATAAGTCGTCTCAAAGTGGTTAAACCATAGTATGAAATGGCCTTTTTAGCCGAAACAGCTGTAATAAAAACAAAAAACTAAAATACTTGCAGAAATTGATAATAACATCGTTAATTTTAAACAATTAAATTTTCAAAAAACCAATCTTTGATATTCAGTAATTTAGAAGACATGTTCATGATCATTTAATTTTACATTCCCGTTTTCTAAGATTCGGGACTTTTAAGGCAGGGATTCGATTGCTTCCTCTATCATGCATACTAGTCTAAATCAAAACATTCCCCAACAAAATATCTACCAAAACCTAACCTAACCTAACAAAAAAATGGGGCAAAGACATCCTGCAAAGAAAATAAATTATTGTTGTCTGTATAATTTTTTCACGTTTAACCATTTTTGAACAATAATTTATCGTCTTTACAGGATGTCTATATTATTTTTGTCCCATTTTTTTAAAGTAAGTTAGGTTAGGATTGTTGGAGGGTGTATTATGAAATTGAACAGACAAATCATGTTTTACGTTACTTCAAATCAAATCATTCATATGAGGGCATATTATTCTGATTGTTTGATGTCCATGAAATCTGCCGGTTTCTTGTCATGAATGGACCACACCAGGTCGATGTGCGACTACACAAGGATTGCTTGATTTGTGGACACGTCAGAATAGCTGACATTGATCGCCAACGCAGTAGATATATGACATAACAATAGAACATCAACACTCACATACACACACCAATGCATCAACCTGTTCAAAGACACGTCATACACATGCCTTTTGAAAATTATAATCACATGCAGATTATGAATATAGATATATAAATCCATAAAAATGTACGAGAAATGATTTATTCTTCAGTTTAGCGCATCTTTGCAAGGTATGAAGGTACTTTCATGCAATTTGAATATTAAGAAATAATATACTATCATAATTTTGACGGCCCCATGGTTGAGGGATAAGGCACTCGAGTAGCAAACTGGAGATCGCGGGATTAAATCCGGTCGTGCGCAAGAAAGTTTTAATATATTTAGTCGTGTTATTTTACAATTTAAAATAATACGCATATTACATAGTATATTTGCAGCATGTTCCAGTAAGATACCCTTAGTAAGACCACCGGCCTTAGTAGTCCAGCAGCAAGGCTCTTGACTCGCAATCCGAAGGTTGCGGGATCGAATCCCGGCGTGGCAAATAAATTTTATTTGATTAATTTGTGTTATTTCACAATTTATTCATTTAAAATTATATATAGTATATTTGCGACACGCTCCAGAGTGGAAGATACTCTCAGTATCGCCCTGGTGTAAAACCACCATTCAGAATTGAAACGTTGCTTGAAATGGCTTCAGCCGTATTTGGTGACCAGATCTGAATAGCCAGGTACTTTCCACCTTCCTCTCCACCATCTCCTTCCCCTCCTCACTACCTTCAGCCTCACAACATACCCCAATTGGGGATGCCATAGTCTCACTGGCTCCAGACGGGAGCAGTTGGGACCCTTGCGCGGTATTCATATAAAAAAAAAACCATGCAGAATTGACACATTGTTTGAAACGGATTCAGCCGTGTTTGGTGACCAGGTCGGAATAGCCAGGTACTTCCCCGACTTCCTCGCCTCCACCTTTTTTTATTTTCTTTATGTGAAAATCTCACAAGAGTCTCAGCTGCTCCCGTCTGAAACCAGTGAGAAATGGCATACCCAATTGGGGTATGTTGTGAGGCTGAAGGTAAGTGGGGAGTGGAAGGAGACGGGTAAGAGGAAGGTAAGGAAGTACCTGGCTATTAAGATATGGTCACCAAACATTGCTAAAACCATTTCAAGCAACGTTTCAATTCTGAATGGTGGTCTTACACCAGGGCGATTCTGAGAGTATCTTCCACTCTGGAACGTGGAACTACTTCCCCTCCTACAACATACCTCAATTGTGGAAGCCGTAGTCGCACTTAATCCAGGCAGTTAGGGATAGTTTGGACTCTTGTGCGGTTTCACGTTAAAAAAAATGTATGTAGAAATGAATTATCATCGTTCACAGAAATTTCGATCTATGAGATTATGTCAGTTATGAGAAACTAAATACAATGGAAAGAAAATAAATTACATCATAACTTAGAAGAATTGTTATTAATTTTGTGAGATAAAAATGTTCACTTGTAGCCACTGATATTTAAACTGACTTTATCGTTATAATGTCATAACTTTATTCAATTAAATGGATTGCTTCTGTGAATACTGAAACAACAGAACATTTTAAAGTTGCAGTATTCCAGTGATATGAAAAGTGTACTTAAAGTTTATATGACTTTTATTACTTCAACCAAGTTGGAATATAATCACTTCATCATATCTCAGCAAGAATTCATCTTCATTTTTCAATCTCGAAGTCTGAACCTCGGGTCTGTGATATTATAGGTTTATCTGTGATATTATATGAATCCAAATTCATGATTCTCTCCGGCTTCGGTATCAGGAGCGCATCTGTCACTACAGATGATAGAGAAATATTATTGAAATGTGTTCGTCTTGCAATTGAATTTGCATCTTGAACTCGAAATACTCGAAATTGCATCCAAGTACGGCACACTCATTGAATTTATATTTAAACTACATAAATTAGAGACAAAGTTTCGAGCATCTACCTAAGAAGATTACTATTTGGTGACGTAACCATGTAATTGTGTATTATCTGACAAATCTCAAGGGGAAAAACAGAAACACATACCTACTTAAATATATAAATATGTGAAATAAAACAAGTTCTGAAAATGTGAAAGGTTTTATTAAATTAAGTGTAGACAATATAAGCGAAACTCAATCAAAAATCTGGAAACAGAAAAATCAGAAAAAGATATTTGCTCCTCTGGAACTCTAGCCACTTCTCACAAAATCGGCGCTATAAAAAGTATCCAATTGCGTACCCATATTATTAAATAGAATTTAAACCTTTATGTGTACATATTTTAAAGGGTTTCTAATACCTTTTTTGTTTATTTTTGGAACAACAGAGTTGACAAGCGAGATATTTCATTAGAAAATTTATAGAAAACTTTACGTGCTTTAAAAATAAATTGAATTTTCCGGGAAGTTGAGAAAGCTTTTGTATTATTTTTTCTCTAAAAATTAATATCCTCAGAGATAAATCATTGATTGTCTCATTTCTTTTAGACAGCAATATTTCTCTCTTCAGCAGAAGGATATCAAAAACTTTTCTAATAAATCATGATTGACACGACATCCTGCTTCCTTCCGGGTGTGTTCAGGAAGTAAGTACTAGGAGTGCAGCAGTCGCAGCGGATAACCGAGAATTTGATTGCGATGGATTGGACGTGATCGAAGTTTAAAAACTTTATCGGTTTGTCATTTATCAATCGAAATTAAGTCCAATGAGATAGCACTTGTGACGGGAGTTAAAAACTGAATTATCGTTGATACTCCGGGGAGCAGAATGGACAAGGAGAAAGAACTAATCAAAACTTTCCTCCGAGAATTAAAAGTCGGCGCCACCACTTGAAAGAGTCCTGCCACTTATAAACAAAAAACCTACAAAAATTTTACCAATCTATTTGTCGCACTGTTTTTAAAATTCATCAGCACGTAGATAACTCGTGGGTAGTATTTAAACTGTATGGAAAAGCAGTCATCCGTTTGGAGAATATTTTGGAGAACTTTATTTAAATGTGCGTCGATCTAAACAATGAATTTTTATAATCACTGAATCAGTCGAAGAAGTTGTAGAAGTAGTAGAATGTACTTTGTTTCAATTATTTATCCAAAAGTTTCTTTATAATTTAAACTCGCGTCCTGCAGACGATCCAGTGTGTCACTGTTTTATTTTATTGTTTGACTCAAACTAGCCAAATTCAATAGCTTTTTCATAATAACTGCGACGGTTTTCGATAAAATGACCAGGATTAAGACCGGTACAAACTTATTCCCGATTCAATATTTATGTTCAAAATTGTAAATGGTAGAATAGACAGTCCTGATTTAACTAAGCTCATTGAATTTCATATACCCACGAAAGCCACTCGTTCTAAAATCCTGTTTAAATGCTACAATAACCGGACTGAGTATACAAAACACTCGCTTGTACCTAGATTACATGAAGTTACTAAAAGATATGCAGATGTGGCAGATCAATTCAACTGCACGGAAGGTAGGTACAAGAGGGCTATACGATCAAATTTTTTCAATCAATATTTACTTCATATGTACTATAGATGTAATTGCATCTCTGGTATCATTTCTCGTTCAAACGCCACAATTATCTGATGTACTCTTTATTTACTATTTCTAGTATGTTTCCTATGATTTTGTGACGCCTGTGCTTGTGGTAAATTTATACCGTTGATATTAAATAAATAGAATTTTTCAATATCAATTTTAAATATGTCAACTTCATCAGACAGATCACATAGACAGTGCATTAATTAGTGTTTTTTTATCTTTCTCCAAGTAACACGGTTTTAAGACATAGTAAACATATTCTCAGTAAACGTTCATTATGAGACACTAAAATTATTATTTCTGAAAATTCTCTCGAGCAGCAATGATTATAAAAGATGAAACAGACTCTCGGCATAAATTAGGAAAGTTATAAATCAACGCGATATTTAGGATTTTTACGATCATCTTCGAAACGGTTGTAATGATGAAAAACATTTTAATTTTACAGCTTTTCGTCAACATGTGTAACAAGAGAAGCGGTAGCGAACAGTTGTGGCTATATATTATACTGACAGAAATCTGTAGAGTGATCGGATTATTAAACTCGTCGTAAAAAAAAATAAATGCAATATCGTCTTAACATTAATAATATTAAATAAAAGTAAATTATTGCTTGTTGACAAATTAAGAGCTCGAACAGCTTGAATCATTTTTATTACCACGACATTATTTCGAGGAAAAAGTTATCATTTTAAGTTTTGTTTGGGAGAATGGAAAACATTATGTTTTTTCTCGGTTCCTTGCCAACTCAGAATTAAGTCATCTCAACACCTCTTTTAAAAGTCATGAAAAGCCATGACAAAAATAAATTTAAAATAGCCCTAACCTAACCTAACATAACTTATTTAACCCGTTTTTTATATTTATTTTTCATTGCTTTTAATGACTTTTCAACGGAGGTTCTGAGTTGATTTTATTCTAAGTTGTCCGGTCACCATTTTTCTCGTGTGAAAATAGCACAATTATCTTCATCTGACAAAGAAAAAATATATTTTTTTGTAACATTAGCTCCACTGAGTAAAAAATCCTTGAGGGCCTATGTCATATTTGGGTTTTTTGTGTGGAGGGTATTTTTAAGGAAAGGAAGGAGAAGTAGTTGTGGGAAGAAAAAAGTATGAGGGTTGAATATGAATCTGGGTGTCAATGCGTCCAGGAGTGACGGAGGTATGAATCCATCCTTTCCATTCCCGGTGCAAGGTCTCCCTTAACCAGTCTCTTCCGATCCGACTCGCCACCCAGTAATTGACCAAACGCATTCGCCGCCAAGACCTAGGCAAAACTCATCCCACGAACTCAGGCACCCTTGCTAAGTCACCAAACGCAGCGAACCACTTGGGGAGATCTATGGGAGGGGTGTTGTAAGTTATCCAATAAATGGTTCCCGGGGCGGTTAGTTGAGCAACCTGAATCAGGGTGGTGGTCCCTCGCCAGGGAAAAACAATTATTGTAATGGAATGAATAAGTTAGTTTTTTATTTGTTTTAACTAAAACGAACATTATAAAAAATATAACGCAGTTATAAAACACAATTTTATCATGACATAATAAAGGTTTGCGATTGCACCTTTTGTTTGTATTCAGTGCTGGAATTCAACCAGAGCAAACTGGAACATTGTTCCGGTTGGTGTTATCTCTCGGCCACCCGATCCTGTTCGTGATGATATATTAAAAAGAGGGTTCCGGTACCTACATGAGTTAATAATACCTGCTTCCCGTTCTAATGCTTTCAAAAATTTCTACGGCGCGTAAAAGTTTTTATTCATATAACATTTAAATTGTAATTAGACAACATTTATTTTATTTAACATTTAGATTGCAATTTAGTAGTTGAATATCAAAACGTACTTATCTCCACGAACCTAATTTTTGGCAATAGCAAGAAAACTGTTTCATAGCATTTAAGTATAATAAAGTAAAATTAAATGTTTTGTAAAAATAACAGTAAAATAAAACATTTTAAATGCATGTTTGAAATATAAATCTGATAGGTAATTAATTAGTGATTTAATATTTAAAAATGGACTTGTATGCATTTTGATATTGAACCATGGATTTAGATACATTTTGAAAGTGAAGTCTTTGGATTTAGTCACATTTTGAATGTGCTTGATAATACGTCTCGGCCAGGGACGTAGTGAAGAAATTACATCATTTATATATGCATTTATATATCTCACGAAAATCATGATCACATCAAATCCAAAACCACACCCAAAACATGTGTTTTTTTGTAATGGTGTCCATTGCACAGATAATAGCTCATTGATTGGTTAAAAAACCAATATGGCTGCCAATTCTATGGCCCTTATTGGAATTGGTTGTTGGAGTTGAGTATGTTTTGATAAATGATTTTGGATTTAAGTACGTTTTGAAATTTAAGACGATTTTTAACAAGCTATAACTAAGGATTTAACCATGTTTTGGCACTGAAATAATATTTCAATCATAGCTGTGATCCAAGAGAACGTGTTGGCATTAAAATTTCAAAAAAAGTCAAAATGGTGGTTAAGTTTTGATTTTCAACTACTCATTATTTTCGTATTTACATGCAATTACAAACATACATTTACATACCTAAGATAAAGCGTAACACTACTCGTACAAGTGTAATATATTATTTTACACCTGCAGCTAGTTATAGAGTGGAAGATTTTTCAGAATCATTCAGAATCGAAAGTGACTAAATCTATAAAATCGAATTCAATGTTTCAAAGACCCAATCATGTCTGATTACGTCTAAAAGGGATCTAAATGAAAATCTAGTCTCTTTCAATGGAAGCGTTCTTCCAAACAGACCCTCTATTGATATGCTTGGTGTAACTATAAGTGACCAGCTCAGGTATGAGGGCTCCATCGAAGCCAGAGTGAAGTTAGCCTCTCAAAAACTGGGCGTACTGTACAGGCCCCGCAGATACTTTAATAGTAAACAACTGCTAACCTGTACAAATCGCTAGTGCGCCCCACGGTTGAATTTGGCAGCCACCTCTGGTCAAGAGCTCCAAAATACTTGAAAAATACCCTCGACTCTGTGCAGAAACGGACGGTCCGTTTGATAGATTCTCCCATCTCAACGAACGGATTGCAATCTTTAGAGTACAGGCGTCGGGTGGGAATGCTAACCATGTTCTACCGGTATTTCAATGGAAGATGCTCTGAAGAACTAGCGTCATTGATCCCTTCGGCACCGGTGCATAGTCGGGAGATACGCCAATCGCGCGCCCAACAAATGTACACGCTTGACATTTGTCACATGAGAACGGGTCGTTTTTTCGACTCGTTCTTGAGTTCAACGGCTCGGCTATGGAACGATTTGCCGGCTTTTGTGTTTCCTCCCTCCTACAACATGGAGACCAATGTTCATTCACAACTTCGAGACCAATGTTCATTCCTTCCTCTCCCCAAAAAGACCCTCCACACAGCATCCCAGATGACATAGGCCCTGAGGGAAGTTATTTTCCTCAGGGCCTCTTGTTTGGAGTTAATGTAAAAATAAATAAATAACTAAAAAAAAGTGGTCAAGTAATTTTAAGCTTTATTTTCCTTTCTCTCTCTCTCTCCACCACTTCATTAAGCCTCACAACATTCTTAGAGAGTGCGATAATTCCACTGGCTCCGAGAAATTGACAAATTAATGAGAAAAAACATATGCCGATGTTGGTAGTTACATAATTTTCGTGGAGTACATATTTTTTGTTCGCATTGGAAAAAAATGTTCTATTTATAAAATGTCCTGTGTTATTTTATTTTACATGTAACTTTTTTCAGTGAGGCAGAAATACATTTTAGGTGAATAGATCGTAGGTACCTTCCATGAGATAATTTTTTTATAAGATTTTAAAGCGGGAACAAAAATGATTGTTCCCAAGCGTAAGTAGATATTATTATATCCATGGTTTTCAGCAAAAGTTTAAAAACTTTTTAGAACTCTCGCAGTATGATAAATGCCTTCGGAAGCGAAATTTATTATATGAACATGTGCGGGCAACATTTAAAAAATTACACGTAACAAGCGCCTGAGAGGAATTCTGTTTTTGCTTTACTAAAAAATATGTAAGTAGGTACTTGGAGCGGAGGCAGGACTACTACGGATGTTTTTATTTCCCGTGGGCTTGGAGGGAAATTCTCATGCAAAAAAGGAAAAATAACATTTCTATTTTATTCTCGGCAGAAACGCAAACGTTAACATCCTTTCATTCATTCATTTCAAATTCTCATAAATTATTTAATGAAAGCCCAATTATTTTTGTCAGTACCTACCTAGGTAAATTGTTACGTTTTGCTCTTTCGGGGTAAGATAATTCGCAGCCGCGAGGATTAGTGAGATAATACATTATTCATTCTCATTACGGATTTATGGAAGCTACGTTTTTTACGAAAATGATTTATGGAAATACGCAGAACGCATTGAATATTGTAATATTTGGTAATTATTAATATGGTGTAATCGCGGCTCCAGAACCTTAAAATTCTTAATTTGTGGGTATCTTAGAAGTAATTAATACAGTTTTCGTAGTCTATTGGACTCTATGGTTGTGTATAAATCAAATAAGCATTTAACACTGTACTTACAAGTTTGTAGCGATTTACAAAGCTGTTATAAGCAATTTATACAGTTTCTTCAAAATAGGCATATTTACTTTGGGGTGTCATCATTAATTTTATGAAAAACAAATACCTTTGTATAACACCACTATTTTATTAACAATATCAACATGTTTCGAAAACTATGTTTTCTTCGTCAGGATAATAAGTAATAATAATGATTGTAACTTTTTTTTTATATTGGGAAGACTTCTAGAAATTTTAACATTAGAGTTAAGGAACATCTAAAATGTTTAAATAATAATAATTATTCAGAATTTGCAAACCACATTTTGGAAACAGGTCATTCTTTTGATATTAATAAAGGTTTAAAAATTTTACACACTAACACAACGGGTATACAATTAGATAATTTAGAAATTTTAGAAATGAGAAAAAGTGTTAATAGTAAATTAAATATTATAAATAACCAAACGTTTTTTAAAAATAGCCATCTTTTAAATTTATTTTCGTATTAATACTTATATTTATAATAATTTATTTTGTTATTTAGACTTCTTGTTTTCCTTTTAAAAGATTTTTTATTATGTTAATGTAATTTTTTACCCATTCTAAAATAATTTTTATATTTTATTTTATATAATTGTTTTTTATGATATATTTTAGGTAATTAATCACCTCTCCTTTCTAATATTTTGTCTATGTTCTAATTAGTCTATACTTGTTTGTCTTTTGTTATTTATTATTGACTTATTATCCTGACGAAGAAAACATAGTTTTCGAAACATGTTGATATTGTTAATAAAATAGTGGTGTTATACAAAGGTATTTGTTTTTCATAAAATTTATACAGTCTTCGTAGTTTATTGGACTCCACACAATTAGCATACACTTAATCTTCTCTTGCATTTATTACCTCTTCAGTAGGGCTTCATCATTCCTGGACACACTGACTCCCCAATACCTACCCATCTTTCATATCTGCATACGTATGGTTGTGTATAAATCAAATAAGCATTTAACACTGTACTTACAAGTTTGTAGCGATTTACAAAGCTGTTATGTCTTCGGAAGTCTAAAACAGAATGGTTCCTTTTATTTTGTTTCAGCGGTCAGTGACTGTGTGGAAATGTTGAGGGATCGCTACTGGCGTGTGAGAAACCAATAAAAATGGAACCATCATCCCCAAGGAAGACATAGGAGCCGAGGAAAATAATTTACTGGGCCTTCTGTATGAAGCTAATTTAAAAAACAAGAAATGGAACAAAATTTAATATTTGTAATGTTTTCGTATGAATATATAAACGTTGCTAAAATTAATTCAAACAATGTACCTAGGCGACTTTTGCAGTAAATTGTGCTTGGCTAAAACTAAACGGTCGAACAGGTGGAATGCCTGATTATAATAAAAATACGCCTTTTTATTCTGGACTTCTCTTTGGTATGAATTTTGACATGTTCTTGTTTTTTATAATATATCCCGAGGCTCAGTTTGCCTCTTGGTTTAGGCCTCCTCTAACATTTTCCACTGGGACCTGTCACGCGCTACTCTTCTCCAATGATGTCCAGCAGCGAATTTTAGGTCGTCTTCCCATCTTATTTGTTGACGTCCTCTACTTCTTTTGCCATCTTTGGGATACCAGTCAGTGACATTTTTGCACCATTTCTGTTATGGATCTCGGATCATGTGACCTGTCCATCTCCACTTTTGTTGCTAAATTACATTCAAACAATGTACCAAGGACACTTTTGCAGTCATTGTGCTTGGTTAAAACTAAACGGTCTACAGTCAAACAGGTGGAAAGCCTGGTCAGCAGTTTGAATTTGAAATCCATTCTCACAGCTGGTATCGACTTTTTCAGAACGAGTTATGCTTAATAAAGAACAAAACACCTATCTTAACAGCATCGCAACGATACGAAGTTAAATGCTCATAATTGAGAAAGGTAATTTGTGTATTAACCTAACAACCCACGCGAACACATGCAATAGTATCTAGTCCTAGTCGACCGAACAAGTGGTCCGGTGGAAGAACACAAAGATGCATTGTTTGTTTGTAAAAGAATAACTGCTCTGTCATCATTCTCATCAAGTTAACCTATTTCCTGTCACTGGCAGAACGCCGCCCGGCTGTATTACAAAAGAAAAATTAGCCTTGTTACATGCAGGGGTGGACTGAGCGGTGGTTTTCCAGAATTTTTTGTTGATGCAATATAAAAACGGTTCATATTTTCAATTGTTTGAAATCAAGCTTTTCACCTGTGGTTTTTGAATTCTTTTCTGCAAAAGGGAGATTTTTATTTTTGAGACGAGTGGAGGGATTCGCTAAATGGTATCGAGTGATAAGTCCGACGATCACATATGTGCTTAGTGTAAAACGCTTAACATGGAACCTTTACTACTCTACATATCATTATTACAACGCGGAGACTCCATGCGTCATTTCATGTAGTTGCTACTCGCATAATTTCACTCACAGAGGCTGCATCGTGAGAGGAATGAAACTTGTTCTGTCGACATATTTAGCAAATATTGAATCCACGCAAATATGCAATAATCCTTAATTCTGCAAATTTTCTGTTGTCATTATGTTTATGTGATTATTTTGTTCTTATTATGGTCACGTGATTATATTTATTTATATTATTTATTTCATGTAAATTTGCAGTGGTAGTCTAATGAAATAAATAAACGTTAAAAGGGCAAAAGAGGGGGCTTGAATGCGTAGGTACTCGAAATATCTGAAGATTGACTTATGCATAACGACTTGCAGTTGGCTGGAAGAACAAACTCTTGCTCCAAAACAAATATGAAAAAAAGCAACATAAAAGGCTATGAGAGAAGAAGCTGGACAAGCAATGGACGGATGCCGAAGATGCCGACGATGAAGTCCAGGACAGTGGCCCAAGCGATGGGAATTTTAAAGGGCAAATGTTTTTTTTATTTTTTATTAATATTGGTTTCATTTACATTTTCATAATATAACATAATATAGCTTACATATTTATACACTCTCCTAAGAAAGCAGATGCTTGAGTTTAGGAGAGGACAACTTGTTAATAACTTAAGAATTATTTAAAAAAAAGAAAAAGATCCTTATCAAAAACTAAAGAGTTTAACTTGTGAAGAGATTTACACTTAACATATTTTAAAAGTTCATAGGAGTAATTAAACAAGAAATGTATATAGGATGTACATAAAACATTAGGAATAACAAACAGTCAAAAATATATCTAGGAGAAAATTAAAATATGGTGGTACTACCAAAATAAGATTTAATTTTTTTTTTTATTTATTGTAATTTTTTTCTGTTCGTATATCAGCGGGTAATTGATTAAATAATTTTATTCCTTTACATACATAGTGATTCTGTGCAGTTGTGGTTCGTACGGGAGGTACAGTTAGTCCACCAATAGAAGTATTCCTAATGCTAATATTTTGCGGTGGGGTAATATTTTTATTAAAGATATCTTTGTGTAGCTGAAGAAGTGCTATTTTTTCGTAAAGTTTTAACAGGGAATTCTTGGAATACGTTTGTTGTTGGGTAATACGGTTTTTTTAGGATAATTTTTATAAGATTTTTTTGAATTGTTTCGAGTGGGAGAAGGGATGATTTGTATGCACCCCCCAAGCTGATTTCATATTGTAGTATAGAGTGGGCAAGTGCAAAGTAAATTTCTTTTAATATTTTTAATGAGATAGTATTTCTAAGTCTAAAAATATATATATTAGTTTCCTCATTCTGTCTACTGTGGAGTTTATTTGAATTTTCCATTTGATGTTATTGTCGATAATTATTCCGAGATATTTTATTTGTTCTTTACTACTAATATGTATACAATTTGAGTTACAGGGTGCGATTTTAAGTAGGCAAATTCTGTCGTGAACTTTAATATTTACATTTATATTTGAAATATTCTCTGTTAGGCTCAGAGGTCGACAATGAGTTTTTTCAACATTTAAAGAAGGTAAATTTTCGTCAAACCATTGTTTAATGATATTTATTGCATTATTTGCTGATATTTCGGCCTTTTTCCAAGAGTTTTCTTCAATCGTTAATACTGTATCATCCGCATAAGATATAATCTTTCCGATGATAGGAAGTTCAAAAAGTTCATTTACATATAATAAAAAATAGTATTGGGCCCAATACAGTTCCTTGTGGGATTCCAAAATTAATTTTTTCTACATCACTTAATTCGTTTTTTTTTTTTTTTACTTGTTGTGTTCTTTGATAAAGATAAATATTTATCCACGATTTAGCTTTATCGGTTATTCGTACATTATTTAGTTTGTTGATTAATTTTGAATGTGAAAAAGAATGTTACTCGAAGAACGCACATTTCAACGTTGGTTTACGTGTGAAGAGGTTGCACGTCACCACACATACAAACCACAAAATAAATTTTTCGGTCGTAGGAAATTGAAATCTCACCGGGCATTGATAACGACATCATGTTTCATCATACCCGTTTAGTGAAAGCAGGAATTTTTTTTGTGACTTTTTCAAAAAGTTTAGTTACTGTTTTGGGCCTGTTCACCTCCGATTATACACTGACAAAAGTGGCTCAATTATCTTCAGTTTATCCACAAGAGAGCCGCTCCGGTTACAGCACAGTACGATGCGCTACATCCAGTACGGAACAGCTAGCACGGCTGATAGGAAAGCGGGAATCGAGGGTAATACGAGTTTATAACTCCCATCCTGTAATTACTCCGCGGCGTCATTCAACTCTAACTAGCGACTATCGAACTGTCCCGGCAGAATGTCATTCACGGGACATGGTCGGACCGGTGCGCGGTGAACAAAGAGCCTAACTGCTCGCAAACGCCTGGAATTCTATTTGTCTATTTATTTACATTTTAAGTTAACGCGTGACAATTCGCTGAATAGAAAATCAATACATTTTAGTGATTTCACAGAAAATTGATGTCAAGAATTTTTATATAAAACCTTGTACCTCCAGACAGATCAATGATGTTGGATCAATCAACTGAAGAAAATTGTCGATATTTGAAACTTTTGAATCAACTATTACACTCAAAGGGAGATAAAACTTTTCTCACTTCGGGCATACGTGGTTTAACGGTAAGGCTCTTTCTTGACTTACAATCTGAAGGTCGCGGATCGAATTCAGGCGAGCGCAAATAAATTTTATTTTATTAATTTGTATTATTTCACATTTAATTAGGTCATTAAAAATAATTTATAGTATATTTGTGGCACGTTTCAGAGTGGAAGACACACTCAATACGCCCTGGTGTAAGTAAGACCATTATTCAGATCAAAACGTTGCTTTAGCCTTGTTTAGTGACCAGATCTGAATAGCCAGAATTTTCAGCCTCACAACATACGCTAATTGGGATGCCATGTAACTCTTCTATATTCACTAAGTTAAGGCAGCGCTTCCCCGCTCAAAAAGCAGAAGATTGAGAAATTTGTAATTACGAATGTTGGACAGAGCGCGCTACTATTTTAAATGATAAAATTGAAGCAAAAATTGAGAAAATGTTTAATAAAACATGACTCGTTTAAATAGAGCAAAAATCTCGTAGAAGGCATCTTAAGTATCATTTAAAGAAACATTGTGAATTTTTTCACAAATATAACTTGTAAAATAATAGAAATAGAATTGTTTTTAATAATTTTCGGAGCATACTTTGCGATTTTTTTCTATCGAGGGAATTTCATATAATTTGCGTTTTAATATCTTCAAAAATAATATATATTTTTTTTAAACTTAATGTTTAAGGGAGATACATAAGAAATCGGTTGAAATTCGGGTAGCGGCGGCGTTATACATCAGTAGAAACCTATTATTGGTTAAATAACTTACAAATATTTTATCAATCATTATGAATTATTGTAACTGTTGGTTTTCCAATTAAAATATAATTAAATTAAATTAAAGTAATCAAAGCATTATGAAGATTAACAATAATTTTATTTTCATTACAACTTTTCAATATTCTTGGCAAAATTCAAATGTTCAGGAAGTTTTCGAATTTTAAATAACTTGTAAGATTTTCCAATATTTTTCAATAGTACCTGTACCTTTTAGCAACCGAATAAGACCCACTCATTAATCCTGTTCAGGAAATGCAACCATGGAAAAAATCATTCAATAAGTATTTAAGCTTAGTTAAAATAAATTTTACGGATTCCAGGAAGGATGAGATCACAGAGCGTAGAATTTTCCCAGAAAAGCAAATACTTATGAATATTGTTAAAAAAAACGGAATAACAAGAATATCTGACAGAAGATACACATTTTTGCACTTTTCATAGGTATTTTTTTGAATTATGCTAAAAATGTTAGTTTCTTAACATCTATCTCACGTCTCCAAAGACTACGTTTCTGAATAACGTACCACAATGAATCATGCAAATGATACCGGATGCTCTTCAGCTAGTGGCGCTGCAGCGTCTCGGAAATGTTCGAAGAAGGACGTGTCCCCGGATTTCGAGCGCTGATGAGGCACTGTATCGCTAACTAGAAGACGTGCATAGCCACGATCTAAAGCACTAGTATTTCAATAGAGCTGACGCAAGTAGTCTAGTAAGTCTAAAATATAAATTACAGTGCCCTTAAGGTGATTTTTCACAAAAAGGCACTTTAGAAATTATTCAATAATTGTCATAATTATTACATACTAGCTTTTACCCGCGGCTTCGCTCGCATGATATTAGGGGGAAATTACTGTAGAGCTGGCATTTATTAATTACACCCCCCCCTACCCCTACCCCCTCCCCCTTCAGCATTCCATACATTCACTCCCGGTAAATTCAGTTTTCAAACGGCTCTCGTGCCACCTAAATTTCATAATGCCACAGCTCACCAGTAGTAAAAAATAATTATACAATTCGGTGCAGTCGTTTGGAAGTTATGCGTGTACAAACATTTCGGAGATTCATTTTTATTTATATCGATAGATAGATATTAACTACCATTTTCCCCGAAACATATCAACATCGTTTTCACGGCAACGATTTATTTTCTGACGTTACAATAACTCGCTTTTGTTAGCGAAAGAAAACGTTTAATAAATATAATTTTTTCATATTAATAATTTCATAACGCCAGAGCTAACCATTAAATACAGCATATATTACTCGCATACAATGTAGCTTTCCATTGGTTAAAAAAATTTAAAATCGGTTTATTGGTTTAAGTTCACATAGTTTTGCATTTATAATATTAGTGTTGATTATTTAATCAATAATTCATTTACATAATTTTAATTTATCTTGACTGGTGTAGAGGGCCTTTAGTAATCTAAGTATCTCCGTGTTTCCTAGTTGTGTCTCGTCGGTGGAGTTATAAAACGTCTTAAATCAACTAGTTCCCACCACTTTACCCGGCGGATGTAGATACCTGTGGAAATAATGCATTAACTTTGACCAACAAAAAACGCGGAACAAAAGAAGCCCACCGATAATTTGTTGATTGAGTTGTATTCCTTTGCGTAGCCAGCTGCAGAGGAGTCTCACCGCGATAGCTATTATAACAAAATTAATTTATTGTGTAATATTGCTTAAAGCTAGATAATAATGATACACTGGTGCCTACTGACCAGTGGCGGCTAGTGGCTGAACGTTAGAAGCATAAATTATATTATTTTAAAAAGGTACCTCGTGTAGATCATAGGTTGTCTACGTGGGCGATAACGCCCCCTTGCGGGCTTTTTAGACCTTCAGGGGGGTGGTAGAAGACCAAGAGAAATTTGGGGGGCGTTTCAGACTTTCAGGGGGGCGGTAGGAGACCCAGAGAAACCCATCCCACCCCATCCCATTAGAGGCCATTCATCCACAAAAATATTTTCACTATCCCATTATTCCCCCTCCGTTGTGGCAAATGTAACCTCCGTCGTGGTATCCCATTACGCCCCCTTCGTCGTGACGAGTTAGGGGGCGCTAGAAATAAAAAATGTTCTCAAAGTTAGCGGTGGGCAAAAAAATGTTGAGAATCTATGGTGTAGATGTAGATGAAAAAAGTTTAATCCATGAAGTGAGCTGACAATAGATGTAGTAGACTGATTAGCTCTGATATCAATAGATGATTACTTTGGGCCCAGAGTTCGCGGGTTCGAAACTCGGCTTGAGTAATTATAATTAATTTATAGGTTATTTCACATTGAAAAAATATAATGTACCTTTTAAATTTTTGCACCTCACTCCACGGTGAAATTATATCTTCTGGTGGTCATAAGAATCATCAGATCCTTGCTTGTAATGGCTTTAAACATGCAAAATATCAGTTAACCTTCCTCCGCATCTTTTCATTTTCTTCTCCTACTTTCTATAACCTTTAAAGAGTCTTCAATAGAGTGTTTATTTTTTAAAAGCGATTTTTTTATTGAAAAGTGATTTTCTTTCTAACAAAAATAGCCGCACACAAATTTTCGAAATTAACTTTTAAGCGTTGCACCAAATAGCTGCATCCTGTCTAATATTTGTGTTTCAAGATCGTATGATCAGATATTCTCTATTTTTACAAGCGAATCCATTATATAGAATGACGTTTAAACGTCTCCGTTAAAAGCTTCGCAAATAATCGACAACTTTCGTTAAACATGTCATTAATGCGTTCCATTCAATATCTGCAGAGATATGATGATTATGACAAGCGTTTGAAGGTAGTACTCATATAAACTTATTCGAACAGAATTAGACTTGCAGATAATTTGTGAATGAATCTCATTTTACGCATGGCAGAAAATTATTTAATTGGATTGTGTAATTTAGGTGAAACGAAAACAAATCTTCTCAGTGAGCTGGTATTTTCTAAAAAACATTTCGATGGCGAATGTCAAGCTATTTGAAGGTAAATGTTTTGCATTCGCTATGAATACAGAACATTCACAATTTCAAAAGAAGCCCGCTTGTTAAAAAAACCTCATGTAGAGGGATAAAAAATTCACGGGTGTATTTATTTAATACGGCATACTAAAATGCATTCACATTTTTATGCATAAATATGTATTTTAATTTTGTTTTGAACCAGTGAGATTATGGCATTCCCTACAGAAGTATGTTATGAAATTGAAGGTGTTAGGGTGGGGAAGAGGATAGGGAAGAGGAATATGGGGAATTACCTTGCTATTTTGTAACTGGAACACTTTTTTTTACGTGAGCTACACACAGGAAAATAATTTCCCTCAAGGCCTATTTCATCTTTGGGGATGCTGTGTGGAGGGATTTTTTTAATGAAAGAGAGGAGATGAGAGTTCTGGGCAGGAAAAGGATTTAAGGAGTGGGTAGGAATATGGGGTTCAGTATGTCCCGATGTAAACAAACCTCACCCCATGAACCCGGGCACCCCTGCTAAATCACAAAACTACTTGGGGTAACCTATGGCAGAGGTGTTGGTTATCCAATAAAGGGCGGCGGTACCCATTTCCTCCTCCCAAATTGTACTTCTTTCCTTAAATAACGTCGGTCGGGGATCATGAAAATATTCTGCCCCAATTTTTAATAAACATACGAGATGCTTAGGTATATTATTTTTTAAACTTAACGCAATAAAACTAATAACAAACAAAACTTTTAATTCGGTTTTGAATGTTTCGGTTTTGATACAAAATGTAATATTAAATACATTTTTACGTAGCAGTAACCCATCTTACTTCATACATAAGTTAAATTAATTATTGTATACTAGGTATGTAAGCCCTTTTCTTCCCTTTATTCTTTGATAATAATAATTACTGTATTTTTAATAAATAATAATGAAATATAATTAAATATGTGGTTATATTTTTATTTAGTTGAAAAATGTATAATGTCGCTTTTAACGTAGGTATGTACGGGCAAAATTGTTAAAAACTTGTAATTGCACGCCGGCATGCTTTGCTACGCCATTTAATAAAGAAATTGTTTTTCCCTATAAAATTACTAGCAAATATATCAACGTCGTTTCCACGGCAACGATTTGTTTTCCACAGCAACGATTTGTTTTGCTTAACAATAACTCACTTTTATTAGGGATAGAAAACATATGAAAAATATAATATATTAGTATTTATAAATTCATAACGCTAGAGCTTACCATTATATACAGCCTATATATATTCGCATATAATTTAGCTTTCTATTGGTAAGAAAGAATTATTAAAATCGTTTTACTGTTTTATGCGTGAAAGCGCAACAAACAAACAAACGCAGTCTCGCATTTACAATATTAAGTTTAGATTAAGGAAACTTTTAGGTAATGGCGCAAATTATAAATATCTCTTTCGATTGATGTAAAACCACTTTTATTTTAGTGTTTGTTATATTTCATAAAAAATATTAGATTATTACTGGTTAACAAATAAAAAAAACAAATGTGAATTAACCACATGTTGACAAATGACTCATGCTTTTTACAAGCATTTTAACATAAAGGTAACTTTACTGTACTGCGGTTACATTTCAGGCTGCCTCTTTGCGGATTCCCCACGGCGGATAATGATTATGTCAACTTATTTCCCCTTTCCCCCTCGCAACTTACCGCCTACAGTGCTCACTGCCACTGCCTAGCTCCCAACAACCCTGCTTCCTTGGACTGAGTACGCGGAAATTCCCGTCATACACGAATTTCCCGTAATACAAGTTCGTTGTTATTGTTTTTCGGGGTTACGCAACGGGAATTTTAATTCTCAGGGATTTCGCTGCGTGAACCGGCTTTATCTCGGATACCATCGAGGGTATGAAGATATTCTAGGGGGGGATTATTAATAAGCAAAACATAACGCCGAAAAAACCGGCGGGGCGAACACCGCCCTCAACCAACCGGCGTAAGTTATACCGTGAGAATATTTAAGAACCTTTACCATTAAATATCGTGTCGGATTTTTTTAACATATTGCTACGTCAGTCGGATGATGCTCGAATGAAAATGCTCGTTTTTTAACACTGTAAGATCCATCACTTTTGATGAAGTTTTAATTTGAAAATGCTTTTTCATTTCGCTTTAAAGATATACATTAGTGATTGAAAACGTTAAAACGACACAACATTTAATATTAGTGACAGGCTTCATTCATCACATTCCATCCACTGTGCTTCAAACTTGACATTTAAATTAACAAAAAATTGAAATTGTCTAAACATACAATTTTACTTAACAGTTTTTCTGGAAGTATTTTAGTTAAATTAATTATTTACGCAATGCCATGTCAACTTGTCAAATATTTATTTATTTATTTATTTATCGTTTGAAACATTTACAGAGTGTTAACAATTATTACAATAATAGAATTGCCGTTGAGATGTACATAGATATTAACACTCCAATTAGAAATGTTCACAGCATGAGTAATCAGTGTTTAGCTGTTACTAGACGGAAATGCTTGTAGTGAAACCAGTAATAATGATAATCAAAATGAAATATAAAACATAGTATTGTTAAATATAATCCATAACCTGCAGAGAAAGAGAAAAAAGAAAGAAAGAAAGGGTATGACAATAAAGCAGCTACATAACTGTTCTCCACGAAGTGGTCATGGTAGGAGTTTGATATTTTGTTTTTTTAAATATGTGAGATTGTTTGCATAGATATGGTCACATTCAATGGTATTATATAGACGACACATTTGAGACAGTGGATTGAAGTATGCAATATTGTTATTAAATAATTCAAGATGGTATATTTTATGACTTCTTAAATTACATCTATTAGGAACTTTAATATGAATATCGTTTAAATACATTGTAACATTTGCAACGTTCAATTTAACGTCACAATTATTAAAAATTTGCAAAATATCAAAGTAATCGAGTGAAGCTCTAGTGCAAAAATAAGTCTCTTAAAATTTAGCTGACGAGATGCGAACCGCTCATGAAATATTCTGTAAGTGTATTAAGAAGATTTTAACGTGGCATGAAAGTTTAAATCTATTCAGTGTTCACCGGTACCTACCTACAATAATTATTAAGGCTTGGGTACCTGCTTAATGAATGTTGAATAAGGGCGGCTCACGTCTTTGAAAAACAAGTGTTTTTGATTAAATAAGGTTTTTTGTTTGTAAGTTATTTTAGTCATTTAAATTCGCCATTCTCACTCCATGAGATATAACATAGTTAACCAAACCAATTTTTGATTTTTATGATAAACAAATATATTTACATGTAAATTTGTTTTCTGATTAATATCGCAGAGTCCCAACTGTTCGCAACCGAGATAGTGGAACTTTAGCCTCCCCAATTATGGTATGTTGTGAGGTTGAGGGGTAGAAGGGTGGGGTACATGACTATTCAGCTCTGGTCTCCAAATACTGAATTTCAAGCTATTTTTCGATTCTGAATGGTGGTTTTTCACCGGCGATACTAAAAATTATCTTCGTATATCTTATGGTTACGCGACTTTTCATCCCGCGACAAAATATCCTTCGGCAAAATATCCTATGGACAAAACATCCCTCTAAAAAACATCTAATAAAGCCTAACCTAACCTAACCTAATCTTACACAACCTAACCTAACCTGACAAAAAATGGGACAAAAATAATACAGACATCCTTTAAAGACAATAAATTATTGTTCAAACATAGTAAAATGTAAAATAAGACCAGGTTAAGTTAGGTTAGGTTAGGTAATGTTAGGTTTTAGTAGCTATTTTGTTGGGGGATGCATTCGTAGGATATTTTGTCGGGGATATTTTGACGCGGAATGAAAACGCACATTGCCGTATCTTATTTTACTATAAATGCTTTAATATTATGGTTAATGGCGTAGAATAATAATAAATAAATATTACTTAAAGACATTATTGTCGGGATATGAAGACTTAAATCTGAATCAAAGCGTGGTAATAATAGTATATCTGTATTCAATTCAGTGGAACGAAAATATTCATTTCACTTATATCTCGCATTCAGCATCTGTTCATTTGCACTCTCTTTGTAATTCTCTGAAACGTGAAGAGTTATTTCTAAAAAGGATTTTAAACATGCAAATTTTATGTAAAAAATTCACTGACTATGCAAAATTTTATTACAATATGTTTCAAAGAAATTGCATAATATGGAAGAATGGAAATTTATGAACTAACGAACTCGTCCGTCATTGGTAGTTCCGTGCACAAAAAAATGGTGAATGTCTTTGAATAAAGTTGCCGTAATTATTTTCTACGAACTGTAAGAAGGCAATCCGTCTTTGTCTCATGGTTTCAGTAATATTTTGACACAGCATTTAACAGAAGATGCTCTTACAAAAATAAATCGTATTATGAAAACCCAGTATCTAAATGTATAATAATTAAAACATGTTTGCTTCTGTCTATCTATGTACGTATGTATGTATTTATGCTATGCGTTGCTAACCAATCATCCGATTGCGATGAAACTTTGGGGATTTGATGTGCGCATGCACGCGATTCTTACTATACACGATAGTGAGTTCTTGCATCATGAAATTATGCGTTGCTAACAGTTCACCCGATTGCAATGAAACTTTCGGGATAAGATGTGTGCCTGCCAGCGATGGTTTCTACATACAGAGATATACTGGTGAGCATTATGAAATTTGTATTTAAAAAATTGCAATAGGTGGCACGCAAGTTGTTCTAAAACTGAATGTACCGGGAATAAATATATAAAATGCGGGAAAGGGAGAGGAACCCGGGAGGGGGGAAGAGAACTCGGGAGGGGGGGGAACTCAGGAGGGGGATTCGCGAGACGGGGGAAAAGTGCGAGGGGAGTGGAGAGAGGGAAGGCGGAGTTGGAACGTGTGAGGGGAAGGGACGAGGGAGATTAAGAGGAGGCGGAAGGGGAACGGGACGAACGGGAAAGGACACGCAGGGAGAAACAATTTCTTTATTAAGTGACATAGCAACGCATGCTAGTATTACAATACATCACGTTTTGAAACAAATGTTTGGCAGAATGTTGAAATATTTATTCAAAATATATCTCTAGATCAAAAATAAAACGATGATTTATTGTTTGTGTCTTCAAAGAGAAAACTAAGAAAGAATGACAAATAAAACAATGCGACGGTATCTTAATCATAAATACGTAATTAGTAAAACTGTCGTCTGAAAACAAACTTAACAAGAAGCGTGTTAGATTGGTTGGTTGGTAAAATAGCACAGTAACTGGTGAAGACATGGGAGAGTCCACGCCGCGCCGCCACGCATGCCGCGTCATTGTTCAATGTTCAAGCCAGAACTTTAGCCGCTTTTTACATCCGGACGGAAAGGCAAAACCGCCTCTGAACTTTATGCTTGTATCAGGATGTTAAACAATGGCATTAAATATTAGGCAACTTTACCAACTTCCAACTTCCTACAACGACTGTTCTCGCATCTTCATCCGCTCCGGTCAAGAATGAGATTTTAACGGAGCAATCCACATCTGGACCGAAGAATGGACCAATATGTCACAGGAAAACGGGATGGCGAGACGCGGAACTGCAAGCGACAGAACGAGAGTTCCGAACATTGGAAGCTTCTTGAAATTGCGAGAAGAAGATGGTCGTACAGGAAGCGATGAAGTGCGACAAAGAAGGACGAGCTGGCTGGCTGAAGATGTCCAAGCGGTGATGAGATTTGGAAGGCTGCCAGCAGCCAGCAGCCACGGGCACTTCGACTGTCTTTGTGTCTGTCTGTTCCGCTGTTCCGATGTTTGCTGCAAGAAACTTGCCGTGTTCCGGGCAGGGCTGTCATTCTGCATTCTGCACAGCGATAAATAAACTAGGAAACTTTAAAACCGCGCAAAGCGTGAGAGCGTCAGTTTTTAAGCGTTCTTTCTGCCAGCGGCCAAACTGGAATCCGTGTTCTGTGTTGTCATAATCTCGACAAGTTGCATGAAAGGGTATTTTTCAGCTTTCAAGCATAAAACAGAAGTTTAAAAATAAGTAAACGCAATTTTTCTTTAGAATAAAAATCTTAAGTAAATTTCAACATCTCTTTTTAAAAATTCGATTAATCTCGGGGTAACATTGATACGACGCTCCTAACTAGTTTTCTCAATTTCTAAGGTGTAATTTATTACCTTTTCACTTTCCACTGGAGCGCTTTTTGCCACAATATGGCACTATTTTAAATACCTCGGACTGGTTTGTTGCCAATTGTGGCAAATTTTCCCTTATTTGTAAGTAATAAAGTAGAAGTTTTCGATTTTATGATATTTTTTTTATAAATCCTACGAATGTGTGATAATCGACAAAAGATATGTGAATTTATTGGCTGTATATAACTATAATCAGTTTGTTTAACTCCATATTAAAATTCGGAGTTATGATTTTTTTTTTAATTTGAGCGGAAAATATTCAAAATGATCACCAAAAAATATCGAGCAATCGGAGAAAAATGTTTTAAATTGCGCTGTCATGGTTGTAGTTTATATTTATAGTTATGGTTATATTTATAGTGGCTCCGGTGGTTATAGTTTTCAACGCCAATTGACTGTCATACAAAATAAACGCCCCCCTAGAAATACAATCTAAATTTCGTATTTACATTGCATTGACTCTGAAATTTGACAATGGCCTTCCAAGATTGAATTCCCGAAAGAGTGAAAATAATTGTCTTTTTATCGATGGTTGGAATAAAGTTTTCATCAGGTGTCGGAACTTTTAGCATAAATAAAATCCCCCGTCTTTTAAACTTGTGTCGGTGCTCTGGTGATTAAAGACGTCAGGTTGGACATTAAAGAAGATAAAACTGTACATTTAAAAGCAATCAATGTCTAATTAATTCTTTATTGTTTAACTTCGATTTTAAGTTGCTTTTTTTATTTTTTTATTAAACACCATTTAATTCTTCTAAAACGTGTCAACAACTTTTGAATGATCTTCGAAACTTTATTATTGGAGATTTAATCAACGTAATGCCTGTCTTTAATGAAATCGAATAATATTTTTGTTGTTGTAACACGCTTTTTTGCTTAAAATTAGTTTTATTTTGTAACCATTTTAACTTTGTTTCGCATCTAATCGTGCAAATTTTGCAATTTCGACCGTCAGCAGTCAGACATGCCGTACTTCTTCAAAATTATCACTTGCACAAATTCAATTAAACACTGTTCAGCATAAAATATTAACTATTGTATGAGGGTTAACCCAGAAGAAATAGTTGTAAAATCTAGGTGTGATTAAAAATAAATGATAATTTATTAATCTTAAAAAGAATAATGCTCATCAGCAAAGAGATTTTTAATTCATTCTGTAAAAAAATGCATTAATTGAGGAATATTCAATTTAGTATCTTAGAGTTGCATGATAAACGTGGCTTATTCGCCTTTGCATTTCGAAGAGGAACACATAAGTGAACAAGTTAATTTTTGAGCTCTCCGACTTATCTACTTTTGCTTCATGGCATAATGCACGCAAAGAGGTTTATAGTGCCTCATTTGTTATGTGGTAACGCGACGTTGGTCAAAGAAATGAGTCTATTCATTAAAATAATGAGTAAGCTGTAGACTTCTTTTCCCGATAAATTTAACTGTTTTTCATAATTGTAAGACGTTAAATGACGGTGCACTGATTTTCGCAAAAAGTTTAGTTTTATTTATTTTATATTCAATATTCAAATAAAAATTAGCACTGTCACTCTTTAGAGAAGAGTCGTGCTTCCAAAGGATCAACAATTTTTTTCCGCTTATCCCTTGGCTCCTCAGTGGTAATTACTTGTGTAAAGTGTGAGTTTTCTTTTACACTTCAGGTGAACAGGTCTTAGGAAACATAATATATTATAAACAAGATTTTCTTCTCAGTAACGGATGTCATACCGCTCTAGCAATGTGCTAGGGCGTGCATGAAATCACACGAGAACACCCGGAATTAAACGTGGACTGCAAATTATCTCGCATTTTCTCGGATCCGCCCCAGCTGTCCTAAAATCGTGTTTTTGCTCCAGGAGCATTCAAAAACAATCGCTTTATGTCCGCTTCGTCGGTAGGGACAAAAATATGTACGTTCAAGACAGCAGATGTTCGTCTTTCATTCAAATTGCTGGAAGACAAATAATAATGTAAATGATGTTTTATGCGCTAGCACACATTCCACGCATCTAGCATTACATCCTGAGTACTAAACTTGTTCCATCGCATTACGCGTTTGATGGAGTAAACTGTTGTGAAATGGCTCATTCATCTTATTTCGGACGGGACGGCTTGAAAGCTTTAAAAAAATTCAAGAAAAAAGTTTTTATCATTTTTTTACTAATAACTATTGGTTTTGCTGAAACGGCATTTTCGCAAATTCCCCTTTCTCTCCATTCTCAGATATTAAGAAAATAGAAAACAAGTAGAAATACTGCATTTGCTGTACCGGTATTTCAACAGGAAACTGCAGCATTGATTAAGGCACCTGTGGACAACTATCAAAAACTGGGCGTACTGTACAGGGCCCGCAGATGCTTTAATAGTACACAACTGCTAACCCTGTACAAATTGCAAGTGCGCCTCACGGTTGATTTTCGCAGCCACCTCTGGTCTGGAGCTCCAAAATACTTGAAAGATACTCTCGACTCTGTGCAGAAACGGGCGGTCCGTTTGATAGATTCTCCCACCTTAACGAACGGATTGCAATCTTTAGAACACGGGCGTCGGGTGGGAATGCTATCCATGTGCTACCGGTATTTCAATAGAAGATGCTCTGAGGAACTAACGTCATTGATCCCTTTGGCACCGGTGCATAGTCGGGAGACACGCCAAACGCGCGCCCAACATATGTACGCGGTTGACATTTGTCACATGAGAACGGGTCGATTTTTCGACTCGTTCTTGAGTTCAACAGCTCGGCTACGGAACGACTTGCCAGCTTATGTGTTTCCTCCCTCCTACAACATGGGTCTCTCCAAGACCGATGTTCATTCCTTCCTCTCCTCAAAAAGACCCTCCACACAACAACCCAGATGACATAGGCCATGAGGAAAATTATTTTCCTCAGGGCCCCCTGTGTGGAGTTAATGTAAAAAAAAAAAAAGTTGGATAACCGGCCAATCCGTAAAAGCTTGAGGTTAGCCGCAGAAGAAAGTCGCATTTCCGACTCGTTATTGTGCTTGACAGCGCTGCTTGAAAATACTCTTATCCAATTTGACAAAGTGATTGAAGTGTCCCCTAATATAAATATTTCAAGCAGAACATAAACATTGTTATAATTTGAAAAGCACCTAAACATTGTATTAATGTTTTTTCAAATTTGCCTGATATTCCAAACAGAGAAATGACTCCATGCAAACGAGTGATATTATCTCATAAGTTTGAAGGTCTTCTAAAATGGGAAGTAATATGGCGCAGGCAGTTACCCTACACAAGGTAACATTTTATTTTCGGAAATGTCTCCGTAAAATATTTTTCGTCTTTTTTACGATATTATTGCGTTCTCGGGAATAGAATCTGTCAAGATCCACTAACGACATGCCAACGGAAAAATAACTGAATGCCAGTTTCATGATTATTTTTTCCTCTCTATTTTTAACGCGCGTTACCGTTTCCATTAAACCGCGCATTTTGACATCTTTCATATATCTATTAGTTATTAGAAAGGTTAACGTAATATATGCGGCATGGTCACAACAAAGTAATTTTTCAAACAATTTTTTGTCAGTTATTTTAATTTTAATGAAATCAAAATTTAGTTATATTTTTTCCTGCCATGTAGCTTATAAGATTTGCAAATTGCATAGCTGTTTTGAAGGCATCATCAAAATCATCCTTTTACAAACGTAGTCGCATTTAATAATTTCAAATTAAAAATTTGTGTATTTAAGTAGATAAAAAGCATTATCCATACTAATATTATAAATGCGAAACTGCTCGAGTTTGTTTGTTACGCTTTCACGCATAAAACAATAAAACGATTTTTAAAATTCTTTCCCCAATGGAAAGCTAAATTATATGCGTGGACTATAGGCTGTATATAATGGTTTATGAAATTATGGCGTTATGAAATTATAAATATTATTTTTGTTATACGTTTTCTGTCGCTAACAAAAGCGAGTTATTGCAAACGTCAGAAAACAAATCGTTGCCATGGAAACGATGTTGATATATTTGTGGACTATATGCTAGTAGGTACTCAGCCCCCAACCTACTGGTCAGCTGCTGCTCCAGAAAATTAAAATATTAGAATATGTTTTGTTTTTTGGACAAGCTTATGTTTTGGAATAAATGTCAGATGAGAGTTCCTAATTAAAAATATAATTCGTAACGATTACAAAGACTGTATAATAAATAGTGTTATTTTTTTTATTATATGTACAAACTTCCATATATTTAAATAAAAATAAATCTCCGAAATGTTTGTAAGCGTATAAATTCCAAACGACTGCACCAAATTGGAAAACTCTTTTTTTCTTTGAGCCTAGCATTATGAAATTTAGGTGGCACGCAAGCTGTTTGAAAATTTAATGTACAGGGAATGAATGTACGGAATGCGGGAGGGGGTGGGGGGAGGGGAATAATTGATAAGTTTAAGCGCTACAGTAATTTCCCCTAATACCATGCGAGCGAAGCCGCGGGGGAAAGCTAATGGTTAATAAATGTTTGCATCACCTTCAAGCTAGGTCACGGTGATTTGAAAAAGAAAGTATGTAACAGTACCTAAACCAACTTAATATTTTCCAAACGGGTATTCTGCGGACACACAAAGTAGGCTGATGACTAAACTAAGAACCAGAAAGAGATATTGCCCTGTTATCGTAATAATGGTCGGGAAAATTGGGAAGATTGGTGCATTTGCAACTTGCGTCTGTCAAAAACGCAATGGAAATCTGCATAAATAGAGATTAAGAAAAATAAGATTATTTCCAATTTGGTATTTGTGGACAAACTAAGCGATTTGATGAAAAAATTAAGAACCAGAAAGAGATATGGTTCTGTTATAATACCAATGGTTGCCACAATTGTCGTGTGTATAAATCGCAACTTATGTCTGTGAAAAATGCACCCAACATGTTGAAAAATCTAACTGATTTTCATAATGATCTTTAACCGATGCGATGAAATTTTTAACATTTTCACACCATTAAAAATTTCATCACTCTTTGAAAACCTCTCAAAGAACAAGCAATCGGTTTATTTTCGCACGTGAAATAACATACAAGCAGTATGAAACATAAATTCAAGGAGATAATTTTAAGAAGAGTTTATCTGGTCATTTACGTCGAATTAATTAATTTTAGAAGTTTTTTTATATCGGAATGAAATACAGGCGAAGTTTTAGATTAACAGTATTGCAGCATGATATTTACAGAAGGCTACAAGTCTGGCCAGGAAAATGACATTCTTTTGTGCACGCGAAACGCAATTGAACTTCGTAATTAATATTAATCAAGGCTGCCAACTTATTGTACACGAATATTAATTTCTCAATTAACACACCTGTCGGCTTCAAACAACTGAGGAATTCGTTGTTTATAGTCCCGATGGTGAATACTTTGGAGTGAATAATAAGTGATCTATTTTATTGCAGCATATTATTAAAGATTGCGTGATATTTTCATATTTGCTGAAAGAATGGCCACGTGACATTTAATAATACATCAATTATTGCAATCGAGTTACCCAAAAATTAGACAGCTGGTATTTTCTCAAAATATATAAACTACATGTTTTATTAATTTCCTGCATTCATTGTTTCCTTTACACAAGTCCCCTGGTCTTCTCAAGACCCGGGTCGCCTGGAGGCCTACAAATTTACATTGTGTGATCAATACGACACTGATTTTGTCTCATTAGTTACAAATGTTTTACGCTAAAAATAGATGAGATCTTTGTATGATAAGCCTTTTAAATTATGATGATTTTCGCATTTCTGTGAACTTTTACACTTTACATACACCTATATTTAATCTCTTTGGATTTGTTAATATTTTAAATCAATTAAAAACTTGAGATATTTTTCAAAATCGACTTTTTATTAAAAAAAAATGGTTGTCTGTAAAGTCGGTTAACGAACGATAATTTTACGTGATAACGTCATATAATAACGATGGAGTGAAAGAGAGATAGATGCGTCACAAGCCGAACGCTTAGGCGATAATTTTAAGTGATAACGTCATTTAATATCGATAGAGGGAAAGATAGATAGATGCGTCATAAACCGAACGCTTAGGCCGATCGTGCCTCTCTATCACTTGTTCGCACGCTCGGCTCAGGCGGAACGTCATGACGACAATGAGTCATGCTTTTTTGTGCATGCAGCCGGCGTTCATCGATTTATAAGACGTTATCACGTCAAAAAAAAAATTGGTTGTCTGTAAAGTCGGTTTACAGACGATAATTTTTCGTGATAACGTCATATAATAACGATGGAGTGGAAGAGAGATAGATGCGTCACAAGCCGAACGCTTGTTCCGCGCTCTTGCTTGCACGCTCGGCTCAGGCGGAACGTGACAACGAGTCATGCTTTTTAGTGAGTGCAGCCGGCGTTCATCGATTTATAAGACGTTGTCACATCAAAAAAATCTAACTAATAAAAGATAAGGTAGGTGCAACGAGTAGGTGCAACGATTGTAAAATGTCATTTTTTCCTTTTAGGTTTATTATTTCACTTCAAAAGATGAAATACAATTCTATAACAGAAAACGATAAGGGAGTCGATTAAGCATATTTAATATTTGGCTTATTAATGTCAAATTGTGAAATAACCCCACCAGTTACGCGAAAAACCCACAAATTCTTGGCAAAATATTGCCCTACAAATTTAGTAATCGATTGCCCCGGGCGAAATGGGGCGAGACGAAAATCCTTTGCATACAACCGATACATTTCTCCGAATGTGAGCTATAAAGTATAATGGGTGGGAATGTAGGGGAGGGTGAGCTGAAACCACGTGGTTGGCCACGTGTCACGTGGTGGTGACTACAGTAGACCGGTCTTGGAAAACAAAACACCTCACGAATCACTTTACTACGCAAATAGATTGAAATAATAACGCTTTCATTGTTTTAATTGATATTATTAATACGTAACGGCTTACTCATAATTAATTTTAAGTTAAAATAAATGATAAATAATTACTGAACGATTAACATTATTTGCAAAGTAGGAACATACAGGTTTTCTGAACATTTCATAATGATCCAAAAAATATCTTCTACAACGCCGGCAATATTTTGAAAAAATACAATTGCTTACTCTCTTCAAACAAATATTCTGTAACTACGTCGTAAATACGCCACCACGTTGAGGTAGTCGCATATACAAATAAACTAATTTATACTTTCCACCTGTTTTTTTCAATCCACTAATATTAAAGGGTGAACCATAACCATGTAATTTTTTATGAACGCATGATTTTTTTATTATAATAGCTCCACACATGAGGCCCTGAGGAAAATAATTTCCCTCTGGTCTTGTGTCAACTTTGGGGATGCTGTGCGGTGGGTATTTCAAAAGAAAAGAAGGAGAGGCTGTTCTGGGAAGGAAAAAGAAATCAAGGGGTCAGTGGGTCCAGGAGTGACGAGCGTATGAATTCATCCCTCCAACTGTGGCGCAATGCGATGGGTCGAGAAAATCCTACAGGAAAGGCCAAATGGTCTCCTTCAACCACTGCCTCTCCAGACCTAAACAAACCTCACCTCATGAACCCGGACACCCCAACTAAGTCACCAAACATAACGGAGTTAACCGGAAACCCCTTGAGTTGACCTGTGGCAGAGGTTTTGGTCATCTAATAATCATTTTTATCCCATTTGTCCTTATCGTTATTCAAATGGCTTGTAAGAAAGAGAAAACCATGAAAAAATCTTATTATCTCGTAGGTATATTAATTTTTTTATTTATTTATTTATTGCTTCTTCACAATTAAAATAAATTTTTAGCGTGTAAATAATTATTAACCTCACTAGGGTTTGCCTGTATCGGGGTTAATAATTTCACAATTTATTCAAAATAACACACATAAATATCGAAAAAATACTAAAATTTTTAAAACAAAAATAAAATGATAAATATAGAAAATTTGCAGAAAAAATAACAAATGAATTATCAACAAATTGTTCAGAATCAAACAAAATGTTATCATTCATTGTGTCATTCGTTTATACCACTTTTAACAATAAAGAAATTTTAAAAATATATATATCCTTATGGTTTGTAAATATATAATTAAAAAATAACATAATAAAAAAAGATTTATGAACGATCGCATGATAAAAGCGAATCTTAAGGTGAGTACCAAATAATTTTGAAATAAATATGATAGACATGTTTTTAAAAGAACATTGTACCTACGAGTTCTCTAAAGTTATCCATGTGGATTTAGCATTAGTTATTTCCTTATTTATTTTGTTAAGTTTTTTCTTTATTTATAAATTTTGTAATCTTTTTTATTTATGTTATACTGTTGTTTTAAAAGAAATTTGTTTGTGATATGTAAAAGTCCAATAGGGCATCAATAAATGAATAAATATATAAATTATCATTTTTTCCTAAATAAATAATTTTTAAAAATTACACAGGTTTATTTCATTTTAGTGAATTAGCATGTGTTATTTTTCTTAACGATACATTTTGTGAAAAGTAGACGAACAATTTCCGCAGATCATACAAGCCTTGTTCCTTAGAAACTATCTTCTCATTATAACGAAGAGAAAAAACTAACGATTATCACAAGTTGACGTCAATTGGTCGAGTTCGACCCATTGGAAAAGATTTTCATTTAAATGTATAATGATTTAAGTCATCACTCCTAATATCGGTTCAGCCATAGCAATCAGCGAATGTTTCCGAAAAAAAAATCGCATTGCTAAAACGCCTGAAAAAATTCGTAAAAAAATAATCCTGTCACACGTGAATTTGGCTGATGATGGGACTGACTGATTACGCGGTGCGGCACTTGACGCACGTGTGACGTCATGACGCCTCCTATGCGTCCGTGAAAAATATTTAAAATAGGGAAATAATAATAATACGTTTAACACGCGAGTGTTCTGAGCACCCCTTTACTCATTCTGCGGTCCCGAGACTCCGGGAGCAAACGACGAATTGATGGCGCCATTTTGCACCTTGCAGAGATTTCGGAATGATACAAATGACGCAAATGATCCGAGTCTTGACGCAAGAGATATGTAGACTTGACGCAGGAGACGTGACTGCCGCAGGTCAACGCACTTAGACGAGATAATGTACTTATAGACTGTAAATTATGATTCTTTTAGGTTTAATTATATGAGCTTCTTGTTATTGTTAGAGCAAAACCGAATAGACATCTTTACTAAATTATTAATGCAAAACTGCGTGTATTTGTGTGTTACGCTTTCACGCATAAAACCATAAAACGATTTTAATAATTCTTTCACTAATAGAAAGCTAAATTATATGCGAGTACTAAAGGCGATATATAATGTTAAACTCTGGCGTTATGAAATTATAAATATTATTATATTATATTATTCATAAGTTTTCTGCCGCTAACAAAAGCGAATTATTGCTAACGCCAGAAAACAAATTGTTGCCGTGGAAACGATGTTGACATATTTGCGGAAAATCGTAGTTAATATCTATCTATCTATATTGAATCTGCGAAATGTTTGTACGCACATAACTTCCGAACGACTGCAACAGATTGGATAATTTTTTTTTTTACTACTGGTGGCATTATGATATTTAGGTGGCACGCAAACTGCAACCTGAAAACTGAATGTACTGGGAATGAGTGTATGGAATACAGAGGGGGTAGGGGTGTAGGGGGGGAGTGGGGAGAGGATGTGGGGGGAAGAGGTGGGGGGAGTGGGGGGGAGGGGGGGATAATTAATAAGTGCAAGCGCTACAGTAATTTCCCCCTAATATCATGCGAGCGAAGCCGCGGGTGAAAGCTAGTAATTCATAACTGCTTAAGTCAATAAAAAAGCGCAATTTTGATTGAAATTCGCAACTTTTCAAAGAGAGATGTTAGAAACTAATTACTTAATTACAAACGTTACATTACAAAGGATAAAGCTGCCAAAATGGTCACAGACTACTTCCTAAAAAGATAAAATGAAAGATAAAAATGTCACAAGATGAAATTAATGAAAAAATTCAACCATTAAATTTCTGCTAAAATTTAATTCATTGTCTCTTAAAATCTTCCTAGTTTTTCGAAATAAGAATCCGAGATCCTTTTTTGTGTATTTAAGACAGTTTAAAAGAAGTCCTCGCACATTTCTTCTCGCCTCACTTATTATTCACAAAGGACGAAAAAGTAATTAATGCGAAACGTAAACAATCTCTGAAAGACCACGGACCGCCCCTGACACTATGACTCGGTATTGAGATGTCAGTGCGCATTAAATTTTCAGAGGGAACTTGAAAGAAAGCTCGTCGTTTTATTTTTCAGGGAGGATCATATTCATTCGCGGGCCCACTCAAATGTTTTAAGTGAGAAGGTTGCTTACCAAGACAAGGCTATGTTCACTCAAGCTCTGAATAATTTTAGATTAATATATAATACTTGTTGGTTCCCGGCATGCGTAGCAAGTCCATATTCAAAGAAAAAAATTGTTTCTCCCTGCACGTCGTTTCCCGTGCGTCCCCCTTCCCTTCTGCGTTCCCCTTCCACCTTCTCCGCCTTCCCTCTCCCCTCTTCCGCTCCCACGTCCCACCAACCTCCTTCCCGTTCCATATATTCAGTCCCAGTACATTCAGTTTTTAAACAACTCGCGTGCCACCTTTTACAATTTTTTACGTATACTTATTACAAATATTCATTTGTTTATGTTATAAGAACAATCGATCAAATTTGGTACCTTACATAGGTACCTACCCATATAAAATATTTATAATTCTTTATTCGATTCAAAGTATTAGTCTAGTTCTTAAAATAAATAAAATGAATATTGAATTTTGATTTAACAATCATCGTTTTGGAAAATGTCATTCTCAAATTTTGACAACTTCGCAAGAGTTTTTGTAACGATTAAAAACTTTTCAGGTGTGTTTTCGTGTGGTTGTAATAATCCAGAAACCTGAAAGTGTGAAAGTTTCAAACATTTCCTATGCTTAATATACACAGACAACTCATGTATTTATATATCCCCAAGCAAGCATATTTTGATTTATATAAATATACATATAGATGTGAGATAACATCAATGTAATAAATGTTATGAACAAATGTAACAAGTAATCATCAGTTCGCGGATCGTACCTGGCTATATCATAACCACACAGCCTGGAGATTCGCGAGTTCAGGATTAAGCGTGCTCCGAATTCAAACATAAGATGTCCGCACGAGAACGGATCGTTTTAGCGACATGATCTTGGACTGAACAACCTGAGGTTGTTAAACTCTACGGCTTAATATTTACTTCCTTTTACAATTCGGGACTCTTCACTACTCAGGTAAACATAAAAGGTGTAGAATAATTGTAGAAAGGTACATGTTATTAAGGAACTACACATAGAGGAGAAATAGTTGTAGGATGGCGTATTTTGAGTAATTTTCATGATTTTTTAACACATAAGGAATAAATATATATTATTTAGACTTTGGGGTCATTTTAAATTTGTATTCAAGAATATATTCTAAAATTTTCAAATGTTTACCTCAAAAAATAACAGAGAAATTAGTTATGTTGATTTGATATTATAACAGATAGAAATCGTCATCCGGCAGGGCAATTTGTGTAACCCCTAGAAGTCACAATTTTCACTTGAAATCATGTTTTCAAGAAAAAAATTTGTTTTATAAGTATTTTATATATTTAGTATACTAATAAAAAAAATCGAAAAATAATATTTTTTTTAAGGAATGTGAAAATTTTGTAATTTTTTTCCATTATTTTGTACGTTTTTTGCAATAAAAAAATAGTCAAAACAAAGATATTATTTAGGATTGAGGTTCAAATAGAGCGCATTTATATAAAGAAACTATGTGCTGAGTTTGATACGGTTGATCAAAAACTGTAGGAGCTAGAGGTTACACAAATTCGAAAAAGTGACTTTTGAGAAAAACGAGTTTGAAAATAAGAGTGGCAGTAAAATAGTGGTAGTTCGACCGTATGACACTCACTCAACATAACTTATAACTTTTAAACGGCGTGGAATTTTGGTTTGAAATTTTCATAATATATTTTTGAATAGTTTTACTTTCGATTTATGAAAGAAAGAAAAAAAATTATTTTTTAAAGCCTCTACACCTATTTCCCACTTAATGGTAAATCCTAAATGAATCTATTTATGAAATATATTCGTAGTTATTAGTGGAACTTACCTGGACATCGTTTACCTGGACATCATTTGTCTGCTAATTAAGAAGTCTCAAAATGTGTCCTAATTTTTGATACAATTGTATTAGTCAGCTTAAAGACATATCATATAATTACATAAGCCATCAAGTCGGTCCATTTTGTTATTTTGACAGTACCGTATCAGGACAGTCCCACCTCTCGGTTCGCGGGACAGTTTATTTCGTCTCCGGCAAAAGGTTTCCATTAAAGTAATGAATAACTAAGCAAACATTGTTTGAGCGGATATTTCCCATGTAATGAACGACGCGGAGTGTAAAGGAAAAAGGGAAAAAAGCACGCGCGGGCTCTCAAAGCGAGACGCCCGGACTGATGGAGGTTCTTCACTCTGATTAAAATGACGAAAAACACCCCTAAATGATTTTAATGGGGGTGAGAGGAAAGGCGAGCCCCTATTTTTACTCGAATGCTTTCTACTGTCTTTGCTCCCTATTGCTGAGTACCTTTCTCTCTCATTTGGGCCACGGCATCGTGTTCTCAGACACACATCTATTATCATTTTTCACAATTATCAAGGAGTAACGTCAATGTGGTATTTTACTCCATTCCTGCTATTTTCCATAGCAACCATAGTTTTGTTTTTAATTTATAAATTAGCATTATATTACAATCATTACTCACTAGCAGTTGAAAGCTGAGGGCAGCTTTCGCTTTGGCTTCGCCCAGTTTGTATGAGTTCGCTTAGTGTTGGTGACAATTTTATAAATCCGATAAGAACTGATTCCAAAAACAGCCGGTGAGCCGGTTCCTTGGATCCACACATTAGCAGCTAGTCACCGGAACAAAGTAACCGCAACAGGCAATGACGTCATATGAAATATATAGTCGCATGATACTATTATTCACAACTCTAAGTATTACCGTCAATCTTTCCATATCCGGAGAAATACTCAAAATTTACAAATTCGTATTACTTTTACCTGCTAGGGACACGTCCTCATGTGATCTGCTAACGTAAGTGGCGCCATCCTTTGACGAATTCTTGAATTCGATACAAAATTACAAAAGTAGTTTTTTAAGAAACTTCAAATACGAAGATGGCTTGGCAAAAGGCGCGGCGTCAGATTTGCATTCTTTGCCGGATTCAAATTTCAACCGTACAGGCGTTAACGTAATAATAAGGTCCAATACAATAATCTTTATTTTGTAAATTACCCTCTAACTTGTCTCAAGGAGCTTACAATCAAGTGATCGCGTATATTGCTTTATATCTTTTCTTATTTATATATTGTTGAAGATTAAAAAATCTACATTTTTTAAATATTATTTACCAATAGAACGTCATTCGCGTAGTATCGGGGAGAACGATTTTAATCTCACCGTGTGCACGCCTTTTGCAGACTATGTTTTTGTTCATAAAATCTTAAACATTAAAAGCTTGCGATACGTATGATAGACGATACCCGAGTGTCACACGGATTTGAGATTATCCAATTCTGCTAAATAACTTTTAATTAATCCAAGTCAAGACCCGAGGATACATGATCAGGAGCGAAGCGGATTACTCAATATTTTTTTGTCATAAGCACGGATTGTCAATGAAAAATCATATTTTCAGGCCATCGGCCGCCACTACTTGCAATCTACATCCACTACTCAGTATCATTGAATGATTTGAATAATTTTTCAGAATTCAACTGAGAAAGAAATTAATTAATTAACCATCGAAACGGCATCCGCGGACGAGGGGTAAGGCTCTCGACTGGTAATAAAGAGGACGTGGTTTTAAATCCCTGCGTGCAAAAAATATATATTCCGACGTGTAAAATAATTAAATATTATTTATAATAAACGCAAAAAAATAACTGTTTTAATTCCACTTTATTATTTCCTTATCCAACCGGTTTCGGTTCGACCTGAACCTTCCTCAGGGATGAATATATTTTTATTTGGATAAGGAAATAATAAAGTGAAATTAAAACAAAGTTATTTTATTGTGTTTATTGTAATTATGTATTCCCACAAAGTGTTTGCTACATGTGAAAAATTAAATATTATTTAATTAATTTGTGTTATTTCACATTTATACTTTGCTCAAAATGACTTTACCTCTGTTTGGTGACCAGAACTGAAAAGACAGGTACTTCCCCACCATCCTCTTCCCCATCTCCTTCCCCTCCACCCTACCTTGCAACGTACTTCAATTGGGGATTTCATAGTCTCACTGGCTCCAGATGGTTGAGAGCAGTTGGAACTCTTGTGAGGTATTAAAATTAAAAATAAATAAAACCGGCATCAGACTTTTCAAAAATCGGCATACATCTTGGTTTATCTGTTATTATCTAAATTATAATGACCATTTAATACGTTTTCAATGCGGCCCTCCATTAAAAACATTTTCCCAGTCGTGTAACAGAGTGTAGAACGGAATAAGTATATAGTATGAGAATTTCCCTCACGCATGAACACACGAACACCCGCGTAGACCGGAGCAGGGCAAAGTGAACAGTGCGAGCAGCCGGGTGAGTGTCGAGCAACCTGCGGCCTGCGAGCCTACTTTGTGCCCCCGCGGGTCTATCCGTACTTTCCACTTGGCAAAATTAAATATGTATAAGGTTGCGGCAAAGAATATTTAAAGGTTTCGATCGTTTTAAAAAAAAAGTTGAGCGGGAAAACGGTCTTTCCTGAATCAGCCGATAAAAATTATATAATTTACTTTTTTTAATATTTAATTAATATTCTTAGACAAAATTTCGTGGTTTGACCACGTGTGGAAACAAACCACCTTCGAAACGCTTTTTTGTTGAAATCTATGAAATAAAAAAGTTTTCTTGACTGAATTTTATCCAACTTTCCAAATGAAAAAATCAACAGTCTCAAAACTGCAAGTTGGTATTTTTGAAATATTCTTTATTTTAGAACGATAAAAATCGTAATCATTTATTGGTTTGGCCTTGCATATAAAAGATGTGGCGCTTTGATTTTTTTGAACTTCAATGTATTGTTAAAAAAATGCCATAATAACAATAAGATAACTCTGTTCAAATACCACTTTATTACATATCTTTAAAAGGTTTGGAGATATATAATAAAGTGATATTCGAACAATGTTTCGGTTCAGCCTAAACCTTTGCCAGGGGTGTATAAAACGGTGAGCGGACTTCCTTTGAAAAAAGTGATATAAACACTACAGAATTACAGTGTATTTAAAGATAAAACAGAAGAGGGAGAGAAAACATCAACCATGGGGGGAAGCGAGGGGGAGGTACCTAGCAGAGAGGGGTTATAAGTAGGTTTATTAAAGGGAAAATGTTTTGAAAATGAAGCTATTTAACAAATTATTTATTTAGTAAATAATCGTTTATTTAGTAATAAAATTGGTTTTATTTATTTTTAATGATTTTTTTATATATTTCAAGGACGCAGACCTATCCCATTTCTATATAGTACATCTTTCTCCGAAGATTTAGTAAACGAATGATCTTTATCTGTTTGGGGCCTTGCGAATTCTGAAAAATCTACACTCTTCAGGCACCTTAAGTGCTCAACCACCCTCGTTTGAACATTTCTTGCCGTTTTACTTTTGTAAAATGCTGGGCAATCATTACTTTCAAGTTTATAGATGCCAGAATGGCTAAAATTATTTTCTTTATCCTTATAATTTATCAAAAGTTGATGTAAGTTACCAGTCTCACTAGAAGCGAAAATTAAAAAAAAAATACAATTTCAGAAAAAACGAATTTATTGCGACACCACCGACACGACTGCAAATTTAGCAATGTCAAGCTATGGGTACCCTAGCCTCTGCGTTTCGCGAACAAATTGAAAATGGATAAATTGGCCCTTTGGCTAAAAATGTTGATCATCACTGTTCTAGCAGTTATAGCCGGCCGGATTACGGATTGATATATGCTCGAGATGAAATTCTCGAATTAGTGTAGAAGCGGGTTAAGGAGGATAAAACTTCCATCTTATAATCAGATTAGAATGCTGACTTATAATTTATAGCTGTGTTTAGTTTGCGAATATATTGAGGGGGTAACGGATTCGTGATGTTGCCATTTTGGCGTAGGTATTATATTGTAAAACCTGTTTTATAGGAAGGCTTAAAATTAAATGAATAATTATAAACAGTGCAAGCATTATTTTCAGGTACGTTTAATGGTAAAGTTTTGCAATGATATGGGTTTTGGGTGGCTTGAAGTTCATTTTTAGATCAGTTATATATTGGTAAATTAATTTTACATCAAACCAAATTATATCAATTTTTTAGGCAATTTTGCATTTTGCTTGTACTAAGAATGTTAAAAGTTAAATTCGGATAGTTTTTTTTGTTTATTGCAACTTTTCATAAAAAAAATTGAAAAGCGTTAAAAACGGTAAAAATAATAATAATGTAACATAAATTTGTACGGCGCAGTTTTTTTTCAAGTTTTTTCAGTTATAATAGACCAGAAGGTATTAGATTGCTTTATTTGCTAGTCAGATATTTTTTCGCATGGAAAAATGGAAATAAACGAACATCATGTGTTATATCATTATATTATGGCTTCACAGCCGTTGTAAGGAGCAATAAAAAATAAATGTTAGAAACTTTGAAAATAAATAAATATGTATTCACTCCACACGTTAAATAAATTCCGTCAGGATCCAAGTCATCGTTGGGGATGCTATGTGAGGGATCTTTTTGGGGAAAGGAAGGAGTGAACTATAAGGGTGAGTATCTATAAGGGTCTCTTCAAGACCCTTATAAATACTAACCCCACTTATTGGATAATAATTATACGACAGTTCAAAATAGAATTAATTTTGCAGTTTGAACTGAAGACTGAAGAGATATTTTGTACGTTATGAGTGTAGGAAGTCTAAGTCCTTGACAATTATTTAATTAATTCATGCAAAGCGATGTCAAAAATAATTTGTTGAAAATCAATTTATCTTCACAGACCTTTCACGAATCGATTTTCTCAAAACTAACGAAACTAATTAGGGACCTTCTGTACCGTTCAATCAGAAATCGCACCCGCAGCTTTCTGCCACGTCTGCATCTGTCCTCACAGCATAAATCATTTTCGGATTCTCGGAAAATGTACAATATACAGCGTCGGCTACAACTGCGTTTATTTCGGGATCCCACGTGAAGTCATAAGCTTCACAAAAAGTAATATCTAGTGACCTAGTTACTAGTTAGTCCGTATAAATAAAGATAATAAAAAGTACGTATTTTGTATGAGCAGTAAAAAGTAATTCAGGAATATATGGTAACAAAAAACTCTGCGGGCACAGTTTTAGGCAAAGATGACAAGAGAAACAAAGAAAATATTAAAACCATCTTCTGCCCTAGTGATCGACACTGCAACTTTGACTATAAGGAAGAGGCGCACCACGGCATAATGTCCCAAAAATGAATCACGCAGGTAATCAAACTCCTACCATGACATTTCGTGGAAACATGTAGCTGCTTTATTGTCATACCCTTTCTTTTTTTTATCTCTTTCTCTGCAGGTTGTGTATTATATTTGACACTACTATGTTTTATATTTAATTTTGATTATCATTATTTCTGTTATCACTACAAGCATTTCCGTCTTGTAACAACTAAACATTGATTACTCATGCTGTAAACATTTCTAATTGACGTGTAAATACTATGTACATCCCAACGGCAATTCTATTATTGTAGTAATTGTTAACACTCTGTAAATGTTTCAAACAATAAATAAATAAATAATGAAACGTTCGCGTTTCATTACCAGTCTCTAATTACGAATAAAATAGTGAGTCTATATTGAACTTTTTTTTTTCTTTTTTAGTATTTTTAGGCGAAAGGGTCCCAATTGTCCCGAGTCAGGGTTTCTATAGCATTTCTATTCGATGTAGAGATGGGTGAGGATGGATTTCGCCGGAGGCCTCCTAGACGTGCTTCTTTTTAAAAGTTCTCGAGTTCTAGGAGCAGGTCCCGGGTCCGAGTTCTTGGGTGCGGACTGGGTACTGGATACAATCGCAGCTATTAGCGTATTGAAAAGTCAGATTACTTGAAAAGGCATAAAAAAAATTTAAATAGGCAAAGATTTTTTTAATCATTTAAAAATATACTAGACTATATATAAATCACGGGATAGTCTTAATTGTATCGGTCACATTCATACATCGTATTATTCGTACCCTAAATATGTTAGTGTAGCCTGTCTGTAACTATATTCCGTGCAGTTGAACACATCTACAACGTCTGAGAAAGTATTACCAACTGCATGCAATCTAGGTACAAGCGACAATCTAAATGACTCAGTCCTAATTTTTTTTTTTTTTTTTTTTATATTAACTCCACACAGGAGGCCCTGAGGGAAATAATTTCCCTCAGGGCCTATGTCATCTTTGGAGATGCTGTGTGGAGGGTGCTGTTGAGGAGAGGAAGGAGTGAACATGGGTCTTGAAGAGACCCATATTGTAGGAGGGAGGAAACACAGAAGCTGGCAAATCGTTCCACAGCCGGGCTGTTGAACTCAAGAACGAGTCGTAGAAACGACCCGTTCTCATGTGACTAATGTCAACCGTGTACAAATGTTGAGCGCGTGTTTGGCGTGTTTCCCGACTATGCACCGGTGCCGGGGGGATCAGTGACGCTAGTTCCTCGGAGCATCTTCCATTGTAATACCGGTAGAACAAGGACAGCATTCCCACCTGACGCCTGTGCTCTAAAGATTGCAGTCCATTTGTTAAGTTAGGAGAATCTATCAAACGGACCGCCCGTTTCTGCACAGAGTCGAGGGTTTTTTTCAGGTATTTTGGGACTCCAGACCAGAGGTGGCTGCCAAATTCAACCGTGGGGCGCACTTGCGATTTGTACAGGGTTAGCAGTTGTGTACTATTAAAGTATCTGCGGGCCCTGTACAGTACGCTCAGTTTCTGAGAGGCTAACTTAACTCTGGCCTCGATGGAGCCCCCGTACCTGAGCTGGTCACTTAGAGTTACACCAAGCATATCAATGGAAGGCCTGTTCGGGAGATTGCTTCCGTTGAAGGAGACTAGATTATCATTCCGATCCCTTTTAGACGTAATCAGACATGATTGGGTCTTTGAAACATTAAATTCGACGAGGTTATTCTTACCCCAAGAGAAAACACTCTCGAGGTAACCGTCCATTCTTTGTTTCAAAGCCCTCCGAGCCATTGGGATTTGTGAGCCCTTTGGGGGCTTGTCAAACAAAAAGCTATGATGGACTGTACTGTCATCCGCGTAACAATGAATCGGTGCACATGTCAAGAGGTCATTGATGTGCAACAGAAACAAAGTCGGAGACAGAACCGATCCCTGTGGGACGCCAGCATTTATCGAATGCGAGGAAGAGGTGAAACCATCAGCAACCGCCTGAATCGACCTCTCCCTCAAAAAGTCGGCAATCCACGTACACAAGGAAGCGGGAAGTCCGTAAGAAGGCAGTTTGTTGACAAGCCCTCGGTGCCAAACCCGGTCAAAGGCCTTGGAAATATCCAGTGCAACGGTTTGGGTCTCACCAAAGCGTTCCAGGCACCGCCCCCAAACATGTGTCACATACGCGAGAAGATCACCGCACGAGCGGTTCCGCCGGAATCCGTATTGACGGTCGTTAATAATTTTGTTCTTCTCGAGGTATGTGAGTAGTTTGTCGTTGACCACACGTTGCATCACTTTTGACAGAACAGATGTGATCGCTATGGGGCGGTAGTTGGCCGGGTTAGAGCGGTCACCTTTCTTTGGAATAGGGTGAATGATCGCTTTTTTCCAACCAGAGGGCACAGACCCAGACTTCAGGGACATTTTGAAAAGCTTCGTCAAAATTGGAGCTATTTCTGCAGCGCACCTCTTCAAAACCAGGGCAGGTATTCCGTCAGGCCCACTAGCTTTATTAACATCAAGCCCTCGTAAGACTTGGAGTACATCCCGATGCCGAATCCTCAGCTTTTTCATACGAAAACCGCAGTGAGGAACCGACGGCGGGATAGCACCTTGGTCATCGAGGGTCGAGTTTTCCGCGAACATTTTGCCTAATAAGTTAGCCTTTTCGGCGGCGGTATTTGCTAGAGAGCCGTCAGGTCTGGTAAGAGGTGGCAGACTGGGTTTGCAGAAATTGCGACCTATAGAGCCCGCAAGCGACCAGAACGCTCTGCTACCATGCGGGCAGGCAGCCAGCTTTCTGCTGACCTGCAGGTCGTGCTCGAATTTCGACCTATTGATGATTCTCTTACTTTCCTTTGCAATTTGGTTGTATAATATTCTGTTTTCGGACGTTCGAGATGTGTTGTAGGCTCGGTAAGCCGCGTTTTTTCTATAACTAACTAACAAACACACCGTTTTACCGCAGGGGTAGGCAGAGGGGACGGACCCCCAAACAACTCGTTCTTGGCACACACTCTTGGCCTCACTCACATTCATACATCGTCTCTTTCGTACTCTTCTATTATTATATAATATATTAATTAAACCAAGTATGTACCTATCTTAAATTTATTTAAAAATATTGAAATTTTGAAAGTGATAATTATAGTCATTTTCTGTCATAATATTATTTTAAAGGTAGGTACTTTTTCACTTGTCTGAATTCTTCACATAATCAGTTCCAATTTTGAAAATAGTACTTAACTTTAAAACAAATCCGAACCAGAGTTATACAAACAGACAAACCTAAAACCAAACTTGGTATTTTTGCTTTTATGTGAATGTGAAGATAATAAGACATTACTAGAGCATCACCAGTCATTCCTCCATACAAAGTATCATATAAGATTTGCTTCATAAAATTTTTAGACCTTTTATCGTCGCCGATATTTCGTAAACACACAAGAAAGGTAATAATTATAAAAAGCCACACAGTTAAATAATATTAAACCAACCAAACATCGGTTGATGAACCGTTCCAGTGTTGGTATTTTTCTTAGAATTTAACTGCTCTCTGATCGAATGAATTGTTTACAATCGTTTACATTGGCCGTTTTATTAACTGAAAAGAGATGACGTATAAAGTGGGAGAGCTCCAGATATTTTCATTCGGTTAGTTCATACACTTCTGTTTGTTTACGGAATGTTTATTGGGCGCTGTCAGATGGTCGTAAACATTACACATTGATCCGCCTATACTTATCCATGTTATAAACCAAATATAACTCAATATATGCCATTTTTTTGTAATATTACCGCCTTTATGTATTTTATTAAAATTTATTACTTCATATCTTTTAGAATTTTATATTGTGAAATGGGGGCCTCATTACGGTTAGGAATCCAGTGAGGCCCGCATTATAAATTAATATTCTAAAATTTAAGTTATTGTACCAAAAAAAAGTCAAATAGTAGCATTTTTTTAGTAAACAAAGTGAATTTCTTCGATGGACTGTTGTGGTCGATTTTTCAACTCTTGGATACAGTTGGTGAACAAATTTATGGGTACAGTTACAATTAGGTAAAAAAGTGTTTAAAAATATTAAGCCAGAACTTTTTATTTAAAAACTATGCCGACACCAAGTGACGTTGGTTATGGAATAAAATTTTAATATACTTATTCAGATGTGACGTTACACTTCTCTCCTGAATTCGACGTTTTTAAAATCTTCGATTCAAGTTTTTTTTTACCTATATATACCATCTATTTTATTTGTTTAGTTTCTTCAATAATTGCACGTCTCTTACACACAGGTTTTTAAAAAATTGATTTCATTCCAATTCAATTTGGGAGGCAGATATGAGTGCCGCCGCCCTAGGAACCATTTATTGGATAACCAACACCTCTGCCATAGGTCACCCCAAGTGGTTGGTGACTTGGCAGGGGTGCCCGGGTTCATAGGGTGAGGTTTGTCCGGGTCTTGGCGGCGGATACGTCTGCCCACCCGCTGCATGGCAGGTCATGGCAGATCGGGAGGGAGTAATTGAGGGAATCCCTTTGACTTCTACAACTGTATTCTGTACCTTGCACCGCAGTGGGAGGGATGGATTCATACGTCCGTCACTCCTGGACACACTGACCCACAGTTTCCTACCCACTGTGAATACTCTTTTCCTTTCCAGAACTTCCTTTCCTAAAAAGACCCTCCATAAAGCATCCCCAAATATGACATAGGCCCTGAGGGGGATTGTTTTCCTCAGGACCTCCTGCATGGAGCAAAGGTGAAAAAATGAATAAAAAATAAATGGCTACTTGTATCTTAATTTCAAAAATATTTCTTGCAATTAACTTGCTTACAAAGCGTTAAAAATTATTTTGTTCAAATAATAAACTACGAGTGATAAACTACTTTAGAATATGGAAATACGACTACTTATTAATTTACATTTATTTTCTATACATTTTCTATAAACAAGGGAACATTATGAAAAAAATACGCATTTTTGATCATACGGCTTTTCTTACATATTTTTTAATTGGAACCATCTTGATGGTGCAAGTTGAAGTAATTTAAATATTTGCAGCACCAGCACACATTTTTCCCACAAGTATTTATCAAACGGTTGTTTAGATTGAAAGTTTTTATTCTTCCTGTAGGAATTTATTATAGCCCAAAATATTATTTGTTGATTCAAAGCATCAATGATAAATCTCATATTGGAGAGCCTATACATATTTATCTGTTTTTGCTGGCTTTGTATTTACTGAAATACGTTCCTAATACGAGTAATTTGAGGCATTCACTGAACGCATATATCAGATAACGCATATATACGCAATAAAATTGTATTAAATTTTATGTATATTAAGCTGACTTATAACAAAATCCACCCGTAAGTTTTAATGGTGCACTAATACTATCTACTATGTACTTACTACTTCAGTCGTGAAAACGTATTTTATAAAAAGACATAGGTAGACTAAGACTTTTTCTTTCGAAACTGGAAACTTGGGTTTATTGGAAAACAAATAAATGTAAAAGTTTAATCTTTATAGCCCGCAGTTGGTATCTATTCATTACACTTTAAAATAATATAATGTTCGCAATATTTAACACATTTTGATCATCATCCGAGGCTTTTATATATAGTATATTCTTAAATGATTATCAAACAAATTTGAATCCTTTCAGATCTCTTGACGTATTTGATTTAAAAATATGTTTTTTAAGCTTTATTGTAACGCCTTTGATTGTCGTATTTAACAAAAATGCCTCATTAAACATTCATTTTCTTTTTGCCATTAAGTCTTCGCATCCCAAATATTTTAAGAGGAACTGAAGGCCAATAAAGGTCTCGGTGAGATGAAAGGTTTTTTAAAAAAAGACAAGATCAGAATATTTGATTATCTCTGCTACTCGGAGTATTACCTTCATTATAAGCAGAAAATGTTGCTTGTGCAATGGTGGATGACATAACTAATGATGGAGGACATAGCAAATGATGGAGGACATAGCAAATAATGGAGGACATAGCAAATGATGGAGGACATAGCAAATGATGGAGGACATAGCAAATGATTGAGGACATAGCAAATGATGGAGGACATAGCAAATGATGGAAGACATATCAAATGATGGGGGACATAGCAAAAGATGGAAGGCTTAGCAAATGATGGAGGACATAGCAAATGATGGAGGACATAGCAAATGATGAAAGACATAGCAAATGATGGAGGACATAGCAAATGATGGAGGACATAGCAAATGATGGAGGACATAGCAAGAAGAGGTTTGAACCCACTAAGTCTGGGTGGGAATCGTTTACTCAATTCACTCAGCTACTAACAGATTATTTGACGGGACAGTGGCTGAGACGGCAACGTGTCGGGTTTTCACCTATGCGTCGCGGCGTGAGTTCAATTCTTCGGCTGGCTAAGTCCTCCACAACCTAACTACATCTTAGTGCAACGGTGGTAGGAGATTTTCAAACATTGTCTGTGTAACCCGGGAATGTTTGTAAATCTTTGAAAAAAAACAATTATTTAAACATGGAGGTTTGGTTTCTGTTACTCCAGCCCGAGAAGTCACCACAAGCTACATTTAGCTTTAACGATGGAAGAATAAAAACATTAGGTTCATTGTCTATTAAAAATCTAATTTGAAAACGATTTAACTGTATCTACATGTTTTATGTTTGTAAGATAGTTCATGTAAAATTGTTAAAGAGGTAACCTTGTAAATGCATTTAATGCTGTGTAGGTATCTACTTAATTACTCATGATTATTCTTAGTTATTTTTTAATTTTTGGTAAGTTTTTTTTTTTAAATGCTTCAGTTATTAACCATTTCATATTATGTAACCGGGTTCATCTAAAAACGTTTATTTAGTCACTTTCCGCAACTTAAAATATTTCAACGAAATAATGTTTTAGAAGTTAATTTTAATTATATCTTTGCTTAAATCCAACAATTCGTCTGCCATAGAATAGCCGACGCGTATCCCAATCGATTAAATTGAAACGTTATTGATGACTGCGAGTGGAAGCATTGCTTTTCGATTGACTTCGATTACAAAAAATCAATGCGTAACGACTACAATAATTGAAATCATTTGAAGTTAAGAGCATTGATTTATCGGTTGAAAACATTCACAACAATCAATCAGGCCATTCTAGAAATAGAACGATTTTAAGAGAGGAGAAGGCACAAGGGTGTCACTTTATTGAAATCATCAAAACATCGCGACAATTTTTATAATAAAACTCAACGAACATCGTACGAAACGTCGAAAAAGTACGAATAACTACTAAGTGCAAACTTTTCGGTTAGTGCAGCCATATTTTTATATTTTTAAATTAATTATATTATAAATAAATACTTCATCGGGTTGTTTAAAAAAAATTCAACCATTTATGAAATTTTTTAAGTTAGTTTTCACGTTCTGTGAAAGTTCCATTCAAGTTCTGTGATTATTTCAGTTTTATGAAGCTACTTGCCTTTAATGAAATAATAACAGAATTTGAATAGAACTTACACAAAAAGTGAAATTAATTTTAAAAATTTGATGAATTATTCAAATAATTGGAATAACCCGTCCTAAATTGAAAATGTAAATGGCTATCAACATTATTATAAGAATCCGCTCCCTTGGAATTACAAAGTTATGTCTGCCGTTGGTATGAAACCGAGATATTGAGATTCAAAGTTAGAACCCCGAATAAAATACTAAGGACGGATTGTTTCAAAAAATTTGACGGATACCGAGTTAATTATCACGTTCTGTATAAGTTCTCCTCGAGTTCTGTGATTATTTTAGTTTTATGAAGCAACTGGCCTTTAATGTTGTATTAACAGAACTTGAAAAGAACTTACACAGAACGTGAAAATTAACTAGAAATATTTGATGAATCCTACGAATTTTTTGAAACAACCCATCCTAAAATTGAAGTTTTAAAATTGAAGGCTTGAAATTTTGAAAAAGTGAATATTCAGAACGTATTGTAATATTATGAACGTATTGTAAAATAATATAAATTGTTTAAATGTCTTTAAGTTGATGAAGATTCTAAGCTAAAAAACAGGTGGCAATTATCCAAACAACTAAGCATAAAAAACAGATAGAACGTTGTTTCTTATTTAATCGTTTTTTTTTTTGCTAAATGCCAGATGTTTTGCGTAAAATATCTTAAAATTAACAATAATTCAATTACAATACGTTCTTAGCAATGAAAATAACGCGAGCTTTCTGTCGGTTTGAGAGTTTTTAAGTTCAGTTAAGAATATTGGAACACGGATCGCATAAAATAACTTCGATGTCCTCAAACACATATGATCGATGTTTTAACTATTTAATATTGCTTGCACCATCCTTGAACCCAGAACAAGTAGGAGTTACATTGGTGGACACAGCAGATCGGTCACGGAGCGCGGCGCCGCTCGCTCCGCTCAGAGAACGACGTTTCAAGGGGGCATTAATATTAATTAAACAGACAAAAGTATCGACACACATGTCAGCCAGCGGCTACTTGATCATCACCACATCGGCACTACTCACTACAGTACTGGCTCTGCTGACTTCTGGTAGTGCGCAGGGGCGCAGTAACCTCTTGCGCGATGATGCGGCGCGCTCGGGCGGGTGATTTGACGTTATTAATGACTGATTCATTAGCTCTCATTAATTTCAGAAAATTATCTAAAATAGAGTGCGTAAAAAAACCAAAAAAATATGAGGTGGTCGATAGTCCGGTGGGTGAGATTTTTCGATAGTCGAACGAGCCGAGATTGATACTTATCACAGCGGAAACGTGGCCGACTTATACTCCTTATTCAATACAACTTATATCCAGTGAAGAGCTTTTTTAGTACATCGTAGTTTAAAGTTTTTTTATGTTAACATATATATTTTAATATTAATACCAATGTGAACTATTAGTTCCTGATCCAAGAATGAAAAGACACAAACATAAATGCAATGTAAACACAAGAAAGTACACAAAGTTAGTAAAGAATTTGTTCCTAATTTGAAATAAAGATTTGTCAACTTGCCGTGAAAGCTCGGCTCCGTTGTCATGGACGTACGTTATATGGTATTTGGACGAAATTCAAATAAACGTATCATGCGTTCTCTTTGACATCCCCAATTGGGATGTGTTGTGAGGCTGAAGGTAGTGAGAAGGGGAAGGATATTGGGAAGACGAAGGTGGAGAAATGAGAGTAGTGTATATATTTTGTAAAGCAATAAGATTAAAACAAAAATTTCAATCACACAGTTAATAGAATCAATCTCGAATCTTTTTTTGAAGTTATTGACTTAGCTGTATCTTTGACATCAAACTTAGTTCATACCATGCATTGAAAATATTTCAAAGAAGGGCAAAACAATATTAGGTTTTGAACTTGAGTGGCTAAATACTTTACGAACATTAAATCATTAAAACTTCTGTACACATCACTAGTGAAGAGTCAGATTGAATACAACTCATCTATATGGTCTCCTCACTGCAACGTGCATTTTTAAACAACAGAAGCAGTACAAAAAAAATCCTACGCTTTTTAAATTATAAAGCGAAAGAATTTTTTGCTATGATTAATGAATTTATTTAATTTAAAAGACAGAAGAATTGTTTTTGATCGAGTATTTTTATTCAAAATCTTGCATAATGACAGTCGTGATATTAATGAAGCTTATAAACTTTAATATGCCGGCCAGAAATTAGAGAAAATCATTAGCGCTCTATTGTATTACTACCATCACGGCTACACATTATGTACACAGAATCGAAAACTTGGGTAATATTTATCCACACTCAGGTGTATGGAACGTACCGCTGACGTAATATAAAAATGAACTAACTAACTCTTTTTTTCATGGCTGTTATAGGTGTACTCAGTGAAGAAGTTTATTGAACTACATAATGTTCATTTATTAAACTACATCGACAAATTCATTATACTTATCTCTACCTACTTAAATAATGTATGGTGGTAATTAAATTTGTGATTTAAAGCAAAATTATTAATCTTAAAAACCGGTAATATTATTAATTAATTTTAATAACTATTTTTTTTTCATCAGTTAAAATTTTTTAAAAGTAAGCAACCTACAAAAGGAGCTTTTCTTTCTATATCATTTACAGATATTCTTATTTTATTGTTTCATTGGAAATTAGGTTTATTTCTTGTAATAAGCAGGCGTCTTTGCAACTAGAAACATGCCTTGCTTATTATATATTCCTACCATTAAACATTTTAAACGCACCTCATCTTCACGTTAAGTTAGTTGTGTAATATAAATAAATATTTTTTTCTATCCTTTGCTATTTTTCACGCTCATGGGCTCTTTATTGCGAAGGCAATTCTAATTTCTCATGTTATAGTCCCTATAAGTTATAATACGTAATATCCAAAGGCGTTAATGAAACAAATTAATAAATAATATTGTCAAGTTATCCGAAAATGTTCGTCTTCCTTTCAAAGAAATATACGGGTTTGTTCTTTGTGGCGTCTTTACTCTTCGTATTGCGAATTGTGGATCTTAGATAATACGATGGAGATGATAAAATGTTAGCAGAACAACAAATATTTTTTGTAGTACACGATATCTGATTTTTTTTCGCACAGAGGCGGCTATATTCCCTGCTGCGGCTCTGGCAGGGCCTTGAGTGAATGCGACAAGCGGCACCAGGAAGCCGTACACAGACTGACAAGTGAGAATTCAATAGGTTACCTGAAATACTCGCCGCTTGGCCACCTGAACAAAAAAAAAACGAGGTGATGAAGCATGTATTTATCACTTATCTTCTTTCTTAATTCTATTCTCAGTGCTTAAATATGTGAGTATTTACAAAACTTCCGTAATTATTTTGTGAAAACTTAAAAAAAATAATTTCAAGTAGAAAAACATTTTTAAGTAGAAGGATCTCCATTATTAAGCAATTACGTAGGCAAATAAATAAACTCACAATTTGTAGAAAACTTTTACCCTTTCACAATATATGTTTTTTATTAAACTCCGCACAAATTAATTTAATTCTTCAAAACATCGATGATTAAATTCCAGAGAACTAAATTTTTCTTTTAAGATAAATCGTCACCTCATTTGGATAGGGTTCTAACTGCACTTTACAATGGTAAGGATTTTGATACCTAAGAACATGTGCTTAGGTGTCAAAGTCCTTAGCGTGGTATGGCGTAGATAGAACCTTATCCAACTAAGGTGACGAAATATCGGTTTTATTCAGAAATTTAAGATATTTTATATTGCAAAGTAAAATAACCTCTGCGTTAGCATAGCAAGATCTGATAAGCAAAAAAAATCTGATCTTCCAGATAAATAAGTTTGAAGATTTTTATTTAATCAAATTGTTTCGAAACAAATGGTTCCCGCATTAGATTATTATCCAAGAAGAATATTAAAAATTAAAATACACACTAGTACAGACATAAATATAGCTGTAAACGAAAGTGGTGGAAGAGGATTAGATGGGGGGTTATTAATTAGGTATTAATGAGAAAATACGTAGAGGAGGTTGCTGAGTAAAAAGAGTTTAGTTTTATATATTTGCAAAAAGAAGATTGCAGGCGGGTGGCGTATGTTTTACTTTTATACAAATCTACAATTTTATTGCGAGAATGATGACATTTTACACAATTTACCTTCAAAGCAAGAAGAAGGCGACTGTCTAAGTCTGATTTCGTAAAACTCCGCGCAAGACAGGGGTCTGGTATGATCGACAGGAAATAAAAATAAAAAATCACGGGGGCAGTTATCCACTGTAGCGACAGCGCAATTTAAAACTTTTTTCTTCAACTGCTCGAGATTTGTTGGTGATCATTTTGAATATTTTCCACCCACATTAAAAAATCATACCTCCGAATTTTAATATGGAGACATAAAAACTGATTATAGTTCAATTTAGCCAATAATTTCACCTATCTTTTGTGGGTTATCACATTTTCGTAGGATTTATAAAAAAATATATATAAAATCGTTAACTTCTACTTAATTACTTACAAAAGATGGACTTTTACTTAATTACTTGCCAAAATTGGCAGCAAAGCAATTCGAGGTATTTTAAATAGTGCCGTACTGTGGCAAAAAGCGCTTCAGTTGTTAAACTATGTTGAGACATAGTATAACCATCAAAAGATAATTGCTTAACTGTCTATAAGTGACAACGGTTAATTATTTATTGTTTTTTGTGTTTAATTCGTAGAACTCCATTTAATTTTTTTAAATTAAATTAAAATTAAATTTGATAGTTTTATTATCAAGTTCTGCGAGTATTTTAGAATATATTTTAGTTTCAGCTGTTTCGGTTTACAAAACCTTTTTCAAACTGTGGTTACACACATACAAGACCATTTTCAACAGTTTGAAAATGGTCTTGTAAACCGAAACAGCTGTTACAAAAATATACACTAAAATACTTGCAAAACTTGATAATAAAACAAATAAATTTAATTTTAATTAAATATAAAAAAAACACCGGTTAATGCCATCGCTCTGTTTATTGGCGCCTACCGATAGAAATTCTAACATATGGAGCCTAAAAAAGTGCACGCTATTTCCCACAAGTAGGTCCATGTTCGGGGCTGGTATGTTAACGTGGATCATGTAGGAATAGTTCCAGTGATAGTGTAGGAATAGTTCAACTTTAAAAAATGTCTTTCAATATTAAACACAAACTATTTTCAATCTCATTTCTTAATGCTTGTTAGTTAAACATTTGCGTTCCGCTAACGAAATAAAGTAAATTACCGCAATTTTAAACTCAATTTTTTTGTAGAAATATATTATTTGTAAACCAAAGGGTAATTCTATAAGTTACTGGTCAATAATATTCCAACCAGTATCTGAAATATCCCGGAAAACGTAAATATATTTTCGGTCAGTGTAGAATTTCACTTCGTGTGTACATAATACGAAGTGCGTAATTCAATTTGACAAACATAGTAAGTGCCGGAAATATCAAATAATGTATTGCAATTTGTGAAGTAATTTAGTTCATCTCACAAGAAAATCTTACTGGACATTTTGTTTATTTTACTTAATGGCTTTTCTTAATATATCACGCAAACAAGATTATCAGATTTCATGTTACTCAAAAATATCTTTGGAAGAGGTCACCTAGGACTTAATAAGTCTAGTATAGTCTAGTTACATTTTCGTAAGCTTGCTAAAAAGGCGTAGTATGTAGTTTTAATATTAACCTAGTAATATTCCAAGCCTGAAATGGAGAGAATACATATTAACAATAATAATAGTTTATTCCAAATGCATGCAATGCAATACATTCTATTTTTCGAAATAACAAAAAGAAATCAGTCAAATAACAGGTAAAAGTGAAAAGTGAATAACAAAACAAAAGTAAGATATATTTTTTTAAATATGCATGAAAACATGAAAAATGTAACTGATAAAAAATTATTAAAAAATTTTAACTATGTATAATTTATTATTTATATTCATACATCAGAATGTATTTCAGGATTGTCGTAGTTTGCGGCATAGGCTTTAATGCGGTGGCTGAAGTGCTCTGAAATTGTGCACCCGTCCCTCCAGAAGCATTTCCAAGCGCTGCAATATTTAGGTAGGCGGAATATTTAGCGATACGCATTATTTTAGGCGACTTTTAGCTTATATCATTGGGATGCAATATAATCTACCCCACCGTTTTGATGTGTGCAGCAATTTGAAAATGCGTTTAATAGTATCTATCATTTTTACGTTTCGACTGCAGAGTGAAAATGCCTTGACAGCATACATGTTCTAACGGATATCGCTTGTCTTTATCTTCCATAACCTCGATGTCTTTCAGGTCGTCTGTGATGATGTGTTAGAAGGTACTTTACGCTAGGATTAACTTCTATTTTCCTTTCGTTTAGCCACACTTACTAGGGTGTTTCTATGAGTATGATCTATTCTCCTTCAACGGAAGCAAACTTCCGAACAGACCCTCCATTGATATGCTCGGTGTAACTATAAGTGACCAGCTCAGGTATGGGGGCTCCATCGAAGCCAGAGTATAGTTAGCCTCTCAAGAACTGGGCGTACTGTACAGGGCACGCAGATACTTTAATAGTAAATAACTGATAACCCTGTACAAATCGCTAGTGCGCCCCACGGTTGAATTTCGCAGCCACCTCTGGTCTGGAGTTCCAAAATACCTGAAAAATACCCTCGACTCTGTGTAGAATCGGGCGGTCCGTTTTATAGATTCTCCCACTTTAACGAAAATATTGCAATCTTTAGAACACAGGCGTCGGGTGGGAATGCTGTCCATATTCTACCGGTATTTCAATGGAAGATGCTCTGAGGAACTAGCGTCATTGATCCCTTCGGCACCGGTGCATAGTCGGGAGACAACGCCCAACATATGTACAAGGTTGAAATTTGTCATATGAGAACGAGTCGTTTTTTCGACTTGTTCTTGAGTTCAACAGCTCGGCTATGGAACGATTTGCCGGCTTCTTTGTTTCCTCCCTCCTACAACATGGGTCTCTTCAAGACTAATGTTCATTCCTTTCTCTCCTCAAAAAGACCCTTCACACAGCATCAGACGACATAGGCCCTGAAGGAAATTATTTTTCTCAGGGCCTCCTGTGTGGAGTTAATGTAAAGAAAAAAAGTTCGTTACATTAATTTGTTGATATTTATTGAATTCATTATCCATCAAACGCAAAGAAAACATCAATTCCCACAATTATTATTATTCGCTACCTCTCGTTAATCTTGATAAAAGCAAATAAATCCAGGAAATGCTCTCACGAAAAAATCGTGCTTTGATGATTTCAAAACGAATTTTTTAATTCAGTCCGTCGTAAACATTTTCAATTTGTAAGTCGAAGGAAAACATCACATTTATGTTTAAAAAAATCGATGTTAGTCTGTAGGCAACATGTACATCTGCAGAAAACATCATTTGTAGTGGTCATATGGAGGACACATCTGCCTCTGAACTGTCACAAAGTGAATTTAATCTCGCGGCGCTGTTCACGATTATATTTATTTTTATTCTTTATTCATAAAATAAAATATCCGACGCACGAACTAGCAGCGCAGTATCGAAATAATGTGAAGTCAACAAGAATATCTGGTAAATGTGAAGAAAATGTTCCATTCTAAATTAAAACATTATCTGTTAACAAAACGCGTCAACGGCAACATGATCAATTCTTTAAACATTGGGGCATAAAAGTAATTTTAAAACATTTCAAACGCGAAATCATTATTAAGAGAGTGTAAGCTAAAACTATGTACATATGTAATTTTTAAATCAAATTCTTGGCGTATCGACTTTACTTCACAAAAAAATATCAATTAATTTCGAAAGATTGTTATTTTATCTAGTACAGTTAAGTTTTAAATGTTGATGAAATATGTTGTTTTTATTATAAAGAAGTTATTTTTATTATAAAAAGGATATTTTTATTATGATAAGTTGTTGGCAGATTTATTAAATTTTCAAACTAGAAGTTGAATATTACAACACTCATTTTAAATCATGTAAATACATAGTAAAATAAATTGTCTAGAAAAGCTTCTTTTAAATTTTTTTACTTCAGTTCAAATAAAATCACTAAACAAAAAATCCAGTCAGGTGTTTTGTGACGAAAATCTTCAGATTTTCGATTTATTTAATGTCTTAGAAACTATTTGGTTTTATTATCAAGTTCTGCAAGCATTTTAGTATGTATTTTTGTTACAGCTGTTTCGGTTTACAAGACCATTTTCAAAACAGCTGCAACAAAAACACATACTAAAATACTTGCAGAACCTGATAATAAAACAAAATTAATTTTCAATCAAATTTAATTTTAATTAATATTAAAAAAAAATGGAGTTCTACGAATTAAACACATAAAAAATTAATAATATATTTCACATATTTTTTTAACATTTATTTTGCTTAGAATTTATTGAAAAATTATAAAAACTTCTGATCAAAAAATAGTTACAAAAAGTACACAATTTTTAAATTTTTATCATCAAGCTTTTGAGCATTTTTATTGCTAACTTAAATGTAGGTATATATTAAAGGACATTTTGAATGAAATAAAATCGATATTTATCGTAATTAGTTACAAATACTGGTACGGAGAATAATCAATTTTTCTCCCAGGATCCGGCATGTACAGTTGCAAGAGAACGATCGTAAGAGCAACATTCGATGAAATTTGAAAACTCGGCCGCTAGTAAATGGGCCTTAATACGGGCCTATGATGAATACAATGGACGAATTATGTTACCATCACATCAATGAAAAATTAAAATAATAATAATTGAACTCTTCTCAAAAAATTATTTTTCTCCTCTTATCGAAATTTTAATTCAGAATCAACTGTAGTTTATTTCTAAGAAATCATTATTAGCTACTCATTTTAATAAAATAATAAAACACTTTCAAGTTAATCTTGCAAAAGGAGAAGCAAATATAACATTATGGAAACTGCAACACGGATCGTGTGATTGAAGTCCGTTCTTGTTTGGCAAACATATTATTTTCAAATGGCTGCAGGGAAATGCAGAAATCTAAATCCGCCTTCTATATTCAACGGGTCAGAGATCGACCGCTCTTATATCGAAGGCGCAAATACATCTCCGACTGAAGCACACTTCATAATATAAAATAGCGAGTGTCTCGGGTCCAGAACGTATTCTATGGGTGCTGTAATTATGATGTAATCAATATAATCCAGGTTGTTGTTTTTATGATCTAGTAATGCTCCGCGCCGAGCGACTAAGACGTCCGACCATGTGCACAGGATATGCGCTGTCAGATTCATTATGTGCAGTGCAATGCAAGTCATAGATTGAGAATCTTTATTATTAATTTTTTGGACGACTGCACTTTTTATATGCATTATCTTCGAAATAAATGGAGATTAAATCTGGGAGAGTAGGTACTTTCACGAACTTAGAAAATTAATGTTTCACTGCTATTCATGTGTCTTGTTTTACGTTTTTTTTTAATAAAAACAGCTTTTTAACAAAATTACCAATCCAACGTTTGCTGATCGTTGGTATTATTTTTTAACTGTAATTTATTATTAAATGCTTGGAAATATAACTATGTAAGTACTGCTAGAAAATATTAATACGAATAACATTGTATCTAGTACCTATTGCAACTCAGACCTGGGAATAAATATATCTTACATAATCGCTTGAATAAAACAAATTGTTTTGAAATTTTTAAAAAAGATTTTCACTAAAATAGTAAATCTTTACCGTAGTCCCCACCTGTATAAAGAAACATTAAAGTATGCTTGGATATCATTTTTTTTACAACAGCTCCACACAGAAGGCCCTGAGGAAAATAATTTCCGTCATCTTTGGGGATGCTGTGTGGAGGGTTTTTTTCAAGAAAACGAAGGAGAGGAGAATTCTGGGAAGGAAAAGTGTATAAAGGGTGAGTAGGAATCTGGGGTTCAGTGTCTTGGTCATCCACCTCCAAGACCTAGACAAACCTTACCCCATGAACCCGGGCACCCCTGCTAAATCACCAAGCGTAGCGAATCACTTGGGGTGACCTATGGCAGAGGTGTTGGTTATCCAATAAAGGTTCCCGAGGCGGCGGTACCCATTCCCGCTTCCCAACAATCAACGCCACGTCTCAATCAATGATTGAGACGTGGCGTTGATTGTTGGGAAGAATTATTGTTGGAAGAATTATTGTTGGAACAATCAACGCCACGTCTCAATCAATGATTGAGACGTGGCGTTAAGCCTACTTGTCTTTAAAACGACAATAACCTAAAAATAAGAGGTACGATGGTAGATTTATTTTTGCGGTTTATTTGTGAACATACTCAAGCACTCAATTTTTCGGTTAATTTTTATCATTTCGATAATTAATGAAAAAATCATAATAAAACTGATATGTTTAATATTTATTCATTGGACAACGGTGCACAACATCTGCAGTGCATCGCTCAAATTATTCTAATTATACAGCTCCCATCTCGTTGTTTCCTCGTTCCATCTAATGCTGACGCGAAATTGCCGAGTTTTGTATTGGGTTCTTCAATTCATCAGATGCTCTGGCAGTGGACGAGTGGACACAAACAATAAACAACTTGTAAGGCTTTCATAGGTCAACTAACAAAACTTATAATATTCAAAATAGGCGAGCCACAGTTACCATAGATCTTCATTATAATACAAGAGTTAAAAACATTAATATTTTTAAAAAAAAAGAAACCGCAATATAATGTTTAATAGGGTTTCTTTTTAAAAAGCTGGCAATATTTAGCGAAGAGTTTGGGTTTTGGTCGCGAGAGGACCTTCCGGTGAGCTTTGAACAAGAGACGCCGGGGAGCATAGTCTTTTGTTCGAAGGTCATGTTTAAAAATTAACTAAAATCAATGTAATCCGCAGGATTATATTATTAAGATAAGTAGTTTTACTTTTAAAGAATGAACCTCTCTAACTTGTTCCCACGAACCTATGGGATTTTCTTGCTTAAAGAGGCTGTGTTGGGCAGACCGATTTCTCTTATGATCGACATTTCGTGTGCGAGCTAGCACACATGAATTGGCGCATAGAATGTATTTCTCGAAGTCGATCATTAGAGAGATAGGATTGCGCTGCCGGTCCTAATCTACACAACCGTACATAAATTATCACATAATATTGTAAATACACCCATATCAATTAGCACCCTAAGTGCCTATCAATTTCTTTACTACTTTAAGATGTTTTGAATGATTTGCACATTTTTTCTACCACGATAAAATAGACTTAAAAAGAAGTGTTAATGTAGATAATTTCTTAGTTGTTAGAACACGTCATTTTTACGAGTACCTTCGAGAGGACTTATTAAAAGCTAGCTAGTATTATTAATCAAGCTTTCTTCTAATTCCGATTCTAATAAAGGCTGTAGAATGTGGCCAAACACGGCCTTTCTTAAGCCTTTGTATGGATTTAGTTATATTATTCTTAGTAAGAGTAAGTTTAACTTCGGCTGTTTTGTACTTAGCCGATCATAAATAATATTATGCTGCTTAGGGTCCCACTTACCATGAGTGTAATATGAGATTTAAAAGTTTTTACAAACTTGTAAAAACATCACCTTAACAATTTTTTATTGCCTACCCATAAATAGAATCAATCAAATTCTTTTATCTTATTATCTTCCAATAATTGAATTGAACTTTATGAATTTTTAAGAACGTGAATAGTAGCTTTCTACTTCGGAAATACCTAATTGTATTGTCTTCTAAATATATAACCTTTCGTGGAACATCGCGTGGGTGCCGTTTCAATTTGATTTTTGTGGTTACACTATAAATAATGAAATACATAATGTTCGAAATACCAGGGGGCTAATTTTAATCACGAAATGACCGCAGGGATATTGCAGTATTGATAGAAATTAAATAATTTGTTCATATGAAGCAGAGACTTTGTGATGTGACCTTATAATTTGAAAATAAAACAATAAATTTGTAAACACTTTTATTTTTTATATACTTAATGCCGACCGGGTTTCGCTACAACCGTAGCTTCTTCGGGGCAGTATGATACTCTACTTATTTAAGTTACATGTCGTGTTATAGATAATATACATATGGTTTAAAACAAAATGGGCTGGACTACTCAAGTGAAGGAGGAAGTAGAGGTAAGTGTAGATGGAGAATTGGGAAGGGAAAGGGAAATGTCAATAGGAAACAACCTTAGTATTGGAATTTTATTTAAATTTATTTGATTATTAATTATCTTGCTTTTAAGGTTTTTGGCTAAATGTCTAAATAGGTAATAAATAATCAAATAAATTTAAATAAAATTCCAATACTAAGGTTGTTCCCTATTGGCAAAAAACATTCCCTTTCCCTTCCCAATTCTCCATATACACTTACCCCTACTTCCTATTTCCCTTGATTAATAATAATAATAATAATAATAGTGTTTATTTCAGCCGAACAGAGCGGTGAGTGCAATACTCTGTCAGCCATATAAAAGCATACATTTATAAAATTCCATTAAATAATTACATTAAATGGGATATGCAAGATAGGATAAAAAAAACATAATAAGATGTAATAACATAATAAAATAAAATCTAAAATAAAACATAATGGTTAACATATTTAGTATTTGCATACTACAATTAGTCCAGCCCATTTTGTTTTAAACCATATGTATATTATCTATAACACATGTAACTTAATTTAAGTAGAGTATTATACTGCCCTGAAGAAGCTACGGTCGTAGCAAAACCCGGTCGGCATTATGTATATAAAAAATAAAAGTGCTGTTTACAAAGTTATTGTTTTATTTTTCATCAATTTGTTTTTGGAATCACAAAGTTGATGCTGATTTGTTTAATAAAGAAATAATTATTATGTTGGAAAAATAATTTTTTGTATGATACTGTACTAAGATTCACAATACAGGAGTTAGTGGAACCAAGGCGTACGCTATCAGAGAGTGATGAAGTTAAGGATAACATTTAATTAGATTAGAATATAGGTTAAGCTACTTCAAGGAATGATTCGTTTCCGAATGGTGGTCTCTTACCAAGGAGACACTGAAACAATCTTTAATTCAGAAACGCGGTATAAATTTACCATATAACTTTATTTACAGTCTAATTAATTTTTAAAACTTGAAGACAATTATAAAAGCCCACTCCAGGTTTCGAGCCCGAGATTTCTGGATCCAAAGACAAGTAGCTTGAAGTCAACTGTCTAATACCAATCGATATTGGTTGAAACATTATAAAAAGAAATATGATTAAGTAATATGCCCGCCGCAAACCTCTCCGTTTAACCGTAGATGTTCCTTCAAAAAATCTAAGGTTCATTGCAGATCAGTTATCTTAAACTAATAGTTCCATCTTTGATCTGCCTCAGCTTTCTATAATCCTCGCTCTACTAAAACGATTGCTTCATTATGCAATAATGGCTCTCCGTGGGCACTGGGCTAGTTTAATCCAATGAGAAAGCGGCTAATTCGAAAAGAAAATTAACCACATTAATTCGTAATTGAATTGTTAGCTCGGAACGACAGACTGATCAAGGTAATTGCGGGCAAACAAGTTCATCAAATGCCGCCCCGGTTCACCAGCTCCCATGCCAGTTCACTCCTATCGGCGGTTCATTGGAATTATGGCCAGTCTACTCCTATCGGCGCGGCGCATCATTGGAATTATTGCCAGTTCACTCCTAGCGGCGTGACGATTCATTGGAATTATTTAAACTTCACTCCTATCGGCGGGCGGTTCATTAGAAATATTATTACCGGTTCCCCCAATCGCCAAAATGCCCGACTGCCTGTTTACAACCTACTTCCAACATTTGATGTCATCAATTATTACGTTTCTAATTATGGAACTAGTTTTTGGGGCTGGTTGATTAAAGACCATGTTTTTTAATGGAGTGACCGACAAACAAATTGTTCACTCAATATTTGCTTGTAAATTGAATAAACATAAAATCAGGGTGTGAGAATTAGGTTGGTGAGTGAAAAACTGGTGGAAAAAAAGATTTGTTCAATTCCGATCTTTGAAAATCTCCAACAACCATTATTAAAGCAGAAGGTTTTGCTTTTGAAATGATGGAGGAATTAGTCGTCATTAGTATTTTGATATTGTGTCCTCCGTGTGCAAAGTCGTATCTTCTATGAGCATAAAAATGGATTTATAGGAAATGACCTGACGGATAAGTATGTTTTCCCTATTTGTTCGTGAATAATAAAATTCGATAGAGCTTAAGAATTCATAATAAATTTTACATGGCTTTTGGGGTGATTTTTCACATAACGCTCTACATAGGCGCTCTACAAATTATCCACTTATTATTTTTTATGACTTTATGTCCGGGTTAAATCTTCCCCAAAGGAAAAACTAAACCCTTCCACACATTGTTCCACAAATGATCATCCAGTCAATCCACGCTATGCAAGTGTATTAAATGAGTATAATAAACCCAAAACAATACAAGAACAACATGTCAACCTACCAGAGACCAAATGGAAAAATAATTCACCGACTCCAAATATTTTCATATCAGAAGGTTCGGCTCGCAGAACTCCTAACTGGACCGATAAATCCTACTGATCTCTCAATATAAATATTTTAAAAATCTTTCGTAATCCTACATGTATTTAAATGATTGATTTTTGAATTTTAATAAATAAATTCTTTGACAAATCTAATAAGCCTAAATTTTGAATGAGAGAGCTAGGTAATAGCCGAAATAACTAGCGGTAATATTTTTATAGTCTAAGAAATCCATACTTAATATTATAAATGCGAAACTGCTCGAGTTTGTTTATGACCTTTTCACGCATAACACAATATAAAGACTTTAATAATTCTTTCACCAATATAAAGCTAAATTATATGCGCAGACTACAGGTTGTATATGATGGTAAGCTCTGGCGTTATGAAATTATAAATATTAATATATTATATTTGTTATACGTTTTCTGTCGCTAACAAAAGCGAGTTTTTGCTAATGTCAGAAAAAAATCTTTTCCATGGAAACAATGTTGATATATTTTTGGGCTCTATGCTGGTAGGTACTCAGTCTACTGGTCAGCTACTACTGCAGAAAATTCAAATATTAGAATTATTTTTTTTTTTGGACAAGCTTGGAATAAATGTCAGATGAGAGTTCCTATATTAAAAATATAATTCGTAACCATTATAAAGACTGAACGATAAATAGAGTATTTTTTGTTATATTAACGAACTTCCAAATATTTAAATAAAAATAAACATCCGAAATGTTTGTAAGCGCATAAATTCCGAACGAATGAACAAAATTGGATAAGTAATTCTTTTTTTCTTTGAGCTATAGCATTATGAAATTTAGGTGATAGGCGAGATGAAAACTGAATGAAAGGGAATGAATATATGGAATGCTGAAGGGGATGGGGGTGGGGTGGGGGGGAGATAATTGATAAGTGCAAGCGCTACAGTAATTTCCCCTAATACCATGCGAGCGAAGCCGCGGGGAAAAAGCTAGTACTATATAAATATACTTTATTGTTAATATCCAGTCCAGAAATTAAAAAAAAAACTAGATAATATTGAACTTTGGATAACTAAAAAAAACTTATTAATTGATTGTGGGGATAAAAGTTTTGAAGTCCTAAAAATAGAATAAACGTGTAAATAATTTTCTACAATAAAATCAGAGCGTTCGAAAGCTGATTGTAATACTTATCCCTTAATGTATCCCTTACAATCTAAGTTTACCCAAAATGACTAGCAAGAATGATTGTCTTAATTTAATCATCCGGGATGACTTAACATTCCCAAATACATATTAATCACTATCTTTAGCAGCAAAACAGACAAATATAGCGACTTTAGTAACGAAAATACGGCCATTATGCGTGCTTTAATAGTTGTAATTCATTGTAAAGTGTGACTATCTAAATAACAGAGGCTGTCACTAGGCGATCCTAATGGTCTGTGGCAATTAGATGCATTAAATCAGTAGAAGATATGTAGATATTACACATTAAAATAGAAATATTCAGTACGTACCCACTTGCAAAATGTATGGATGCTATAAATTTCTTCGACTCTGTTTTTTAGGCTACTTTCTACTTCGTTTGATTTCAATTATGAAAATATTTTTTCCCACTTAAATTATGAATAATAAGAAGCATTTTTTTAGTTCAATAATATTTATCTTGAAAAGTGTAAACATTAATTATAACGATATAAGAAGATGTATAAATTAGTATTGTTTCCGGGAACAATAGTTTGCTATGCTGAAAAATGTAAAACGGTGTATTATAGCCATACGTTAGCATTTTGTCCAACTAAAAAACTATTATAATGTGTTAAAAAAATCAACCCGTATTAAAACACACTTACTAGATATAAAACATCAATAATTGAGATCGTATTTTACTATAAATCATCAGTTGTCAATTTTCGATCTAGTTGCGCCATCTCTTGGGCCGGCGAGTAGTCAATTTCAGAGAATGCGTTTAAAAATTACAGAATGCATTGACATGGACAATGAGTTTCTTTGCCGAACTTCAACCCGATCGGATGTCGGAAAGTGGGTTAATTTTCTCTTCCAAGATCTACATTCATTTACAAAATCGAAATTGAAAGAGATGTATTAAATAAGCTATTTTCATTTGTATTAACATATTTACAGAGTGTTTTGTATGTATTGTTTTAACTTATGTTCCTTCTCTAAAATTATGCTCATATTTGTAAATGTCAACCCCAATACAGGCTTTTAGTCCGAGTGAGGTTAATTTTTGTATTTAAAAAAAATATGTTATATTATGGACAGTGATAAAATATAAATAAATAAATAAAAAATTACAATTGTGCAATTCACAAGCGGTAGAAGTGAAACATTCAGAAAACTAAAGTAGGAAAGAGTGGTGAGACTGTGGAACACCGCACAATGAGGAGACCGATTATTTTATCTCATTTTTTTCAGGCTAAATCCTGCAGAAGTTTCACTTCAAAATTGTTTACCAAGTTTAAAATTGATTTTATATTTTATCACTGCACAAAAAGGAGGCCGAAGCACCGCACAAAGACGATATCGGTTAGTCTACCTCATTATCTCACAGAATAACGTCTAAATCCTGTAGATGTATGTGTTTGTCTCTTTTTAGTGTCGCTCGTTTCCGTTTCATCGAGATTCAAATCACAACGGTACTAACGAAGTTTTCAATCAATAAATCGAGCTTCAGAGTGTTAAAAACAAACGTACGAATTTAATTGTGCTCCCTATTAAATCTCTTATAAACATCCATTTGGGTTACGTATGTTTGAAGAAAAGTGCGTATCTGGAAAAGTTGTGGGTTGCCAAATACGCAGTTTGCAACAGTCCCGATATTACAGTCCCGATGTATAATATTTGTCAGCCCTAGTTAACATTAATTTGCACATATTATTATCACCCATGAGCGGCGAACTGTCAAATTATCACGGTAGAACTGTCAATACATGCTCCACGACTGAGTAAAATATGCATGGTATTTAGCCGGACCGAACTTTGATAATTACAAAATTGAAGAAATCTGACACTGATTGACTGGCAGACAGAAGCCTTCAATATTTGATTACAAAACGAGAGTTAATAATTTAGAGTGGATAATTTTCAATAACTATAATCCATTATATTATAATCGACCTCCTTGAATCCGTGTCAATACGTTTTATCCAAATTGCTATCGGCTTTTGCACGGTTTTAAAATTATTAATATTGAGGGTAAAACATCTGTGTCGCCCAACTGAAAGACCAGAAATAAAACACTGGATTTTAATTTACACAAAAATGGCATTGAGTCCGGTAGAATAAATCCAAAGCATGGTAGTAGATAGTAGATGATTATTAAGCTCCATGTCCGACTGTCAGCGAGACGTCTCGCGAGACATTGGAACTTTCACGAGGCAAGGTAGCCAACGTGCATCTCTCTCTATAGCTCGCATACGAGTTTCGCTTCGAACCTCGCCGACGAAACACCACGAGGTGAGGCGATAGCTTCCACCACACTCTTGAGTTATCTCGTCTCTCTATTCTAGAAAAAATAATAGCAATTTTGTCGTTTTTCCTTTATACAAGCATGAACTAAAAATGTAATAAAGCGACAATTTGCCACACTGGAGCGCTTTTTGTCACAATATGGCACTATTTAAAATACCTCGGTTTGCTTTGCTAACAATTTTGGCAAATTTTCCCTTATTTGTAAGCAATTAAGTAGAAGTTTACGATTTTCTAATATTTTTTTATTTATCCTACGAATATGTGATAATCGACAAACGATAGGTGAATTCATTGGCTGTATAGAACTATGTTCAGTTTGTATGTCTCCATATTAAAATTCGGAGGAATGATTTTTTTTTTTAATTTGGGAGGAAAATATTCAAAATGATCACCAAGAAATGTCGAGCAATCGGAGAAAATAAATTTAAATTACACTGTCGCCCCAGTGGTTAACGCTTATAAGAAATAGACGGAGGTACATTATAATAATTAACCAACCAAACCGAAATGTTAATAGGCACACATTATCCACCAGAATGATAATGAATGATTTACTGCTCCAGATATAATTACTACATACCAACTAATGTGATGTACTTAATACTACATTTAGCATAACATTATACCTAGGTAATTGTATAACGTGATGTAATATCAATAGCAGTATCCAGTTCGCACGTGATTAGAGAGTGCGCCAGAGAACAGTAATTAATAATAAGATAAGACGTAATAATATAATCAGACGATTAGCAGAGATTGACATCCGAAGGGAAACCTATCCATACGCAGGTGATACGCAGTTGTACACCACTACCAGAAAACAACAATCGTATTATTATCTATTTTTGACACGCACAGAGTTGAATCATTTTCGCGATTTGGCAGGCTAAGAGTTCGACTCCAATTCGGAAGAAAGAAATTTATGTTTTAGTTCTAATTTGACCTATGGGTTGTTTTAGGACGTACCCGTCACTCGATTTTTACCAGCGATTTTTGGGTTCATTTGGAATATAAAATGTGGATGTCATTTTTCTATCCGTTGTTGTTTGTCTGTTGGATACGTCTTTTCGCATTGTTGCTCGATGCAGGGGGCACATTGATTGTTTTGTCTGATTCACCTAACAGAAAGTTATTTTTAACCGAAAATTGATAAATGAATCATTAACCGTTTACCCGTAATAAGAATCGAACAAACTTTTAAGAGAATTGAAATTTTTTAAACGTAATCCAACTAAGAGCGTTCGGTACATTTAGATTGTGTTATTTGAACGTTTAGCAAAACTTATTTCCTTTGTTAACAGCTTTTTGATAATTTATTTCTTTTAGGCCATACTATCAACAGTTTACCACCTTATTGACTGTCAATCTTAACAGTTAAGATGTTCAGATGTCAATAAAGAGTTCAAGCACCCAAATGGGTATGGTTCTATTATGAGAATGAATTGGTACATTGAATGTCTAGTACAGTTTACATACAGGTAGCCCTGTTATGTACCAATAACCATTACCCGTTAGGTAACCAGTCCAGTATTTGAAGTATTCAGCGCCATTCAGTGTCCAGTATGTCAAATCTTAGCGGAACCATTAGGCGCACATTGCTAGACTGTCATGTCGTTTTGAACAGACTGGCATTTGAAAGCCGCAAATATCTGAAACGGGTAAGGTTTCTCTGGTAATTATTTACTTGAGGCATTGCTTGAAACAACAGACCAACTGGAGCGGGTAATCTATTTCATTCGAAAGATCCAAAACCACCCCATGGCCAATGGGACGGTTTGTGAACTCTAGTTAAAGCTGAGGTCATTATTTTTTTAATAAACATGTACCTACGACTTATAACTAGGCGAAAGCTTGTCAATAACGAAGAGGAAAATTTTTTTTTTTCAAATTTTTAGTTTTTCAATTAATTAATAAAAAAGAGAAAGACAAACATTCTCAGGTTACGAATAACATGGTAATATTTGGAAATCTCCTACTATCACAACAGTACGCGGAAAAGATTGTTCGTGTCGTGATGGACGAATTAGCCAGCTGAGGAATCGAACACGTGACGCCCGGGTGGATCCCAAACGCAATACCAGCCACTGCCGGTCTTATGTTACTTGAATAAATGTTACTTTTTTTTTAAACGTTAATATTTAATTTTGATTATTTTGTAAGCATTAATCAGTGTTTTCTACAAATGTGAAAAAAAAAAACATTTTAATATGGGCGGCAAAATGCTCCCCGTGCGACTACTCACGCTTTACGGAAATGAGCGATTATTTTAGGGTTAACAAAATTATATTGTCCTCTTCTTTCATTAGCTCCATAAAGGAAACCGTGAGAAAAATAATTCGCCTCTTTGGAGGACAGAGTGTGGAGGGTCTTCTGCTGATGGCAATTTGTTCAGTAACTTAAACCTCTAGAATCGGCATTTAACGGAAACCTCTTAACGCTGATTGACAATTTGATGACTCTGTCACGCATTAATTTCTGCGAAACAACTATGCCTTAGTGAAGGTATAAAGTTAATATTCTTTCTATAAGATCTATTTTTTTGTCTGATCATGTGTGTTTCATACTATTATACTGCTGTTTTTTGGTAGTTTATTAATGCGTGGTAAATACAATTTATTGTAAACTTCCATTGAAAATCTGTTCCTAAGTGCGAGAGGCATAGTGTGAGCCCGCCTAGGAAACAATGTAAACTTGGATAACATTTATTGAAGTACGATTTATTGTTAAACTAATCCCAGTTTAAGTAGTTAGTAACAGCATAACAAGCTACAGTTGCCAGTTACTAAGTTGACTATTTAATTATAAATAGACGTACCTAACAATTAATCAGGTCATAATTAATTGCACGATTCACCGAATTGATTTAATGCTCCGAGGAGTCATAATTATTTGTGAAATTAATTATTTTGTTGGCGTAATTGTTAAATTACGGTTTTCCGGAATTGTGAAATGAAATTAATCATTGATTACGTTTTTTGGTAAAATGTGTACGTTTTGTCAAAAAAAAAACCAACCCACTGATTTATTGAAATGGTGCATTTTTAACCAAATATTTATTCGGTATAATTTGAAAAACTTTAATAAGTATCTAATTTATTTTATTTTGAAATTGCACTTTATATTTAACTTTCATTATAATGTATTTTTTGACCTGCTGGTGTTCTCTTCTATCGGAGATTACCTCTCCTGTCTTTATCTTTCATGCAACAGCTTGCTCATGTTACTGCAAAACACCAGACACATAGGTTTTAAAGCAGTAAATTGATGGGTCTTATTCTATAACGTATCTCTTTATCTGTCATGACCTGGATAAGCAATTGTCTAATCCTGCAAACATAATATGATTTCTCAAAGATTCAACAAGTACAGCCCAGGTGCAAAAATACATCAAGTCTATATACCTCGGAACTGTGGACCAACTTTAACAAAGAAAGCATCACTAAAAAGAATGGAAGTACAGTACAACAATTCATATCGAATGCTTTATGGGTTGTCCTGGTACTGCAGTGCCACCGAGATGTTTTAAAAAGGGCGCGTTCCCGGATTCCGAGCACTAATGAAAAAACGGATCATCAACTACAGAACGCCACTAGCCTCGAGCGAAAACAGTCTTGTGACTGCAGCATTCCACTTCTGGCAGGGTCCCATCTACAAACGATGGAGCCACTTCATGATGACATAGATTTAAAACAAAAAGTTAACTTTTTTCAAATTCTATTTTTTCATTTTTGTCTTATGACAAAAACCCAAGGGACTGTACACCCTCCCCGAGATCTGGAATAAACGATTAAAAAATAATAATAATAACGTGTCGCTCCTCATGGCACGACCAAGATAATTGAGTTTTAATAAAAGCAAAACGGTCACGGATTAGCCGTGGTCAAGGAATGAAATACTTTTTTTAGATGTGATTGTTTCTGTCATAATGTGAGTTATTTTTTATTGCGAAATGCCACGTAACGAAATCCGCGAAAGCCCCGACCCGGAACCCGGAACGCAGAACGCAGGTAGAGGTAAAGAGAAACGAGCGCAAGCGGTCAGCGCCGGAAGCCGCCTAGCGGGACACGGCGAAACTAAATCACGGCGCAATTTCCATTATAAACACATTTCCAACACCCTCCACTCACATCCAACAATAATAACAATAATAAAGCCCTACCCGGCGAAACGCGAGTGATTTATGGCGAATAATACCCATGCCCTCTGCGGGTTTATTTGTCCGTTTCATACTTTTTTATGATTGAGCCCCTTCTAGGATGTGGCGACTCAATGCCGAAAGACAAACTTTTATTGGCTTTTGACGGTCGTTAGCGACGTTGAGCTCATTTTGATGGGACAGAATAAATTTGTTTTATTTGACAACTGAGTTATTATAATTAATAATAACGGAGTATTATTTGTCGATCGGAGGGAATGTTTCAATCGATTTTTTGTAAATAAGCGTAGACCCATGAAAAATCAAGGGGAATACAAAGACCCCTTTTAAAATATAAAAGTATACAGTTATAACAAAAAATATGGCCGAGAGTTGAACCCCTACGAACTACTTGGAAACCAACTGTGTTGACCATTTTGCACCACCACCTGATGTAAGAACGTCAGCATATCACCGAAAAGAATTAAGGATTTTTAAATGCTACGTAGACATATCAAGTTTCCCCATGTCACATGACACAACCGAACTTGTTTAACCCCTCAGACCTCGGGCATATTTTGTCAGAAGATCAAAATTTTTCCGCTTTGCAAAAAAATACAAATAAATGGAATATTTCTGAACGAATCCGAACACTAAAAACTGTTTTTGAAAGGTGGTGAAATACGCTTTCAAATTTTGTGATTCGAAATAAGCATAATATAGTGTTTTTATAAAAATTTTGAATTCAAATAAAAAAAGTTTTAAACCTGCTCACCTTAAGTTTTTCCTAACTTAAATTACCAATAAGATAAAAAAAACACATACACTCATTTCATTACACACAATACATGTACTAAAAACGTTGTCACTTTCCTTTTTGTCATTTCAGGGGAAAAAAATAATTAAAAATTCCCAAAATTTCATCATTTTTTGAAATTGGGGTTACGGAAACTTTGGTTTCATACAGGTCAACATTTTTATTATTTTGAGGTTATTATTTAGATTTGAATATAAAAGGAGTTTTTTTTTCTTCTTTTTAATACAGTTTAGAACATATTTCTCACTATGATACAAGTACTAAGTGAGATACAACGATTTCTGTGAGAGCTATGTGAGTTGGTCCCAAAAGTGATCGAACTAGCCCGAGGGGTTAATTATTCCAACACAATACTTTAAAAGACTTTTTCAATACATGGAATATTTTTCGTCAATCCCACAAGAAACTTAAACTCTTGAAAATCTAAAAACTGTTAGCTTTGAATACATACTGTGCTTAAAACATAATACCTAGATACAAGTAAAAAAGAATATTCCAACTTGAAGCTCTTATTTTGCATTAATCGATTTTCAAAGCTCATACATTTTTGAAAGATTTAAAAAGAACAACAAATAGAAACGTTCTTAAAAATAATGCATTTACGTTGAACGGGATAAAATTAAGGTATCTTGGCGACGTTATTAGGGGCACCAAATGCAAGGTCATCCAACTAATAACCAAAGGAAAGATAAATATAAGCAGTAGCAAAGTAATACGTCTAATCTCATGGCTTTGAAACACACTCGGTTCGATTTCGGTTCTTAGTCAAGTTGCCGAGAGATTTTTTTCGTTAGAGCGCCAGGTGAAATTCGAAATAAATGCAGAATGCATCACGTGTAAGAAACATCATAGGCGTACCATTAGGTAGGCGCCTCCATGGGGCGCAAAGGGCGCGTCCAATTTCCTGTCCACCCTCGCTACCTGCGGAGCGCCGGAGGTCCAATATCCGATGTCAGTGCAGAGGGGGTGCAAGCAGAAGTTCGCAGGGATCCAGGGGCGCAGGTTCCAGGGCAGGCAGTCTGGTAGCAAAGGGCGGCGGGAGGAGGAATTCTAATCGAGGGAGACGCATCCGCAGGTGCAGGCATTATGCGTCTGGAATACATTGCATAATTTCCACATATTGGAGAATTAACATATTCACGCGTCAACACGCAAGACCAAACAAAGCGCGAACACACGCAGAGGTCACTATGCAAAACCATCTATACATAGATAATAATAATTATTATACACATAGACTAAGTAGACTCAATATACAGATTTTGTAAAAGGGTTTGACAAAGTTAACCGCAAAATTCTTTTCAATAAATATTGTAAATTAGGAATAGAAGGTTAACTTTTGGAATGAATAAAGAGCTACCCAATTAATACAGTAGTTTTTCAAGTAAAAATTAATTCTGTCGTGCAAATTCAAGACTACTAGCGGTATACCTCAAGGGTCACATTTAGGCCCAATACTTTTCTTGCTTTTTATGAATGATATTAACGTTTAAGTGTTACTGTTTTTTTTTATAATAATGTTCAAATTTTGCTTTTCGTCGATGATCTAAAACTATTTATACTTATAAAAACTATTACAAACTGTACATATATTCAAATATTTTTTTTTAAACTATTAGATTGGTGCAACAAACCAAACAAACTTTATCTAAACATTACTAAATGTCCCATAATACGATTTTTCAGATTAAACCAACATTTCATCTATCAATGTAAAATTAACCATGTTTAATTAATCAATGAAATTAGTGACCTTGGCAATATTTTCGCTCCGAAATTCATTTCGTTTCACAGATTGATTCAGCTAATAAAGGATCAAAAATGTTTGGCTTTATTCTCAGTAGTAGCAGAGATTTTCAAAATATTTCAACAATAAAAATTTTATATTCTTCTCTACTTCAAAGGAAAATCGAACATAACTCTCTTATTTGGTCCCCTCACTTTAAAATGCATTCCGATTCCATTGAAAAAAAGTCCCTAGATATAATTATTAACTATAAACTTGTTTTATCCATAGAAACAATTAATCACAACTACTTGACGAAAGAATAAAAATACATAAAACTCCCAGAGAGAAGATTTATTTCCGACTTAACTATTATTTTCAAAATTGTGTTTAGTATTATAGACAGTCCTGACTTGCTTAGCTTAATAACCTTCCATACTTATATTACATAGTATTTATTTCTTCATGATTATTATTCTAAAAAATTGTTATTTATATTACATGTTTGTAAACGCCATAGGCGTTTATTAATATAAATAATTACGCAATATAATTAGACATATTTTCTTAATTTCATCAACTTCTCCCGGAGAATTCGTGTGCGCATTATTCACAATATTTCATACATCCAAGGAGATGCCAACCAAAAAGTATTGAGGGGTTCTTCATACCTTTTCTCCATCAAATTAAAATTAAGGTTCGGATACTACGAACGCCAAATACGAATTTATTCGATTGCAATACGAATACTCCGCTATTCCTTTAGTTGTGAAGCGATTAACAACAGTTCATTGAACATAAAATCATTATCCACAAATTCAGATCTGGTAGCACCCGCATAATTAAAACAATGTTTGTGCCAAATGCGAATCGAACCCCACAATCCACTCAAGTCAAATGCGTAATCCACTATGTTAATATTATAGCCAAATTATTACAGTGATAAGATTGACAAAACGCAAAATGACAAGCTGATGTTCAAAATTTATACTACGATGTATCCGCAACGCGTTTAAAACGTGTTTGAATTCTAATCTAAATCAAATGAATAAGACAAATATTTGATTACAGACATTACAGGAATGCCAACGCGAATACACAGAACAAAAACGAAAAAGTCGATTGATTATGTTGACTCAGCTCTAATTTAATATGGTATTTGAAAACAACGTGTGTGAAAAAATCCTTTGTTGCGACAGAATGTGAAATGAATAGATCCACAAGATTAGCGTGCCTCGTGTAATTGAATCGGAATACCTTGCTGACAGCAAAAGCGTTTAAATTCTGTTTATTGGTCGGCTAAAGCTCGCTTGATCCTCTCAGCCATTTGCATACGTTTAATTACTTATTAAGGTGTATTTTTACCCAGTCCCAGACAACGAGAGCACTATTTTGTAGTTGGGGTTGGAGTATTTTTACGGTTATGTACATTCAATTGAAAGTAACCGCCCGCGACCGCTCGGTTCATTGGAAAATCAGTGTTTGTTATTTTTACTAACCTAAATGTATGACTTTAGACTCGAGCCAGATTTTAAGGAATATCACATCTTGTTTACTTTACAGCAGATTATATCTGATGGTATGAAGCAGTATCACAAGTATCGTGCAATTGGATCAGCTATGTCTGGAATATATTATCTAGGCCAGTGGTCGATCAAACGCATTAGTCAAAAGAGCATTATCAAAATTACAGGTATATAGATTTATTTCAACAGTCAAAACTTCTTTATGAACCCTAACTTTAGAAGTCGGTTAAAACTAGTTATTTAACGTTAGTTTGTTATATTAACCGAATAAAACTATGGGTGTACTGATTTTAAAAAAAATAGAATAAAAATGACATTTTTTATTAAAGTAATGTTAAATATTCAATACAACAATTTTAAAACTAACTGATGTTTTTACTAACAAATCGAAGCACTTACTTTACGATATTTTAAAAAATAACGACAGTATGTCAAAAGAACAGCACACTACACACTCGCAAATAAAAAACAATATATCTGCGTACGAATATTGGAGGAAAAATTTGGTTGTCTGTAAAGTCGGTTTACGGACGATAATTTTACGTGATAACGTCATATAATAACGATAGAGTGGAAGAGAGATAGATGCATCACAAGCCGAACGCTTAGGCCGAACGCTTGTTCCGCGCCCTCGCCTGCACGCTCGGCTCAGGCGGAACGTGACAACGAGACAATGAGTCATGCTTTTTCGTGAATGCAACCGGCGTTCATCGATTTATAAGACTTTATCACATCAGAAAAATAATTGTCTAAAAATAAACGATTCACAGTAAAAATAATGAACGCCAATTACGCACTATTTAAAATGTCTTGATAAGTAAAGAATTGTCTCGACAGTAAAGAAATGTTAAATTCCTTATTTAGAACCTAGTTACATGTTGTAATTTTTATTTTCGATAAAATCTATTAATTGGTAAAATAAAATTTATTTTAAAGACGTCATACGTCGAAGAGCCGCACTGAGTAGCCAAAGGATGAGTGGCTCGCGAGCCGTAGCTTACTACTACTTTTACTAGCTCACTAGGTACTTTTACTACTACTTTTCCAAGCTCACAACGTCATTTCCATCGTGAGGTATAGGATTGTATTGTCAAAAAATACTATGTAAGAAGATGTTCAATTCGTTATTTCAAACGAAAATTTTTGACACAACGCAATAAAAAGTCGAAAAAGGTCAATTGACTCGCGAAAAAATTTAATAAAAATAAATGGTGGTGACCCAAAAGGCAAAATAATAAAGAAAATCCCAAATAAATTCGTAAATCCAACTAGAATATCGTTTACTACATTATAAAAGATGATGCTTTGAATGAACCATTAAAATGTTAGTGTTACAAAAGTTTTCGTCGATTCCCTTTGAAGTACAGATTTATCATTCAAATAACACGAAAGATATCTGAATTCAAAAACATGATCTATTTTTCTGCGCGAGGATTACATTGAATCTTTCCTCTTATCATTTATGAATAAAATTCTGAACATTCCTACCTTCCTGGAATTTTTTGTAAAATTTAGGAGCCCGTCGAAAAACCTCCGAAGGCGTAGTAAAATTAATTATCCTTATAATTCACAATGCTTTCCACGTAGACGTGCTAAAGGACACAAACTCACAGGGATTTTAGAATTAGCAAAAGTATTACTCGGGTTGTAAATTATTATAGGCCTTTCACACTATATACAGCCAGAACGGAGATTTGAGCAAGCAGCACGCCTTAACAAATATTTATTTGAGCGCGTCTCACGGACGAAACCACATCACATCTTGAATCTTGAAGAATCTATGGCTATTAGTCCACAATTTATTTGTTTTAATAAACCTATCTTATCATGAAAACCGAGAAATGGCAGCTGCTTACATCAATGAATTAAAGTATTACGATTTCATGCAATAATGGAAAGCTAAGGATAAATTATGGTCCAAACCTCGAGATGAAACCGTCAGCTTACTATCATCTGCGTAAAATAAAACAGATCGCTTTCAGAGTGACAGCAGTCTATGGCTCACTTAGTTGAGGGAAGCCAACTTAGTCAATAAACATCCCAGAAAGCATTCTGAATTATTTAGAGAAGACTAAACAGATCATTGTAAGCATAAATATTGTTGTTTTTCTCACATTTTATGGAATGCAATCAGCTTTAAAGATGTTTCATTCATAAATCTCTAAATATTTACAAAAAAAAATGATCACGTTATATATTTCTTTCGATTTTCTAAAGCAGTTTTTTTAGAAAACTTAGTGCTAAGATAAAACCACATTTATCGTTATCTTTGATATTTTTCTTAAGTTTGTCGACTTCATACCATTACTATTGTATATTACGGCAATTTGCCTAAAGTGTCTAGGTCCTAATGGAAAATTTCATCTGTTGACGATATTCAAACCTAGTGGAGTTCCAAATTTAGGTCCTGATAGAACTGAGAAACTACGCAAAAGTAAAACATTGAAAATATTCCTACTTATCATAGATCCAAATAAAGGTACTAAGGAAGTGTATTTATTATAAATAAATTGGGCTTGAGTTCCAATAATATTTTTACATAACATATTATCCAAATTGAGATATTGAGGAAGTACACTAAGATACAAATAGAGTGACCTAAAAATTAGTATTCTTATCAGAGAAGATCCAACAACAGGTTTAATTTGAGAAATTGGAGAAGCCTTAAATAGATAATCTAAAAATTGTAATATTTTTACCGATTACAGACCCAAAGTAAGTTGCTGAAAGATAATAAACAATTAATAAAAATTGAAAAAATACAATACAAATACAAATTACAAAACAATACAAAAATACAATACAAATACAAAAATACAAATAAATAGACTTACCTAAATTTATACAGATTTTCTTACCTGATATAGGATCCAAATTAAGATAATACAGAATGGATATCGTAAAATATTTGACTAAAATAGTTACGACATGAACGTTGTTTCTGATTTCTACCGTCGTGTGTTTATTCCTTTTTAATTTTGATCCTGATATGCATGAATAAAAATTTATAATAATTCATTCTTGCACATTGTATTAATTTCTTTGGTAGCAATTGGTATCCCAATATATTCGTATTATGGTATCTGCATTGCCTCAATGCCTAAATGCATGAAGAAAATTTCTCCAAACGAAACTCCCTCAAATAACTATGCGTCTCGCATCCTGAGTGTTATATTCCTCGTTAAAAATATAATATTCGCAAGGGTATTCGCACTGTACAGTGGACATGTATAAGTATTTGACCTGTCCGAACTGAAGTGAGCGGAGTTTAATGCAATTAAAATGCCTCGTATGAGTTACTAATGGACGCCACGTCGAGGTAATTCAATCATATCCTTAATAAGAAAGCTCCGACCCTCACCTCACTAAGAAAGTAACACGGGCAAGATGACGAGCTTTTATCACTAAGTGCCATCATTTGAACTGAAATGCATATTTTTCTTTGTCGTTAAGAAGACTAAAAGTTTGAGTTATTATCGTAATGCATTTTTAAGAGTCTATATAACACTCGTACCTACGCAGAAAAGTGGTCAAATATCCTACTGTCTTATGTGAATGTCACAAGTTCAAATCCCACCATCTACAGCGGAAATTTTTAATGTAGTTTGAAGTTTGAGTCAGGTGTCCGAAATTCTTTTCATTTCTATATCTTTCAAGAATATTTTGCAATCAACCGTGACGGGATTGCAGTCTAAATACCATATATATGAAGGGAGCATACCAGGAAAACATGGCATGACCAAATATTGATGTAGGTACTTACTTAAGATGGGTCACGACAAAAGTCAGAATATCAGAAACATGAGACTATAAAATATCAGAAAATGAATCATGAAAAATAGAAACATGTGGGATATAATTTGGATAAGAAAAGTTACAATATACATCTACAGAAATGGGTAATTATTATGCAATTAACACAAAAACTACGAAAGGTGCCACAACAGATCTAAGGCTTATTTTGTTTTGTGACGATTATTATCAAAAATTTATAGCTTTTGGAGAATTCCAAATTAAATCAATGAAAACTTGAGCGCCTTTCGCCATCTCTGGCGTGGGTTGACGGTTAATTTTCTTCGTAGATAATAATAGAAAATACACAACTTAAAGTTTCAGATCAAGTTTAGTGTAAGAAGCTTAGATGTTTTATTTTTAAACCACTGAACAGAGCTTAGACTTCTAAAATATTGATGCGAGCTTACGACGAACCCAAACGTCTTGAAAATAAGCGGCAATTCATTATAATGCCGTTAAGCCCATATAATCTCCTTGTTAAATGAAGTTGCGGTGAATGTAAACGAACAAACATGCATTGTGATTGATTTCGGTGAATTTATAACAAATGTTAAATAATACAATGTATCTTCTTTAGTGAAAAAAATACTGACACAGGAATGAATCACAAAAAGTTAACTCTATCAGCCCGTAATAGCGATTTGAACAAAAAATCTAAACCCACAAAAAGAAGCATCAAGTAGAAATTGTTTCCGACATCGCTGGAGACAGAGCTGGTGTAATTAAATGCTTAATCATGTATACTGCTTGACAAGTGACAAAACTGTTATGAAACTAAAATACGCATGTTTAATTGCGGTGCATACCTGATGTCGCCAAGCAAAACCAAGTTACTGAAAATTTTAACATATTTTGGTTACCATGAGCATAAAAATGCAAGCCGATCATGAAAAAACGCCATTCTTTGGACTGCATTGTGCACTACCATTAAGGCTTTTTTAAAACACATTCAAGAATTAAGTTAGTTATCATTAACGTGTGGGCCCCGGAATTCGAGTTTCAATTTTGCTCCGCAATGCTGGGGGAAATTATTTTCTGAGGAAAATAATTTCCCCCAGAAAATAATTTCCCTCAATTCCCAATTATCAGGGCAAAAAACATCTTTTGAGTATTCATATTTATTGTAATTTTACGTATGTGGCATTACATTTCATACATGTTACATTATTTACATATGAAAATAATAATAAATCATAATTTTAACATGGTGATTTTATCTTGCGCGATTCGCTCGTGATTAGCTTGTGCACTCGATGAATATCTTTTGGAAGACGCCAGCGTACGCCATGGGTTAATTCAAAATAAAAAAGGTTTTTTCGTCCTAGCGACCAAAAAAATGTATTATTGTAATGAAATTACATTTTATCTAGTCATAAACAGATTCGACCATCAAGAGGCCCTTGGTTCGGTGTGATTACTTGCACCTACTTCTGCATCTGGATCAACTAGTGCCACTAAGAAGAGGCGGAGATTTCACGCAGATTGAAAATCGGTAGCCAGTGTAGCTACAAGTTATTATTCATTTTTGCTGAAAGTAATTCCTTTTTTCCCAGTGATGGATTCTCACGGACGAAACGTCAGTTAATTTAACACTTGGCCCTCCGTGTCTGTCCCATATAACTTCTTGCAAGATATCCTACTGCCAGTGGACCGGACGCGTCTCTGATTAATCAGGTAGGAATCGTCCAAACAAAGCCCTGCCCGTGTAGCCCGCTAGAGCAAAACAAAATTCGCCGGGCGAATTTAGACTGACTCGCCGAGACAAATCTGTCGGGATGAATTAGAACTCTGCCGACAGATTCCATTCTATGCCCTGGCAACACGGACCGGATTTCAGACAGTGCAGGACAATAATTAAAGTTTAAATAAAGGCTTAATGTTTACTGCCACCGTGATAACAAGTTATGAGACGTGGATGACATCTTTCGAGTACCTGCACTTAGTGTTGGCTGCTTTGAAATCAGACAAGTTTAAAAATAAGATTTGTTTTAAACAGCGGCTAAAAAAGAAACATGTTTTAGTATACGGCTGATGTGTATACACCGATAATCATAAATAAGTTATGTATAAGGGTAACATTTAAATCGTTAATTATTTATTTCTTCAAAATATGCATATTTACTTTGTGGCGTCATCATTAATTTAATGACAAACAAATACCTTTGTGCAACACCACTATTTTATTAACAATATCAACATGTTTCGAAAACTATGTTTTCTTCGTCAGGATAATAAGTCAATAAAAAATAACAAAAGACAAACAAGTATAGACTAATTATATATATATAATTATTATACTATATATTTCAGGTAATTAATCACCTCTCCTATCTAATATTTTGTCTATGTTCTAATTAGTCTATACTTGTTTGTCTTTTGTTATTTTTTATTGACTTATTATCCTGACGAAGAAAACATAGTTTTCGAAACATGTTGATATTGTTAATAAAATAGTGGTGTTACACAAAGGTATTTGTTTGTCATTACGTTAATTATTTAATAAAATAAAAAAGTCACAAGTTGGTCACAAAAGTATTTTATTTTATTAAATATGTCAAACCACAAAGTGAGTGCTTTCTACAATAACGTTAATTATTTGTCACTTTCTTGGACCCCGTCTTGTGTCTTTTTATGTTTTAAAATATAATACTAGATTTACTGCCCTACTCTGCCTTAACTTCAACACCCCGTTTCCATTAAATATTTGAACAATACCAAGCAAACAATTTGACGCCATATCTCATTTTATGAAATATCTAAATGAAATTTTCAAAGCTCCTTCTGCGATGGAAAAGAATTTGGTAGTAGAAAAATTGTTGCGTTGAATTAGGAATTTCAGACAAACACAAGTATTTTTGCTTTAGGCAGATGGTCCCACTTCACAAGATCAATTATTTTTTCAACTCAAGACAGGCTTATCTTGGTGGGATTCAAAATTGAATTGTAAACAATAATGCCTACCATACAAAGAAACAATAAAACAAATAGGTTAAGATTTTTTATTGACTAAGTTTATGTAAAACAAATAGGTTAAATGTATAAACAAATAGGTTAAGATTTATATTGACTAAGTTTATGTAAAGGTCAAATGTCAGCACGTGTGCCTACATTGTTTATTTGAGTGGTTGCTCTCTATTTGGCATTAGATATAGAAATATTCATTCCCAAGCTACATAGAGTTATTCCGGAAACTTGCAATTTTTGTTTTGAAACGAAAACGGCAACAATATCAACGAAATATTTTCGTATTGTGCGGTATCCACAACGGTACACCACGTTAGTTCTTCAGTGAATCGGTTTGCAGTGTTTGCACAGGCGCGCATTAATTTATCAACACGTGTATAATTTTAATTACTGGTTTATTTATAGATGCCAATACGCTCGGTGCGTCAAATGCGGCAGTCATTCTCAAAATACAAAGTTCATTGATGAAATGCTGCGGACTGTTGGCTTCCTCTCGGCCGATCGACCACATTCAGGTCGTGTTTATATTGCCAAATCATTTCATAGCATTGGTTTAGCTGGCTCTCTAGGTGACACTTTATCGGCCAGTTAGACTGGCGGCCACGTCAAGATATTATTTAACTTTAACTATCAACTAACTGGTTGTTCAAAAATATTGGTTATAGTCATAGAACCATCGGATTGTGTTCTACGTAGACAATGGGTAACATTATTACATTCTTTGTTGATGTAACATTTATGAGATACAAAGGTAGTGTACGAGCATTTTACAGATTTTTCAATATGCTATCTGGCAACAGCTAACAAGGCGTATAGAGCTGCTGTAAGATATAAGTACCGGAAATAGTTGAGAAAATAGGATGGTTTATTTCAAGACTACCTCAAAGACCGTCGGTTTTGACAACATTTTAATATTAATAAAAGATACCTAACATTTAAAAAAAAAATAATAGCATATCATTTAATCTTTCAAAACGTCGTATACAATTTCTTAAAACAATAACTTAACTATTTCCGTTAAAGTAGATAGCTACTGAACTAAGAATATTTATAATCTAAATGAAAATATGAAAGAGAACAAGACACAGAAAAATAGAAAAAGACAATGGTCGCAACTGGGACAACTAGCAAAATTGGATAACGCGCACGTCCCGGTTAGACGAGAGGTCTGGGTTCGTGTCTCAGTTGCGACCATTGTCTTTTTCTATTTTTCTGTGTCTTGTTCTCTTTCATATTTTCATTTAGATTATAAATGTTATCTTCTTCTTCAATGATATATTACGTTGATGGGAATAACCTTCAAAAGTTATAAAAAGAGAGTTTTTCTTATAAAAAATTAAGAATATTTACTTATTTGTTTCTAACATAACATCGCGTTGATTAATGAGTTTAATAGAAACACGGATTCAATTTCCCAAATAAATGAGTAAACTCAATCATATGGAATAGAAATAGTTTAACTACGAACCATTTCAGTCATATCTCATCTGAAGTTTCTCGCATTATATCAATATCAGAACTTTAAAATAAAGTTTCAGTGTTAAGTAAAATACTTTTTTTCAATATAATATCTTTAAATTACTAAAAACCAACAAAATAAAATAAAATATCTCGTTAAATAAAGACAAAGTATCACGCGAATTTTGAAATTCGCTAATATTTTTTCGTCAGATTTTACCCTGAGTAGCTTATGGAGATCCAGATGTAGATAATTTAATCTCCGAATTCTTCAAAGACAACCCTTCGGATTCCCTTGTTCATCTGGGATTAAACGATAATGTTGGAGACGTTTGTTGGCAACCGTTAAAACTTACCGCATGCCACGACAGTTTTTTTCACTTTTAAAATGTTTCTTTCTAAAAATATCCGAGTCATTTAGACATTTTTTATTTGTTTCTTTAATGTGTGCTGTTAGAAACTTGCACGGAGAAAATAATATATTTGGTATCAAATATTTAAATCAGCTAAAAAAATATTTCATAAAAAAATCTCGAATGTTGATAAAATTAATGTTTAATTTTTTTATTATTTATTGAGTTAGTTTATACTACAAGAATATAAACTAATAAACACAGTGAAACATTTCATTAGATAAATTTAAATATTTTAACAGTAAGCGCAAAACATTTCTTTTTAAATACATTCATTCTTTCTTCATTATTCATCCTTTCAGGCATTTCATCATACACCTTTAGTCCTTTATACATTAGGCAGTTCTGTGATTTTGATTTTTTTTTATTTAACTCTATTTATATTTCTTGTATCGTAATTATGTACATCTCTATTAAAAACAATTCATCCTTAAAGTATTTTGGCATTTGGTTTTCATTGCTTACTGCACAAAAATTAATACATTAAATAGCAGTCTCCTTTTTAGTGGAACCCAATTTAGCTCCTTTCTCATTTAATTAACCTTTGTATATTTGCCTTTCCCGAGTATACATCTCATAGCTCTGTTCGGTATAACTTCTAGCTTATTCAAATTTCATTCATTGGCCAAATATAACATCGTAGAGCAGTAATCAAAATGTGGAGCAACTATAGTTTTATAAATGAGCTCTGTAGTATTTCTGTTTAATTTATTTCTTAGTGTTCTAAGAAAATATACTTTTTTATATTCCTTCTTTAGCACATATTCAAAATTTTCCTCGAAAGTTAGTTTTGAATCGAGTATCACATCCAGGTATTTGGTGTCATTAACTTTTTTCAATTTTTCTATCACTATTTGTCAAATTTATATTGAGGGATCAGTAGGATTTATCGGTCCAGTTAGGAGTTCCACTGAGCCGAAACCTCTGATATGAAAATATCTGGAGTCGGTGAATTATTTTCCCATTCGGTCTCTGGTAGGTTGACATGTTATCCTTGCATAGATTTGTAATTATTTTACTTATATAGTGCAATTGCAGAGAATGGATTGACTAGATGATCATTTGTGGAAAAGTGTGTGGAAAGGTTTAGTTTTTCCTGTGGGGAAGATTTAAGCCAGGCAAAGTCATATAAAATATAAATATAATTGCCGGTAATTTTAACTTACACTACACGACTATTAAAACTATTCTAAATGGAACAGAAAAACTTAATCATTAATATAATGAAGAGGACATTGTTATCAGTAATTTTGACTTGAAGGGTCCAAATCCGTGTACTCACTTGTTGAAGATTGAAGATTATTACCATCCATTTTTTGTAAAGAAATCGCACTCAATGAAAGCAAAGCCTGTCAGATTTTATTTAATAGCAACAATGGAAATTTTGTTAAGCAGGAATGGAACTTAAAATGGTTCGAATATTTTTATTTCAACTTGAATTCTTACGACTGGAAACCTTTATAGTGTAATTATGACCTTTTCGACATGTGTTTTGAGAGAAAGTGTGTGCGTAGTTGTGAAAGAAGATACCTTTAACAATTTAATGGTGAGATTCTTAGGAATTTCAAAAAGAATTAAAACTTCACAGAAACTGGAAATGCTCCGGGTTGATAAGATATCGAGAAAGGTTTTGTATTCTACTATCTAAAATCAAACGTAGTATAAATATTGCATTGAAGGATTGCGTAAATAGAATTGAAAATAACGTCAAGAGTTATCCAAAATCCTTCTGGCAGAAAGGTACTTAATATGTTTAGCATTTTATTGAATTTATAACTTGACCCTACTGACTATAAGTCAAGCTTTCAACTACCGGTATATTAAAAAACTTTATTAGGTTAAATAAAACGATTTAATAATTAATTCAATACAGTCAAGTTTTCAAAGCTAAATGTGAAACGTTTTCCATATTGTCGTTTCAATTAACTGAACAACAACTTTACGTCCTGAAGTGAGCTTATCAAAACAACTAGAACGGGCTACAAACTTGCATCAGTTACATTGTATCACTGCCTTCAACGTAAGAAGCTTTAAGCGGAATAATTATATTTCTTGATCTCCTGCAGCTTTAATACAAATGATTGTCATTTCCATGGTGACACGGGAGCTTTCCTCCCAGTTGTCTCTTTTGAATAAAGTTATTCCTCTGCCATTGCTAGTGCAATGTGACAACTAGGTAGCTACTTTATAATTGCTTTGTACGGAATAATTGAAAACAACTTCTCGCAAAATTGCTTAATATCATTTTCTAATTAGAACGACCTAACAATTTTAAAAGGAGGAAAAAGAAAACTTTATATGAAACTGAAAATTACTTTAGAAAATCCGGACAATTTGACGAGTGTCATGGAACGAAAACAATATTTATAAGGTATCTAAGATCCTAAAAAGTATATTGTATTGATCACTTTCATTTACTTTTCAAATTTAACCACAAAATATGCATTAAATGGTATTTTGGAGTTATTAGATCTCGTAATAAAAATGCTCCTCCCTTCAAAATGTTTGAAGCCATATTACAAGTGATTTTATACTCGTGTGTAAGCCAAACATTGTAACATTCTTGAAATCCACAAAACTACGAACTGAGCTTTTACCTTCCGCCGGAACCGTGAGTTATTGCATTTATCATAGGCAATATAAGGCAATGGTTATTTGATGTTGCCGTTCCGTGGTTTACGTTCTGTATTCTATTGACGTTGTTATTGAATTACAAATGGCAGGGAATTCTCTTTCAGAAAAGCACATTCTTAAGGAAAATAGATATTTCTAAACATTTTTAAGAGGAAATTGGATGTTATGCAAAATTGTTTGTTTCAAATGGAAAAGTATAAGTTTAACGTTTGTTAATTGTAAAACTTTGTATTTAGTTTTGCCAGTCGACCCGCTTCAAAAAATCAAAAGAAATTAGGCTATGTACACCGCACTGATTAAAAAATAAACAACGATAAACATTTTCTTTGCTTTCGTCGCGCTGGAGTTGATGCAAAAAAAAATATTGAAAAATCGTTAAATTTATAAACGCATGAATTCTGCGCTTTGAAATAGGCGTATGTAGCATTTATTTATTTAAAAATGTATCTATCCTATTTGAAAAATCTAATATATTATGACTTATATTTAGGGGCTAAAGTGTAATCGATAATCACCGTTATAAATTTAAATTCAGACGTGCATTTTTAAAATGTAAACATGTGATCAGTGATTTGTAAGAAATTATATTTCAACAATTTGGGTTCGCGAAATGTTAATAGCAAATATTTCAGAAGAGATGCGAGACATATCTTATTAAAAAGTAAAACCACAATATTACGTTGTGATTAATTGAAATATACAACCTTTGAAAATATTCCAATAAATGTTTTAAAACATCCCTTTAAATTGGCCACATTTTGGCTAGCGAACGCTCGAGGGAGTTTGTAAATTGGTCAATATGTGGCAACAAATGCTCCAGTTAGTGGTACCTACACTACAGCTTTTATAACGTTTTGATAAACAAGTGTTTTTATATTTTCAGTTGAGTTTTATATTCTGAAGAAAAATAACAAGTGCGAAGCATGCTGTATGCAAAAAACCATAGTGAGAACCTATTATGTTTGCGACAACTCTGGTTGTTATACGTTTGTATGTATGTAAGATGATTTGAATTTATCCCAGTATTTGAAAAACGTACATTTCAAAAAAAAAATCGTGTGCTACGTAACAAAGGAACGCCATTCTCCGCACAAAAATTATATTTTTGTAAAGGTTTTCTTCATTTTTTTTTTACACATTGAGCTTTCTTTCGCAGGCAGATGTGTCCACCGTGACTTTCATTTGGTTTCCGTGTCTACTGTCTTCTTGCCCGCGGCTCCTGGGCTGAATAGAGCTGCCAGCCTACCAGCCCACCATTCACGACGTCTTTAGTGAACCGGAGGATGATATTACCTGGAACAAAGAGAAAAAAAACAGCTATTAATGAAAGTTTTTTAAGGTTAGAATGGTAAGGAATATTCGTAGAGGTTCGGAACTAAGCAGGAGTATTTTATTTTTAATTATAAGAGGGTTTGATTTGAAAACTCTTCAAACTCCACCTTTAAGCTTTCTGGTGACATTAATGACAAAAGTATATTGGTACTTGAGTGATAAATATTATGGCTTATTTATTTATTTATTGTTTGAAAGATTTAGAGAGTGTTAACAATTATTACAATAATAGAATTGCCGTCGGGATATACACTGCAATAAATATTGACAGCATGAGTAATCAATGTTTAGTTGTTACAAGACGGAAGTGCTTGTTGTGATAATAGAAATAATGATAATCAAAATGAAATATAAAACAAAGTAGTGTCAAATATAATACATAATCTACAGAGAAAGAAAAAAAAGAAAGAAAGAAAGAATGGGTACGACAATAAAGCAGCTGCATAACTGCACTCCACAAAGTGTGATGGTATTTCTTAAAAAAAATATTCCTACGAATCAACGAGATTGATTCTGAACAAAGTTTAATTACAATTAATAAATTGTATTTCAAAAATAATTAAAACCGTAAGTGACTTAAGCGCATTAAGAGTGCGGGCAATTTGCGCAATGTCGCGATACATGGACTAGCACATGAATCGCAGTGTAAAAATTATCCCATTTTTTTAAATTCTTGCTTATTATTTATTTTGGTATTTGCTATTTTCATACCGATCCATTGTGGGAACGATCTCACTGTTAACCGACATAGCATTGTAATGTGTAACGCAACGATTTAATCATGAAAATGACATTAAAAAACCGTGATTAGAAGGTTAATATTAATTTTCAAAATAATTACTTCGTTTCCTTATTAGTGAAAAAATGCACCAGTTGCTTGGAAATAAACAGTAAATTTGCTCGCCAAACCGAAACCTGAACGTGGAGAAACTGATATTTGCGGAGGTGGAGAATAGAGAGAAACATGCGAAGAAAGATGTGCAAAACTAATCAAGTTTCACAAGCGTGTCCCATGTCCAATTTTCACGCAGTGCAATAATCCCCTGAAAAATAAAAAATGCCTAGGAGTATTAGTGCAAATGAGGGTAATGTCACGATCCTTAACTAAGAAGGGAAAAATAAGTAAAATATGATTTTTTCTTATTCTTACATAAACCTTACGTCTGATGTAGCCAAGTTACTAAAATCCTCAATAAAATTTAATATATTACACTTTTTTAGTCGTGAATCTAGTTTACCTTAAGAGCCATTCAAAAAAGGTGTAAGAAGCCATTTTACACAATTTGAAATAAATAATTTTAACAAATGTGGAAACTTAATCAAGGAGTCCATAAATAAGTTAAATATATATGAAATATTTAAAAAAAATATTAAGTAGTTATTTCATATTTAAAAAAAATTTCGAATTAAAAATCTTAAATACTGAATTTTATTATTCATTTTATTGCTTATAAAAAGGAAGAACTTATATGTATAGAGGCACAGGAAGAAGCAGGGGTAGGGACAGGGGTGGAGGGGTGTCTAGGAATACTTGAAAAAGGCTGACAAGGGTGGAAAAGGGTGGAAAAGCCTCACAGGGAGGGAGCCTACGCGGCTGTCTGGCGAAGGAAGAGGTTTAATACCCCGTCCTGTCTATTGTTTATCTGTTTTAAACATCCTGCTCTGCTTGTGGGAAATAATATACAGGGGTTTTAAAATGATGCAGCTATTTTTAAGAAATAAAATTGCGTGGTCACGATTTTAAAATGGTTAATTTAAGTATTTTTTTAGGGTTTTATTGTGATATTCGAACTCAGTTCACCTTACCGCTAGGTAAACGTTGTTTTTCCCTGGGATATATTTTTTTTTTATATGAGCTCCACATAGGAGGTCTTGAGGAAAATAATTTCCCTCAGGGCCAATGTCATCTTTGGGGATGCTGTATGGAGATTTTTTTTAAGGAAAAGGAGGACAGGAGAGTTCTGGGAAGGAAAGGGGTTCAAGAGGTGGGTAGGTATCTGGGGTTCGGTGTGTCCTGGTCATCCGCCTCCAAGACCTAGACAAACCTTACCCCATGAACCCGGGCACCCCTGCTAAATCACCAAACGTAGCGAACCACTTAGGGTGACTTATGGCAGAAGTGTTGGTTATCCAATAAAGGTTCCAGGGGCGGCGGTACGCATTCCCGCTTCCCAAATATGAACCACTTACTTTTTTTGTCCTCGTTACTTAAAAATTACCAAAATCACGATGATGATATACTCTTACCAGTTCTTCTATATCCACAATGTTAGAAACATGATGGAAAGTCTATTTAATAAAAAAATTGTGAGAGCGTTTAAGAAAAAAACAGTTAATGATGGTGTTTGTCGTTTAGTATTTAAAACAGCGATATCGAGAAACTTATTAGTTTGATAGTTATTTATCTAGTTAAAAATTATTTAATAATAAGTATCAAAATGAAATATTACGAAACCAATAGTTCCTTCATCAGAAAACTAAGTATACTAAAAAAAGAGAATGAATGTGAGTATGGACAAATAAGTATAGTAGACCCAATAGGTGGTGGAAGAAGGTAATTAATTAAGAATAACATAAAAATTACGCTTTAAAAATATGTGTTGTTTTTAATTACACTTATTAGATAATAATAATTATTATTATACTTATTATACCAGTGCTCACGAGTGCAGCAAGTCGTAGGTACTAACTAAGAGGAATGAGTGAGCACTGGACGTTTTTAAAAGGAAAATTTAGAGGTGTATCTTCGGACCGGTTCTACAAAGTTGATTTTGGCGTAGACGTTACAACAATGAGCTCAATGGAGCTAAAAGTCACAAAATTTATGAAACTGGGAAGATCTCGGTGGCTGGGTCATGTACAGAGAATGACCGGGCATCAAGCCCCAAAGTTCTTGCTGAACTCAAGATGGATAGGGCGAAGGAGCCTGGGAAGGCCAAGATTAAGGAGCGGCAACGTCCTCAAAGACATATCTACCTCGGAGCTTCTAAACTGGAGAGAGCTGGCACAAAACCGAGATGAGTGGAGAAAGACTCTTGAGGAGACCAATACCCACCATGGGTTGTGACAATTCAAGAATGTATGTTTTTTTTTTTAAATTATACAATTCAAGTATGTATGAAGAAGATTGCAATGGTATTCATATAAACACAGTAGGCATAAATGTAAATATGTTACGAAATACTCCTGATATGTTTATTGGAGGTGATCAATTGGAGGTGATTTTACTTAAAAAAGAACTTTTAGTTTGCGTGTTTCTAATTTCAGTAGGTAGAGAGTTGAATAGCTTTGTAGCACTGTATTTAAAACTTCTTTGCCCATAAGAGGTGTGACAAACTGGGATATTAAAATATTTTACTTAAAGCTCTGGTGCTTATTCGTTCATCAAAAATATGTGTTTTTAAATTGATGAAGCAGGATATTTTTTTATACAATTTTTTAAGTTAGGAATATTTAGTGTCTTAAAAATAAAATCAGTGCTCGTCCTAATCAGGACTTTAAAAATAACCTTCAGTATTAGTTTTTGAATCTTTGCTAAAGCTTCTAGGCAAGTATTTGTGGCACTTCCCCAACTGATAATACCATATTCAAGTAATGATTGTATAAGAGTACAGTAAACTTGTTTCAGTTGTTTTCCATTTAATATATCCATAACATTTTTTAAGAAATAGATGAGTTTCCTCAATTTCGTTGTTATGTTTGTAATAAGTACATTATATTTAAGAAGATCATCTCTTTCAATACCAAGATATTTATTACTACTAACTTTACTTATTAATTGTTATATTTATGTAAACAACTTCCACGAAATTCAAACAGAATCAAGAAGCAACCAAAGATTTAAATTCTGTGTTAACAAACATAATCATAACTCAAATGAGTTATTTTCAAAAACAGTGGATAATAAATAATTTAATCAGTATTACTAGTCTTTCCATCCTCAACAAAATCTCCGCAACGAAAATTTCCGCACTCTTTTGAAATTGCAACAGAATAAACTACTAACCGTTCAAGTGCCCTCGCGGCGTGTTCCACAGCACCCGCGCCGCAAACGCGCGGGCTCTTCGCGGCCTGGGAGGCCTGGAGACTTGCGACTGGAGAGTGAAGCCCCTTCCTGCGCCGTGCCGTGCCCCGCACTGCTAGTGCCACTGTTACGAGTAACCCAAGAGGGTGCGGTTTTAAAATTGTGCGCGTCATTCTAAAAATATCAGAATCTTCAGAAAACCAAAAATGATTAAAAAAGTTTTTTGGAGTGAAACTTCTTTGGCTCCGTTGTGATTTAATATTCGGATGAAACGGAAATGATGCATTACATTACTTACGAAGCATCAAACTGCACTCATTGGCCTCTTTGATTATGACCTCATTTTCCAAGGCTCCTACTGGTTGAGATATGAAACGGAAATGACGCATTACATTACCTACGAATTTTCAAACTGCGCTCATTGGCTGCTTTCATTGTGACCTCACTTTTCAAGGCCTCTATTGGTTGAGAATGTGTGGGCGAAGGTTTCACTTCAGACGCGTGTAAACTGCACTCTATTTTTTTTTAAAGTTATTAAATTAAAGTTTAATATACGAAGTAAAAGTTTAATGAAATATATTTTTGTGGAAGAATATTGATATTTTGTATATGAGTTGATATATATATATCTGAGGTGAAAAAGGCATGATTTCGGTGACAACGGTGATGATGTTAAAAAAAACATATGTTTGTTTTTAAGCCCTTATTTGATACCTACTCTTTTTCGCCAGTAAACTGAAATTATATAAACAATTATATCTCCATGAAAACTGTTGGGACTCGCAAAATACTTTTTTTGAGTTATCGGAAGAAGCTGATCTGGGTAACTACTACAAACGGCATATTTAAGAATCTCACAATCTGTGCATTACACTCACTATCAATATCCATTTTGAAGACGTCGCAAAAGTAACGGTTTTCAATAATTTCATCAATTGAAATCTACTCTAAAATCTAATGACATTTCAAACCACAATTATTCATCTTCAATACCGTACTTCAAATTCCATCAGTGCGAGCTATTTGGTTTCAATATTAATTTAACCCCAAACTAATTTACCAACCGTCGAAGGGTTAGACATACATAGCTATGGATCTGTTTCATACATATTGCTCTCAGAATTTCTCCCGCGCCCTTGAGAGCTGCTTTCTCCGAGGGTTGCAGAAGTTGCCTGTGGGTGGGGTGGGCGGGTAGGGGTCGCAAGGGACGGGGGAGGATCTCGTGGCCACTCGAAGGCTTCCCGCCACTCGATAGCACAAGGGATTTTTAGATTTTACTCCACTCTGCCATGTGAAAAGGACCTAAAGAAAATCGACAGATTTAAGCAGTTTTCTCCGCAGGTATGTACTTGTTTTCTGTATCGAATATTTTTTTAAACGCAAATTTTTAACAAAAAATCTTGTGTCAAAAAAGTGCTTAAATTTAACATGAAACATGTCATTTATTAGAGTTTAGCGAGTTCCAATTCAATGTTTATTTACTTGTGTGTACTTAAATTATTATATTCTATTTAAATTATTAATACAACCTCAATCATAGCTAGTTCACTTTTGTACAAATAAAATAAAATAAAATGAAAAACGAATGCGACAACCTTAGGACGGGTTGATTCAAAAAATTTGATGAGTTCATCAAATATTTGAAGTTCATTTTCACGTTATGTGTAAGTTCTATTCGAGTTCTGTTACTTTATCATCATAGGCCAACTGCTTCATAAAACTGAAATCATCACAGAACTTGAATAAAACTTACACAGAACGTGAAAGTTAACGTCGAATATTTGACGAATTTGTCAAATTTTTTGAAACAACCCATCCTTAGTGATAGAGAGGTTCGCTTCTTTACGAACCCAGCACTGGCAAATATTCAATTACTGTGCAGGTACTAGCGCAAGCTCGTAAAAAATCACGGGATATTATTTATTTATATTATACGTCTTTAAGGGCTTTTACAAATATGTGATATATTTTGTGGAGCAGTAATCTTGAAGTTAAAATTTAAATTAATTGGAACTCGTGCTGAAGAGTACTCTTATGCAAACATTCATCTTTCTTATCACCGATAATACACACAACACACGGACAAACACTTTTAGTATTACCCAACCAAACTTTTTAATTGTATGCCCATTACTCTGAAACAATTACTAACTGCAAATACACCTACAAACATTCACAAAAAGCATTTCACATCCTGGTTCAAAAATCAAGATATTCACTTTATTCAAAACATTTTAATTCTTAACCAAACTATAAAAATTGTAAAATAAATAAACAGTTACCAATTATACACACACACTTACAATATATACATGTATATTTTTTTTTTATAAAAAGTCGATGTACAATAACCATTTAAATTAAATTAAAAAAAAATTAAAAACTAACTTTTTACTACAACACATAAATACTTGTCACACTTAATCATAACCACGTAAACACCTCAGTACAGGTTCTCCTAGTGAGGTGTTCACGAAACATACAATATTACCCACCCACAGTTTAATCTTCTCAAGCCTACCTTACACCCAACATAATAAAAGTTCAAAATATATTAAGTAAAACAGGTACAGGTAGGTTCTATATAATACAGGTAAACACTAGTATATAGAAATAAATAAATAAAATTTAAAATTAAAAAATACATAAATAAATATTTTTGAGGTATGTTTTTATAGCTTTCTAGTAAGTACTGTGGTGCCAATTAATGCCAAGGTATGTGAAAGTTAATTAGGCTAAGTAAATCAGGGATGTCTATAATACCATTAATAATATTCAAAATAAAAGTTAACATGGAAGCAAGTATTCTTTATCCTAATGTTTTAATAAATTTATTTCTTTTTTCACTTGTAGCATAAAAGGGTTGCGGGTATACAAAATTATAATAATGACAATAAAATAACTTTGTTTAATTCTACTTTGTTATATTTTATAAAACCAAACGGTTTCGATTCGACCTTCGAATATTCATTAGAACCGTTCGAACCTTCCTCAGGGTGAATAAAATGTATTTATTCAGGGTGAATAAAATATATTTCTCAGGGTAAATAAAATATATGTATTCATCCTGGGAAAGGTTCAGGTTAAATTGAAACCGGTTGGTTTTAAAAATATAGTAAAATTGTTTTTAGATATTTTCATTATCACCCTGGTGTGATATCACTTTTCAAAATCGAGACGAAGTTAAAAATGTTGCGATATCTCGTAACCAAAGTTGAAATTGCCGTAGTGTTTTCAAAACATCCTCTTTCCATTCCCATCATTACAACATTAATCAAGTGGGGATGACATTGTCCCTGTCTCCTGCCAATTGAAACTCCCTTACGGTAAACGTGAAAAAAATAACTATCCAACGACAGTTCTAATCCAACCTCACCTAAATCAATTAATTCACTTAACCTAACCTTAAGTTTTATCATGTTCTGTTTTACTCAATTGTCAAAGTATAATGCACTAAAAAAGGATGAAAAAAACTTTTTCGGTATGAATTTATGTGTAATAACTCCAACAGGCAGCGTTTTAGCCAAGTATTCCCCTGCGATTCCGGAATGCCTCCAAGTTCAAGCAAGAAACCAAAAAACATTTGTATGCGTTGCTCCCTCCCTCTGCTCGTGTTGGGCGCCTCCTGTCACGTGGTACTAAATGGTCCCGGGGTGCGACCATTAAGAGGTCCGGCCGCGCATACGAACGGCGTCATTTCGACCAAAGCCTCCGCACGGATACAGCCTCCGAACTCTAACTGGGACCTCCAAAAGCCTGACTTGGAAGACGTCCATGGCGCCGATTATCTTTATTAGCGGAGAGTGCTCCTGACACGGACACGTGCAGAAATGATGTATTTTTGAGATAAAATGAGTATCACATGCTTACAAATTCTTCAATCAATGTTATTGTTTAAATTATTTAAATAATAACATGATAAGTTGAGTCTTAGTACTCCTACTCAGTATTTATCGCCCTGAAGAGAAGCCGTCGTGTCGTTCAGAATGAAAAAAATGAGGTATCTCTGAGGTTCATAAGGACCAGATCTGAAGAGCAAGATACTTCCTGACCTTTCTTCCCCATTACGCTTCCGTCAGCCTCGCAATATTCTGCAAATTAGAGATGCCGTAATCTCATTGGTTCCCGGCAGTCAAGACTATTTTGCGGTAAAGATTTTGCAAAAAAAATAGAGTAATGGGTTTTGTTGGCAAACAGATATACACAATAAACAGTTCCTCGTAAAGTGACAATATATACTTAGGCATTCAATAAATTATGCAGATAAGATTTTTGTTTAAATTACAAAGCTTGTTTTTAAAATGCAGTGAATAATTAAAAAACAATTATTTTTGATAGATTCATTCAACATCTTCTATCATTTTTCAACAACCTTCGGTATGAATGTCAAGCGTATGGCGTAGAATATAAAGAAAATGGTTCAATCGTTATTATCGTAGCGAGTAAAAATGCAAATAGCTGAAAGTAAATTTTATCAACCCTTAGTTAAGATTCTTTAGAAAACTAGACCAAATTCGATCCCCGACAAAGGCTTTGTATTTTAAGCGGATACTTTGGCTATAACCATCTTAATTCGTTCAATTTCGTCCAGGGTCGCAGAAAATGACTCGGAATGAATATCGCCGGTAAAGGGCCAAACACAACACAACGTTTGATCAGCAACACAATACCCCATTGTTACGGACGGCTGATCACGTGGGATATTGACACAGGATCCGCTGTCACGTGGGGGAGGGGTCGGGTTGAACAAAAGACCGGCTTTGGAGTTCGGAATTAGGCAGATATTATTATCGGCAAGTGTATTTGGACACTTGTGTTTCAACCTAAGAGTATAGATTTCAACCAACTAACCCTCTGCTAAAATAAGGGTCACCGTGGAAGGCTTTATATTTTTTGCGTAGTTAATATTCCATGACAACCTTTGTTATAAAGGTAATTTGGGTGAAGAGGTCGAAAAAATGTATGGATGGATTTTTTAAAATGACTATATCTACCTGGAAATAAATAGAGAAGGTAAGCGATAATTTTTGGTTAACTTGATTGGCTACTGAAGTGTAAGTATAAATCAATATTTTAATTTAAAAAATTGAATCTCACCTATTTGAGATTTGCCAGGAATTTTTTTATTTAAATGAGTTTTTTGTATATGAATACCGCACAATAGTCCCAACTGCTTCCGTCTGGAGCCAGTGAGACTATGGCATCCCCAACTGGGGTATGTTGTGAAGCTGAAGGTAGTGTGGAGAGGAAGGAGATGGGTAAGAGAAAGGTGGGAAGAACCTGGCTATTCAAATCTGGTCACCAAACACGGCTAAAGCCATTTCAAGCATCGTTTCAATTCTGAATGGTGGTCTTACACAAGGGCGATACGAATCCACTCCGGAACGTGCTTCAAAAATACTATATATTATTTTAAATGAATGAATTGTGAAATAACACAAATTAATCAAATAATGTTTATTTGCTACGCCGGGATTCGATCCCCCGACCTTCGGAAGCCTTACCGAGTCGAGAGCCTTACCGCTGGCCGTCAAAGTACCTTTTTACCTAAATTAATATTAAACACAACTATAAATATTGCCCAGAAACGATTACAATTAATATTTTAAAAAAACTTGCTATTTCGATCCCATCGACAACTAGGTATGACTTCTTAAATAAACTAGAATAAAAGCTTTATTTTGGTGTTAACTAAATTCGTAAAAAGCCGCTAATCAGCTTTGAGGGTTAAGGTGAAAGACAAAGGCTTAAGAGAGGGATGTGAAAACTCTTCAGCCCCTAACAGTTCTGGATCCGATTAACCTTTATATGGACATATTTATTTTGCAAAGTGTTTGGAGAAACCTCTCAGTCACTTCGCAACTAATGTGTCCATATGTAAAGCTTCGTATATTCTCATCTCATTTTCTAAAAATCCCAAGTACCGAGCTTATTCCACTCCGAGCAATTGATGTTGATATATCTTAGTAGGGTAATCTTAGTAAAATCTGCTACATTTTACGTTGGCTCGAATGTTACTTGTATCGCTAAGTTAGCCAGGAACTTTATAGAACAAAGTGTTTCCCAAACCATGGGTCGTGACGCGCCACATAACGTCGCATAAAAAAACGAAAAGCTTGGTGCTCACCATTTAAATTTTTTCACGGACCCCAAAAATGGAAGTTTTTTTTTTTATAATAGCTCCAAATAGGAGGCTCAAAGGAAAGGAGCTTTTCCTCGGGGCCTTTATCAACTTTGGGAAAGTAATGTGGAGGGTCTTTTAAAGGACAGGAAGGAAAGGAAGTTCTGGGAAGGAAAACGGTATGAGGGGTGGGAAGGATGGCCTCCGTGGTCGAGGGGTAAGACGCTCGACTCACAATCCGAAGGTCGCGGGTTCGAACCCGGCGCGCTGGGTCCGGCACGCGATGCGTGGGTTGGGTATTTCACAATTAATTATTTGTGAAATTCCCAAACACGGCTAAAGCCATTTCGAGCAATATTTCAATTCCGAATGGTAGTTTTACACCAGGGCGATACTGAGAGTATCTTCCACTATTATTTATTTACATTTCATTAAATAAAAACATAGTTGAACTTGCAATGTCAACTAACTACTCACCACGACGTTGGCAGAAGGGTTGAACCACCACACAACTTTATCTTGGCTCCCATTCCTTGCTTTATTCACATTCGTACTTCGTTTCGCACGTACTCTTCCATTATTCTGACTCTTGACGTGACCCGATTCGGGCATTATTTGATTTTCCTGATCAAGCCACGTCTTCATTGTGACCCTTTTATTCGCGACTTCAATCAATCGAAACGCGTCATATATTTCCTGTCACTCCCTTTCACTGTGAATCTTCCATAAATAATTCGTTGAACGAAATTATTAGTCTTTAATCTCAAATAACGTTATTAATTAAAGGAATTTTTTTTGATAATATTCCATCATACCAAGAGTCCGAAACTAACAGTTATATCTCATTCGTATTGAACAAGTAGCAAGTCAAGTAGCGAGGATTCCTACTTGACTTTATATACGCGCTACTTGACTAAAATACTCGCCAAATGCGAACGCCTCTTTAGAATTGGTCCCTCTTTACTTATTTTTTTTATTGGTTTAACTTAAATAGTAAACAGATATATTCAGATATGTTACTATTATTTTTAATGATTTTTTGTTGATTTTTGTTGATATTCTGTTTCTTTAATTATATGTTATTTTCTTATTGTACAATATTTTTGTAATATCTCACAGTATTTTTGAAAATCAAATTTTTCCATTTTTGTAACTCTCTACTAATTGGGTAACCAAAAAAAGTCTGATATGAAATGTAATATATTATTATTTATTGTAAATATTTATTTTTTTCTAATAAAAAAAAAATAATATGAACTGTGCTTACATATGTGCTAATATAAAATTACATAATTACATGTAGCAATAAAGTTACAAACTAAATACAGTATTTAAGATTACAATTTACAAAAATTTAAAAACACACTTCACGTGCTTTGGCACTTCGTTTTTAAAGTATAAAAAAAATATTCGCTGATGTACCAGTTTATCACAACTAAACTTACGGAAATATTTAGAAAAAAATCACTGCAATCAGTTTGATTCCAAAAAAGTTGCAAATGCACGTGCATGAAAAATATTCACACATACCGGTAATACCCTCCCCAGTATGTAGTGTTGAGTAGGTAGGTCGGTATAATGCAGGGAGCATGTCGTATCGCAATCTCACCCCATCCTCGTCCCTTGCTTCGGGCTCCTTTGTGCGGCTGATGACATGCTAATGACCAGCGAGGATGAGGGCGTAGGTAGCCATGCACCGCGGGAGGGCCGCCAGCCTGCCGTCCGCCCGCAGACCGCCGCAAGGATATCGGTAATTCAAAATTTTACTAATGAAAGTTCTGCAAATTGATGATTTGACAAAGAAACAAAATTACTCTTGAAATTTATTGGAATAACTTTTAAAGGTTACCTTTCAATGTAATGAAGATGCTAATACTGATAAATCTGAACCAAACATGAATACGAACTAGACACCGTAATTCTTAGAGATCAGAAAGAGCGTGAGTGCGAATTTGAAATTTGGTATTGATAACCAAAAATTGTTTTTAAATGACCCAATATTAAACCCTTTGTAAATTGTTACCTATTGTCTCTCTTCCCTTTACACATTCTCACGTTTCCATTGACTGTGTCTATTATTTATAATTATGTTATCTATGTCTATGACCATTGTCTTTATCTATTATTTATAATTAGTTAGTGAACCTTGAAGAAGTGAGCATAGCTTTCGTAACATGTTGGTTTAGTAAACAATGAAAGTGGTAAGAACTAAGTATTTTATTAATTTTGTATTACAATCGATTATTGTTGCTTTCAAATATCTGCTCACAAATTTTACCCATTACGTACACGACAGTTTGACAATATATTGGGATGGTGAAACAGCTTCATTGTCTAATAATATCTATTACAACAGAACTGATAAACAGAAATCGTGTTTGATTGAAACATTATAACACTAATTTAAAACGAAAATATAATTACTACTCGCATATTTTAATTGCCCGGATTCAGAAATATCACATAAAGCTTAAAAATTTGTTTAAAGCTTTGAAATGGTTAGATTTCATATTAACAGTAGCTTAATAATTATTATGAAATTGGATAACAAAACCATTGCTTAGCAAAGGATATGAAGACATTATCTAGAACACCGAATGTTCTAGGATATGCGAGGTGATAAAGACGTGTATACATATATGTTATGATATGGTTGATACTGATGTGAATGATATGCGTTGGTTTATTTTTCAGCAAATATATAAAAATTATCGATAAATCGACGTGTTCAGTACCCTATATCTTTGGGTCCTCTAGAATCGGAACATTTTTAAGGTAAATTCGTGAGACTCCGTTTCTCTCCGTGTAGCGCTCGTTAGCGCAGACCTGTCCGGTGCACCGAGGCGTGACCCGTCGGTAAATGTTTACCTTCCGAATCACCGGCCTGCGAAGGAGGAAGGAGGGCGAGTCACACTCACTACTCACTCTTCCTGCTTATGCTCTCCGGGTAAATAAAATGTCATTCCATTTGTTGGGCGCGTAGATTCGAGATTTTCGATCATTAGATATAATACGTACACCTACACCCAACAAGGTAATATGCTAGCAGTCAACATATAACACGTCAATATAATCGCAGAACAAGACAATATTAACCCTCCCACAGCATCCCCAAAGATGACATAGGCCCTGAGAGAAATTATTTTCCCCAGGGCCTCTTGTGTGGAGCTCATGTAAAAAAAAATATATATATTAACCCTTTTTCGTTATTTGTTTTTGGGGTGTTATGCCGTGTTGTATTAACCCTTCCAGACACATCAATATTCTGACCACCGGCATATACTTACGGTCAATATTCTCGCCGGTAGTAAATAAATGTTTTTTTTTTTTGTAGAAAGCAGTTACTTTGTGGTTTGACATATTTTCAATTGAAATAACACAATAACTTTGTTTGTAACCACGATTTTTTTTTTACTACCGACAGGTTTCGCTTAACACAAGCATCTTCATGGTATAAAACTTAAGCAGTTTAAATTTTATACAAACAAAGTTATTGTGTTATTTCAATTGAAAATAAAGAATGTGTTCGAATCTTCAATAGTAGCCTGTTATTAAAAAAATGTTAGGTTAGGTTAGGTTAGAACAGGGGTCGGCAGTTTGTCAAGTGAGAAGAGCCAATTAGTCAAAGAAACAGGCTAACAAATATATCGGAGAGCCATATTATAACGGGGGGAGGGGGGAATTTGCTTTGTGTTATGTACATTCTTACTATAATACCACACTTCTGTCCGTTTAAATGTTTCTATAAACAGACTCGCGCATAGATTCCTTATTAAATTAAAACCAGTTTTGTGTTCGGAATGCAAAAAAATATCGTTCGGCGGCTCCTTCTCGTAAGGCTGGTTGAGTTGAGGTAAAATTGCATTGATGTCTGAAGAGCCGAAAAGCCTATGGAAAGAGACGCATGCGGCTCGCGAGCAAATGGTCCGGTGATTTAATGTTGTACCTTATTAAATATTTTATGACATTAGTAAAGTAAAAATGCTTACGTAATCAAGACACACTGTTTTTATACTGCAATAATAATTGTAACTAACCAACCGTGGCAAATAAATTTTATTTGATTAATTTGTGTTATATCACAATTAATTAATTTAAAATAATATATAGTATATTTGCGGCACGTTCGAGAGCGGAAGATACTATCAGTATCGACCTGGTGTAAGACCACCGTTCAGAATTGAAACGTTGCTTGAAATGGCTTTAGCCGTGTTTGGTGACCAGATCTGAATAGCCAGGTACTTCTCACCTTCCTCTTCCTCATCTCCTTCCCCTCCCTCTACCTTCAGCCTCACAACAAACCCCAATTGGGGATACCATAGTCTCACTGGCTCCGGACGGGAGCAGTTGGAACTCTTGTGCGGTATTCATGTAAAAAAAAAAAAATCAACAAGTCTTTTCTCAAATAAGTCATACAGAGAACACTCACCTGTTATTTGCATTTTTGACATTACCCAAAATAAAATACCTTTAAATTTGATTACGCCATGAATTTACGTCCTCGACTTCTTTCACCCTCATTCGCGACAACATTTTCCCCGGACTCCTTTCTATCAAGTTCTAACCAACATATTTCCTCCGGCCTTGTGTTTTTTTCGCAATAATCATCATGAGTATGTGAGCGTATTAAGCGCACATACGTATGAATAGATGATACAAAAAATCTAGGCCTATTCAACAACATCAATGTTTATAACTGCCTGCTTTCCCTCGCAGATATAAGGTTCGACATAGGTTTACACACAAAGTGCAAGTTTTATTTATTACAGGAATTACTCTCCACGTCTATTCGTAGAAATCAAATTTATGAATCGGGCGTCTGGGCCGAGAGCCAACAGATGCATTTTGCAATTAGTTTTATCTGTGTTTTCTAAAGGCCTGAACAGAGAAGTGCATGTGCTGCAGCATAAATTGTAAGCTTCATAAATTCAGTTCTTAAATAATTTCCTGCACAGAATTGCTGCTCTTGATAATAATCACTCTTTTGTTATCTGCAACGAGATTATTGACGGAGATTAAAATTATAATATTTGATGTTTATTTTCTACGAAAATGTAACAAAGGATGTTATTGTTAGTCAATGTATCACTTGGGTTGCATCAGACGCTGATTTGGTGAAACTGCATCAAATTATTATGCACAAACCCAAATGACCGGTTTATTTACGTGTGCACTGAAGTTATTGCGGTGTGAAATAATTATGTAATTGCTGGGAAGGGGGGAGGGGGTTCATATGCCTTATTTAATCTTAGACAAATGTTCAAATGTTCATATTCAGGTTCATATGCCATTATTTAATCTTAGACAAATGGAAAAGCTGATTAAAAAAAAATTAAAAAATTATTGTTATCAACTTTAATTTGTAGAACTCCATTATAATTTTTATTTCTTTTATAAAATCAATAATATTATAATTCAATTTATGAAAACAGTTGATTTTTAACCTTTTCGTCCCGGAACGAAAAAAATCACACATGACCCGAAGGGGGGTCACTCGGGGACCCCAATTTGTTTTTCATATTAAAGGGTGTTAATGACATATTTTTTTGTAATTTGTTATGATTATAATTAGAGGGAAGTATAATCATCGTATTTCAGTAGTCATTTTCAAAATCGTTTCATAAATAAAGTCATAATTAATATTCTAATGAATTTACACCATAACGTGTATTTTTCCATAGAAAACAGAGAAGGCGGGCCAATAGCCAACGTAACACCTTGTTTCCGAATCTCGACTGGCGATTGGCGTTCACCGGAAACGACTCAGACCGAATGATCTTTGACCGGCAAGCGAACATTATAGCATTGTAAAAAGAGCAAACGAGATGCGCAGTGTAAACGAACGCGATCTAGTCCTTTCCACTAACAACTTAGAAATTACTTGCTATCGCTTAGAATTATCCCGATACATTCAGCAGATAGGGACGGGGTACGCCCGAACAGAGGGGAAGGGGGGCGGGTGGCACAGATTATTCGCCGTATTTTGTTATAAACTATTTAATTTTAAGAAAAGTAGTAATTTTATTTATTCATACACGCCTTGAAGGCTTTTACAGAATCACATTAATGCGATATTAATTTTTTTAATGCAAATCGATAACCAAATAGTTTTTAAGATTACTCAAATTATTGAGTACGTGGTTTAAAAAACAACATAGATACAGCGTAAAACTCTCGTTAGTGTAGGTGCGTTCCCCCGGTCCGGTAAGGAAGTGTTAAACGAGTTTTGCTGTGTAATTATTAATACGCGTGACAGCTGTTTCGCATAACAATAATTACATAGCAGAACTTGTTTATAAAATTTTTTATGTTTTCATAAATTGAATGATAATATTATTGAATACATAAAAAATATTTTTAAAAAAATTAAAAGAAGTTGATTTAATTTAATATCTATAACGGATCTGGCTACAAAAGGCATCGAATAACAGGAAGGTCCTCAAAACTGTCGTTTATAAAAAATTATAAAGTGACAAATAAAGTAGGTAGGCATTAGGCAGGTACTCATCTAAAGAAGAGAAAACTATTTCACCTAACATTTAATATTTTAACGTATTTAAATTTAATTAAAGAAATATTCAATCACTCGTCATTCAACATTTAATCGTCTAATTAGATTGTCAAAACAAATTATTCTATAAATAAAACCTTCAACACAGAGACCTCAATTTAAGTAAACATTTTTGATTGAGCATCTCCACACTAACGATGTGTAGATGTAGATTCAGCCGGAGCTGAATCTGAGCTGAGCTCGGGTTCTGCGCGGGAAGCGGATCCTACTCTTACTCCTTTTTTAAATCGATTTCTCCCAGAGAACCCGGTCCAGGACTCGGGCCCACGAATCCCGGAACTTGGAGCCGGACTCGGAGCCGGGACCTGAATGCTTCACCGGCCGCGGCATCCCCCTGTTCGCGGTCCGAGCCATTCGCAAATCGGGAGCAGGTCCCGCATTCGATTTCTTTTTCGAGTTCCGGCTCCGAGGTCTTGCTCCGGCCTTGATCTGGGACCTGCTCCTAGAACTCGAGTACTTTTAAAAGGAAGCACATCTCGGAGGCTTTTCACAAAATGCAGAACTTACCCATATCAACTCCACACCACTAGAAGTCCGGTGTTTGGTCAAGTAGATGAATAAATATTCATTTTTAATAATTGCAAATTCATTTTTTGTTATAAAAATAAAACTACACGAAGTTCATAAATAAAATCCACCATTAGTGTTGAAAACCGCTTAGTTACTAGTGTTGTACACCGCTTACTTGTACAGAAGAGTACAAAAAGATAAAAAAAAGGGTTTTATTCTGATAAAACATGTAAAATACGTGTTCACTCATCGAACTCTTCCTCAATAACAAATTGTTCATAAAATCAAGATATTTAATGCACAATCCAAGAATCTAATCAGTCGATATGAACATATGATTAGGGCCTTTCCACACCAGAAGAAGCGGAGTTCATGTCAAGAGCGATGATAGCGAGGGGCTTACTGCGCCGCAGCCGTCAGCTACTCCTGGTCGGGGTCGTGATCGTGACTACCCAATGACATCTAATGAAATTTCAACCGCCTCCTCAGCGCGGCCAGCAAATCACTCTGGGCCACTTCACACGGACGTGTCTGTCAAATATTTACACAACGGCCACTGGACGTGCGAAGTGAACAAGTTTTTGAGCCACTCCGTTTATTTATTGTGCGGCGCGGGTAAATATATCGGACGCTGATCCAGGGTTGTATCAGTTTCTAAACGAGAAGACGAGGAATATTATCTCTGTATTTTTTCCTTTTCATTAGGAAACGGTCACAGGGGTGCATCCGTATTTATTTATTTCTATTCTTGAACATACACTTTACAAATTATGTCATTGGTTTACATGGATCGTAGATAATAAGTTTAGTAATAAGAAGAAAAAAATATTAATGATCCGTAACTGTTTGTAAATAGATTAGTAGTAGTATTTTGTGAACATCTCATAAGGCGAACCTGTGCTGAGGTGTTCCCATGTTTAGATTAATTGCTATTCTATCGACATAATTAGAATACCGTATCCTCCTAGATATCAAGAAGTGCACTGTGGGCGACCCATGGCGGCAGTATCTTATACATAAATTAAAGATTAGTTGCAGTTAGGATCTATATACAGTTGTTCTAAGTATCTAGGTTTCTAGATAATGTGTAAGATAAATAATTGTCTTGATAAACAGGTAGGCATATTTTCCTATTAAAAAACATCATTTACAAACATCATTAAAAAACAAATGATGTTTTTTTTACGATAACAATGATGTTTTTTTTTACAACTGCTCCACAAGGTAGGCCCTGAAAACAATTTCCCTCGAGGCCTATGTCATCTTTAGAGATGCTGTGTCGAGGGTATTTTTACAGAAAAGAAGGTGAGGAAGTTCTGGGAAGGAAAAGGGTATGAAGGGTGGGTAGAAATCTGGGGGTCAGTATGTCCAGGAGTGACAGACGAATGAATCTATTCCTGCCACTCAGGTTCAAGGCGAACAAATTATTAATGAAGGATTAGATACATTGGTGACAGGACAACTCCGAATAAAACCAACTCAGAACCATCTCAGGTAAGTCATTTAGGGTGATAAAAAAAATATACAAAAAATTGGTTAAATAGGTTACGTTAGGTTAGGGTTATCGGCTAATTTTAAATTATTTTTTTCGTAGCTTTTAATGACTTTTCAAGGAGGTGATACATTGACTTTATTCTCAGTTGGCATGGAACCAGATACAATAAATTAATGATACAATAAACGCTCAAGGTTCGAGGGCTGCTTTCAAGAAATCAAAAAACAGAGTGAAATACTAATGATGGTCAAGAATTCATCCAATAGTTTACAAAATAGGATTGTCTGTTGATGATTGCCAAATATTTGTTACTTATATTATGCTGAAAAATACATGCACCGAGAAAGCATGTGGGTACATATTTACATCTAAATAATATACATAATTATTAATGTAGAAATCTGTGAATTTAAAAAATATTACATTCCTTTCCGAAAATTGAAAATATCCCACTACCCAATTCACCTCTGTCTGCACATATCAGATAGGTAAAATAAATAATTAAACGTTAGAATAATCAGATCAAAATGTTTAGTTTATGAGACACGGTATTGAACTCACAATTTATTCAACTAGTGAATATCCTTGAAATCGAAATTCAGTGTTTACACAATTCAATGACATGTAAATCAATATTTGTGCTTTTATGAGAGATTTTGTTGACACATAATCATCACAATTGTATATACTCACACGTCGCGTCGGTGATAAATGAATATCTTTTGAATTTACATAGACATACAAGCAATTATAGCTAGAATGCAAGTAAAAATGATTAAATTACAAGAGGTTAACTTGTTTGAGTGCCACTTTATTTTATAACTTCAATATATTAACCAACCGATTTCAGTTCAACCTGAACCATCATCAGGAGTGTATAAAACATGCTAAATAAATTACTAAGTATTCAAAGGTAAAATAGAAGGGAGAGACATAACATTAACTTTGTTGGGAGACGAGGTAGGTAAGTAAGGAGGGAGGTAAGTAAGAGAGGGGGGCAAAGTAGGTGTGGGAAAGGGAAATATGTTGAAAATGGGGCTATTTGATAAATCTAATTGTTTATTTATTAAATAGGATTTATTTATTTTTAATGATTTTTTAAATGTCAAGGAACTTCTAGATCAGCGGTCAAATGTCACGCAAAATGTGGGGGTACGCAATATCGAGGAACAAATTCGGTAATATCGGTTTTAAATCTCACCTCAACATTTTCAAATTTCATCGAAAGAAAAAGCCAAAGATTTTTTTTTCCCGTATCAACTACCTTTTTAAATGGAAATAACTGTTCTAACAACTGGTTTGTAACATAGATAGTATTTTGGATAAATATATCCATTTTATTTTATTTGGGACAACTTTTGACCTTTGTCTAAAAATCTAAATGAATATTCATTATTTTATTAAATCTAACAAAAGTAACATAAAGCAAGATTTATTCTGCAATTTTACTGCTTTTAAAAGTACATATAGGTAGAAGGTAATGTTATTATTATGGGATTGAAACGATACGCTAAACGTAAAGAAAACCGCGGTAAGATAGGTGTTTAATCTCAACGACATATTCAAATTTCCTAAATCAAATCATGGAAATATCGTCACGTCTGCATTTTAATGTGGGATCTTTTGCATAATCCTCCGCTGGCTGGGACCTGGGACACAGTGCACACTGTCGGAGGACAAGGATTATACAGCCTTAATAAATTCTCAGAAATTGTTGGAAATTTTATAATCGTTTCCGGAAATTTTCAACAACTTTCACAAAGCCCTTAGATATGTTTTTAATAAAAACAGGAAAGAATTACAATATTCCATTTTTTCATTCAAAAACTTTGCGTTATTATTTAGAGAGGAAAGAAAAGTTTATTTTTACGTTTTGGGATCTAAATCAAAAAATTCTCGGAATCTTTACATGAATTTGTATTGAATTATTTTTTTAGCTTTTCCATTGAAATTCCCTCAAGACTTTAGCTTCGACGAAAAAATGTTATTTGGGTTTTGTATAACGAAAGAAAAGCTAGTTAGCTCTTGTATATAAAATGTTTCTCTGCCAATAACAGTAGCGGAATGCCATGTTTTTACGTGTGCTCCAGTCGGCACAGTGACCGGGTTCAGTGGGTTCACGGTGATCTGGCTGGGGCGGCCATCTGTGGACCTACACACATTAATAATTGGAACACGTTTTTAGGTCTAAAGATATATATATTATTATCTTTGTGACACACACACACTGACACTATTTATCAATGTGTGCACATAACATGTGATATATTTATAATAAATGTTGACGATTTAGATCAGAGGTTCCCAAACTTTTTTTCTCCTAGACCACTTCACAAAATTTTACTGGTCACGGTGGACCCCGTGCTGGTACATTTCTACCATATTCCCAAAACTTGACACGCGTTGTACTGAATATTGAATGGCGAGGTGTGGTCTGTCACAACGGAGCATTACCGGATCTACAACTTTTTCAAATTGGGGTAAAATGGACCAGTATTCGAATATATTTGCCACGACGGAGGAAGCGTAATGGGATATAGGACGGGGGGGGAGGGGTGGGATGGGGTATGGGTATCTTCCCATTCCAGTACAGTACACCTATATCCCATCACGCTCCCCCCGCCTGGGCGTTTGAAGATCTAATGCGTAACCGGTACAACAACGTGCGTTGTACGCCAGTCGCTCTATTATAGAGGGGGCGTAATGGGATATGGGGGTGGGAAGGGATATGGATATGGGGCACGGGATGGATCTCAATGAGTCTCAGTTCATGGACCCCCACTTACAACTTGTGAACCCCCATTTCTTTATCGCGCCTACGTGGACTCCCACCGGGTCTCCCGTGGACCCCTAGGTGTCACTGAATTAGACTGTCCATTTTACCTTGCCATCACAATGCGTTTAATGATAGTAAGGACGATTATGTGAATATGATATAGTTTTAAAGTCATTCAAATCTATTTATATAACATTAACAAAAGAAATATACTATTTTCAATTTTACTTACAGTTACGGCGACTTATGTGTCAAAGCGGTACTTGGCTTTAGGCATAATGCGGCGCCATCAGCTTCACCCGCAATAAAAACCCAATTACTTTCAATTATGCCCTTAACGGTACAGTAATAATAAAAATGACGGAGGCCAAGGACTTAGGAATAGTGTTAGATTCAAAATTACTTTTTGACCGCCACATCGAATCTATGGTGTTAAAGGCTTCCAAGGTACTAGGGTTTGTACTTAGAACCTGCAAAGATTTAAAAAAAATTAATACCATGAAAACTCTTTACTTTGCGTATGTACGTAGTTCTTTGGAGTACGCCTCTCAAATCTGGAATCCCAAGTATGTTTCTCACTTAGAAAGGATTGAAAAAGTGCAAAACCGATTTCTACGATACCTTGATTTTCGGAGCTATCGTCCTCATCTGAGCCACGAAGAGTCAGCTGCGTTCTTCAAGATGTCATCATTGGAAAGTCTAAGATAGATTGCCCGGAATTACTAGAAAGGATCCAATTAAGAGTGCCCATCAGACAAACCAGACAAAACCACGCATTAAACATTCCTCAATGCAACACTAACTCTAAACAAAATACATTCATTCAACGCGCTTCACATAACTTTAACAATTTATACAGTAAATTTGACATATTTAACACAGTACCTTACATTTTCAAACCTAAAATGAATAAATAACATTTACACAAACACACTACTTTTTACACAGAATAGATCCATCCCTTTCCCCTCCCTCCCACCATCCCATTCGCATAGCTTTTTAAACTGTTTCTCCATTATATTCACTAAATAATTTATTAAACGTCAGTGAAAACCTATTATTGGTTAAAAATAAACACTTATTTTGTCATACATTATAAACAATTGTAAAACTGTTGGTTTTTCTAATAAAATAAAATAATGGTTACTGACTAAAAATCTTGCGAAGCCGAATAAAAATGTACTTTCCCTTTCCAACAAACTACCTTCACGAAGTCCCAATAATCAATATAAATAATTTAATAATTAAGAATCCCATTTTCTCACAGCTGATTCACTTGAACTTGCATGAGTGCTCAATTTCAGATCTCATGGTCCTAAAAACCTATTTTAAAAAATATATAAATACTAGCTGACCCGGTAACACATCGCTGTAGCTAACGAAACACAACGCCATCTACTGTATGGTTACCCAACCTAGATCACCAAGTGTTGTGTCGATAAATCTGCGCCAATCTGTCAGAATCTGTCACCGTTCACCAAAAATCACCGCCATCTGTCAGAAACTCATGGAACTTATAAATAATTAGAAAGCATTGTTTTGAAACAAAAATATAATGAACATTTTATTCGCAATAATAAATATTGAGGTATATAATCGAGATAAAAACCATCCTATCTTTTAAGTTGGACCGAAGCCAAATTTAATCAAAATCGGTTAAGTAGTTTCGGAGTTTATCTCAAATAAACATCGTGACGCGAGATTTTTATATATAAATATATTTATTTTACTTGTATTTTTTTATCAAAATCAATCCCCAATCAAAGGTACCAACTGTCAAATTTAAATTGCCATCTTTCTGACAAAGCCACAATCCGCCATTCTCTACCCGCTACCCGCTACCCGCTATCATGTCAAGGCAAATATTAGCCGAGACGTCATATGAATAATGAGTCTACAGACGATGCGAGTGCGGCTGATGGGAGGTCACGCTCCAAGCGCAGGGCGGAAAGCCGGAAGGGTGGGCGGTGCGATCGGAATGCACCCAAGGAACCGCGGAGAGGATTATCGAGCTTTAGAGGAAATAACAAAGGAGATTAGAGGCGAGACCAAAGAACTATGAAAGATAGTAGAGATGTTATTTCCTAAAAAAGCAATCGGTTTATCAATTTTTTTAATCTGAAATAAAAAAAACACCTATCAAAAATTGAAAAGATCAAGGATACCTGACGGTACGTCGTTTACAAGCATTCCAAAAATTAAAGTATATAGATGTATTTGCTCTGACCACAATTCAGAATTGAAACGATACTTTTTTTTTTTTTTTTTTTACATGAAATACCGCACAAGAGTCCCAACTGCTCCCGTCTGGAGCCAGTGAGACTATGGCATCCCCAATTGGGGTATGTTGTGAGGCTGAAGGTAGTGGGGGGGGGGGAAGGAGATAGGGAAGAGGTAGGTGGGGAAGTACCTGGCTATTCAGATCTGGTCACTAAACACGGCTAAAGCCATTTCAAGCAACGTTTCAATTCTGAATGGTGGTCTTACACCAGGGCGATACTATTAGTATCTTCCACTCTGGAACGTGCCGCAAATATATCATATATTATTTTAAATGAATAAATTGTGAAATAACACAAATTAATCAAATAAAATTTATTTGCGCACGCCGGGTTCGAACCCGCGACCTTCGGATTGTGAGTCGAGAGTCTTGCCTCGGGACCACGGAGGCTGTCAACCTTGGAACTAGATAATGGTATTTTGCATACCTTCTCATCCCCTGTGTCGTCGATTTATATCAATCCCACACCAATTCCTCCACACACCATCCTAAAATATGACATAGAACATATGCCTTGGTGTAGGTATGATTTTGATGGGTTATTACGAGAAGTACAGCTATAATTTTTTTTTAACTTTAAAATTTGAATACCCTGTCGTAAAGATGTATTCTAATAGCTACATCGACAATCGGTTACACAGGCAATCGGGTGTGAATCTCCGCAGTTTGATAGGCGCTAGGACTACGTAACTTTTTTTTTCACTAACTCCACACAGGAGGCCCTGAGGAAAATAATTTCCTCAGGGCCTCTTGAGTGGAGGGTCTTTTTGAGGTGAGGAAGGAATGAACATTGGTCTTGAAGAGATCCATGTTGGAGGAGGGAAGAAATACAGAGGCCGGCAAATCGTTCCATAGCCGAGCTGTTGAACTCAAGAACGACACGAAAACGACTCGTTCTCATGTGACAAATGTCAACCGTGAACATATGTTGGGCGCGTGTTTGGCGTGTCTCCCGACTACGCACTGGTGCCAAAGGGATCAATGACGCTAGTTCCTCAGAGCATCTTCCATTGAAATACCGGTAGAACAGGGATAGCATTCCCAATCAACGCCTGTGCTCTAAAGATTGCAATCCGTTCGTTAAGGTGGGAGAATCTATCAAACGGACCGCCGATTCTGCAAAGAATCGAGGGTATTTTTCAAGTATTTTGGAGCTGCCAAATTCAATCGTGGGGCGCACTTGCAATTTGTACAGGGTTAGCAGTTGTGTACTACTAAAGTATCTGCGGGCCCATAATACATATTTTCCAAAACAGACAATGAATAAATAAACTCTGTTAATATCTCTAGTAACTGTGGACATCAAAATATCGCAGAACAGGGAAACCTATCGACATCCTGTGGAATCAATGAACTCGCTTCCCGAGTAGATAAATTGGATAAGTTTGTAAATATTCAAAAATTTAATAAAATGTCGGAAGCTGTCAAATGGAAATTAGATAAATTGTAATTAATTATAAAATATTCTCAGCAGTTCTTTCATCATTGACCGCAACTGATGGCCGTCATATTATGAAACGACAGATTTCGTAATTTATGCGCGGCGTGGAATGTGTCATGTGACGGTGTCTTTATTCCAACAAGAATTTTCACGTTGTTAAGAAAATAACAATGAAAATGATTTATTATTTTTCGTGAATTACTTATTGTCATTTATAATACGTTCACATTGGTTTCTTTGATATGTGGATCTAAACTAAACAATTATATTATTTTGCACACACTACATACTACATAATGAAAATCAAAAAATGTGAAGAGAAAATTTTTTTTTTGGTGTTTCGTCTTAATTTTTACGCTTGTTTAAAAAACTTTCAAAAAAAATAATCCAAACAGAGCTAGCTAAGCATTTAAAGGTTTAGCTCATTAATTTTATGTATAATGTATTTTTGTGTCTGTGTCAAAGTTAAAATACAAGTGTATAATAAATTGATACACTATATTGTAGACCTGAAAAAAAAAATAGATGCGATGATGGCGAAAGTTCATCGTTCGGGATGATAATTGCGACGCATATGTCGGTTGCGTGCGTCGGTCGCGTGCATCGGTTGCGTACGATATGTCTAGGAGAATGAATGAAAAGCCGTAGTGCAATCATTAATAACGCTGATGGTCAGCAGCGCGATTCGCTTCGCGCATTGTACGAAGACCAAAGGTCCAGCTGGTCAGCCAAAGGAAAAAAAATAGCTCCAATAGAAAAAAAATAACATGTTGTGATGGAGGTAGAAGATTCTAATTTTCTCCAGTCTTATACTCAGTTACGTACATGTTCCATATAAAGAAATAATAATCAACGTGGTCAAACGCGGGCAACACTTTTTCAGGTACAAAATATTTGGAATTTACTTAAATAATTGAAAAGAAGTTTACGAAAGGCAGCGGTTTCTAAAATAATTGAACTTATTATAAAATGAATTTACATATCCCGAGGAATTCGTCCATAATTCTCATGTAATTTGTTTTAACCGTAGATGCCCACGACAAGGTGTTTTCACGGTGATTAACGGAGACGGTTATCTGTGAAGGGATCATAAAATTCTATCAGCATTAGCGGGGTCCGGGTGGAGATATCGAAAAAAAATTATTGGCACTTAGGTAAACAGATATTCTGTATTTTTCAGAAAAAAAACTAGTTCATTTACAAAATAGAGCATTTTGTAATTAAATGCAGTTGGTTTTTCTTTTGGGGTATCAGTGCGTTGCGTAGGCGTCAGATCAGATTGCATTGCAGAGACAAAGATTGGGATAGTATGTTAAATTTGTTTCCAGTCTTCGGTGAATACGATATTAATTGAAATTTACTTGGCCGACATCGTCGCCGCATATGGCATCATCGCGTAACTGACGGTCAGCGACCGACGACGGTACGCGACCGACATACTCGTCGTACTATTTCCAGCCTCAGAATATACCCTGTTTACAAATTCGCTCCTAAATCTAAATATTCAGGTTAACTACCACTATGCATTATTTTGTTTTAATAACTCGGCTGCGTTATGAAGATTACTGTTTGGTTTTATGGAATTTGTGGATTTGTAGCCAAAATCGATAGCTTTCCTAAAGATCATTGATATCTGAAAATCAAATTAGTTAGATAAGACATTATTATACATAATCATATTATCATATTTATATCATAATCATTCCCAAGCATTCGTCGCAATACAGGCATGCGTCTCCATAATCAAAGTTATGAATAAAATCTCTCATGTGTTACCACGTCTGAATTTCAAAGGTCTGTTGGATAATGCGAATGCGGGTTTATTCAATAATCAAATTCTCAGAAATCCGTATACAATTCTCATCCTAATATGAATTCATTTCACGGAGTACCTACCTTCCTCCGATTAATAAATTTGAATAAATCTAGAATTCCCATCTATTGCTTTCGTAGTTTTAAGCAATATTCTCCAGTGTGGTAATTGGACATGTTGAGGTATTTGCAGTGCGGGGCACACTCGGAGTTTTATCATCCCGCTACACCCACCAGATTAATCTGTCTCTGTTTATCTCCCGCTAACGGCCATTCTCCAAACCCTGTGATGAAAGAACTAAGAGGAATCCGATACACTGAATATGAACTTAAACGGTAAGATCTAATTTTTATTATTTATTTTTGGGGTGTTATACCGTGTTTCGCTACCTCCTTCTTTAGCCAACGTTTCAGACAACGTTACAGTGTCCATCATCAGGGCTAACCTAAAAACCTACCCGGTAAGATGTAAGTTTTTCTAATTTTTATACGTGGGTCGTTCTTCTTTTTAACCTACATAAAGTTGTCTCCACCAGTTAGTGGAGAAAAATTCAACAGAATTACCAACATTTTTATTTTATAATTACTTTAAGTTTACAGTACCAAGGACATAACGACTGTGTGCGTTTAAAAAAATATGTTTTTATATTTTTGCAGTAAAAATTACGTGACAGAGGTGTAACTCCTCGTAATAGAAGTGTATTTCATACAAAATCACAGCTGTCTTCTGCCACCTCGACTTGCGTGTATTCTACATGTTAAAATGATGTGACGACATAAAATATAAAACTATTTTTAAACTCCAAAGGGTATTAACTATCAAGTAATAGCGATAATAATTTTTAATGATGTTTAATAAAATATTTTTTTAAATATTCAAAAACTTGTCTCCTACAATTTTTATGTCGTACGACACTTCATTCGAAATAGATATACACGCAGCTCGTGTTTGTCACCCCTAATAGGAATTTTAGGCCTCCTTCCCCCCTTACTACAATTTACCCTCTGAGATCTAGAGAGATTCATTTATAGTTAAAATAAAATGTGACGGAGTGGTGGAAATGTGACAGAGTGGTAAAAGTTATATAGGTTAAAAAGAAGAACAACCCACATAAGCTCCGCACAAGAGGCCCTGAGGAAAATTTTCCTTCAGGGCCTATGTCCTACGTCATCTTGGAGGATCATATCAGGAAAAAGAAGGAGAGGAAGAAGGAAAAATATATGACGGGTGGATAGGGATCTGGGGTCAATGTGTCCAGAAGTGAATCCATCAATTCCACTGCGGTGCAAGGCGATGGGTCGAGAGCGTTCTGGTAGAGAAGTCACACCACGCAGTAGGTGGGCAAACGCATCCGCAAGACCTAGACAAACCTCACCCCGTGAACCCGGGCAGTCCTGCTAAGTCATTAAAAGAACCGGAACACTTTACGAAATAGGAACACTGTAGGATTATTTTTAAGTCATTAAAAGAACCGGAACACTTTACGAAATAGGAACACTGTAGGATTATTTTTAAGAAATATCACAAAAGTGCGCTTTAAAAATATTTTGTTTTTATTATTATTATGATTCTAACCAAAACCGATTTAATCTGTTCGAGAATTATAGGTATTTTAAATAGGTCAATGTGTCCGTTAGGCACCAAATTTGATTGATAGTTCTTACAATATACAAAAATGAATGTTTGTGGTATATAAAGAATGAAAGTTTTTATAAAAAACTAGAGTAGGTAGCGGCGAGCTGTTTTAAAACTGAATGTACCGGGACTGAATATAATATATTCAGTCCCGGTACATTCAGTTTTCAATATGGAACACGGGAGAGGGGACGGGAATGCGGGAGGGGGTTCGCGGAACGGGGAAACGTGAGAGGCGAAAAGAGAAAGGGAACGGGATGAATGGGAAAAGACACGCAGGGAGAAACAATTTCTTTATTAAGTAGTTGCTAGTAATAAACATAAAAGAAAATCGTCAAACTGACCAGGGTTCAGCAATATCGTTTTGCTGTAGGTTTCTCGTTCCACGTAATATTAGTGGGGCGATCTATGAGGCCAATTTTCAAATTTTTTTTTACAAATATTTTTTTTTCAGAGACATGCAGAGAACGTGGCCAAATTAATTAAATCGGGTTTTCTGTCTAGAGCTTTCGCTCTTTAATATATTGTATGTGTTCTTATGTAGTCGATTTAAAATATTTAATTTCTTCAAACTTCGCAAATTCACTTTGTGGCGTCATTATTAATTTAATGAGAACAAATAACTTTGTGGTGTACTATTTAATTAACAATATCGACATGTTTAAATGTGGAAAACATAGTTTTTGAAACATGTCGATATTGTTAATTAAATAATGGTGTACACAAAGTTATTTGTTCTCATTAAAAAAATATATATGTATATCTATCATTAGAAATGTCTATTATAACTTAGGCGCCAGAGACGAGGCAGTTGCAACGCCACTGTGACCGACAAAAACATGCATAAAACTCGGCTCTTAGAATTCTTTCATTTTTGTTGTGGATTTTTCCTTGACTTTTCACCCCTTCGCTGCACTCCCATTTCTGTATAATCCAAGCTCCGAACCTCCTTTTCACAAACCGCCACTGTTACAATGAATCCAAATAAACGACGGCAATTTGAAAGGAACAACAAAAAATGGCGTGGATGAGTAGAGAGAGAAGCAGCCATTATTATTATTTGCGCGGGTACGTAAATAAACGAGAAGAACATCTCGAATGAACGATGACAAGGAAGTTAATACAACGGCGAAAAGTGGGCCCGCCATTTTGTAGGGCTTTCCACAAAGGACGTCAGGTGCAGTCCACGCCAGTATTACCACAGCTGCAACTGGAACCTGGAGCTTCAACCGGAATTGGAACCGCAACTGGAACTGAAACTGTTGACTCAAACTGGAGGATATCATTCTTCAATGGAACCGGCAAGGTTTAAAACAACTAACGTGTATTTCAAGGCGGTACACAACCCTAATAATTTTTGTTTGCTCAAAACTCACATTTTAATAATTTCCGGCGAATTCGTAACTATATTATTTTTTTATTCCAGCAGACGCCTGGAAATGTAAGTTTTTTTTATGTTTAAAATTAATAAAAAACATACCTTACCATTAATATATTTCATGTACAACTATTTTAAAACTTTAAAACCAATTTTTCAACTATAAAGTTTGCGTTAAGCACCAGATTTTGTTTTTCTAGACGATGAATTAATAACTTCGGGAGGTATTCATTTAGAAACATCTTAAATATTAGTTACACGTTCTTCAAAATGAACTAAAATGAACCCGGCGGAAAGGACGAATCTCCAGGCCCGCTAGGGCGAATTCGACCGTATGTTCGTCTAATACGCCGTGCCGCGGGCGTATATTTGTTTACACGCTTTCTTCAACGTCGTTAAGATTCCCACATTATTTGTCTTCTTCTTCTTTTCTTTGATAGGGCAAATTCAACACTAGATCCGTCCAATACACGGGTCACGAGTCGCAATTTATATAGACGGCTTCTTTACTTACGTCGTTAAGATTCTGAATACATGTATTGTGTCATCTCAGGGGGACTGGTTTTCTGAATCAGATAATTGATTCATAAGAAATTAAAGGTATGATGGTCTGGTTTCTGTCTATCTAACTACTACTCCCAAACGTCAGGAATGACCATAATGTGATATGATATGTACAATACCCTGATTATCTTTAAAACTCTAACATACGAGTATTTATGAGCGAACAGTGTGAAGACTGTAACTACCGCAACGCATGAGATAAAAATATCGTCTAATTTTTTATTGACAAAAGATATTATATTGTTTTCTTTTTTAATTTTTTTTATTCTGTATTAGTAAATTCAAATTTAAGAAAAATATTAAGGCAAAAATCAAATAACATATTAGTTATATGTACCAAAAAGGAAATAAGTATTTTTATTTTATCAACAAAAAGTTTTGAGAACCATTTTCAATAATCATTCAATAAACGCTTTCAATATTCTCGCGTTTATGGACTGGCGACGGAGCAAAAAGGCAATAAACATGCGTTCCTTATCACAATCATGCTGCAGCTCTTTCTTACATATAATGGTGAGATAAAAGATGACACACAATGCCTGTTTCTACAAAGGAAAAAAGTAGTTTTTTGGAGAAACAGACATACGTACATGGTGTGTCTCATCGCTGGTCTCACTATTATTTAATGTGTGAGAAAGAGCTGCAGGATTATTGTGATAAGGAACGTACGTTTATTCCTTTTTTTACCGTCGCTGTTCCATATAAGCCTGGGAATATTAAAAGCGCCTAATGGATGCTTAACTTTTTTTTTGGACGTAAACGTATTTACCTTTTTTGTCTGTCATTTGTAATGTTCAGTTTGAAAATATTCCTACTAAATTCTAGGTTTTTATATTCCGTAAATCTCATCCCTATTTTATTTGAAATTCCTGTGAAAAACGATAAAAATATAATATTACGGACAGATTCAGAGGCGGAGAAAGACGAAGCTCCAGAAACAAGTTGAAAATGAAAAGTTGCCGGAATCAAAAATATCAGTTTCTTTTTCTTCCCTACTTTTGTTGGATAAGCGGCTTTTATTCGTGTAAATAAAAACTCCATCAAACTTTGTTGTTTTTTGTTTACAGTTCTGCGGGGCTTCCGTTTCGTTTATTAAGCCGGTTCTGCGTAAATATACTAACAGGTATTTGCCTATCTATAATTCTCCCACAATACTTTCTGCACAATATCAGTTTCCCTCGTACAACAATGCCGCGTTTCGAAAAGCAAAAATCATCCAATGCTTTTCCGATGATATATTTTAATCGATTGGTTTCAAGTATTGAAGCAAATTTTATTTTATTTTAGAGTTAATCTTTTTTTAATTCATCTGTACGTAGCTGTGTAACACGCTGCCTTCTATTGCCCGTAATATTGCCACTTGGCAAATTCAGACAAAACAAAAATTAATAACTTTGTGAAAAAATCAGCAATTCCCCTTAAGACCCGGCTTTCCACATTTCTACAGATTTATTGCATATTTTCCTTAAATACTGGGAGTTTTAAAGATCTTAAAAAAATATGTTATTCTTGAAGATACGTACATTCTCCACGCCGACACGGCAATTATTTGAAATTCTCTTGATAGAAAAAAAATCGCAAAGTATGCTTCGAAAATTATTATAAACACGTTTTTTCATTTTTTTACAAGATTTGAATTAAAAAATTCAGTGTTTCTTTAAATGCTATTTTCGACAATCCTCACGAGATTTTTGATCTATTTTAAACAAGTCGTGTTTCATTAAACGTTTTCATAATTTTCGTTTAAATATTATCGTTCTAATGTTAGCGCGCATTCTCTAACATTCGTGTTTTTGAGCGGATACATCGCACCTTAAATCAAATAATTTATTATTTTCAGAAGGAAAATTTTCTAGGTGCAAAAAATTTTCACTCTATTGTTGCAATTAATGTTGGTTTAGTAATGTAGATCACCTATTATACCTAATATTAATATTATTATTAAATATGTTAAACTACAACACACTTTTAAACGATATGAATATGCTTAAATTGTCAGACAGAAGAATTTTCACTGACTTGGTATTTTTATATAAAATTCTAAATGATTTAGTTGATAGTCCGGTATTACTTGAATTGATAAGCTTCCGAATTCCACTTCGTAATACTAGAAGTCAGGATTTATTTCAGTGCAGAAATTCTGGGACTAACTATCATATGTATTCCTCTTTGCCCAGAATACTAATGGAGGGAAACAATTATACCAAGTCAGTGGACATCTTCAATTTATATTTGAATAAATTAAAAATATTGTTATTGAGGCAGTTCAGTTATGTACAATAAAATGTTTTTTCTATGCTATATATGTAAAAGCCCCGAAAAAGGGCGTTTATTTATAAATAAATAAATAAATAAAATAAATTAATAATAATAAATGGATTTGTATAGTGCCGTTTTTTGTGAAAAATCACCTCAAGGGCGCTGTACTTTTGAGTATGAAATAAACAATATATGAGGCAGCAACATAAACAAGTATGAGGCAGTACTTTTTACAGAAGAGGCTAAATGCATTTTAAAAATTATTATTCGAACCAACAAAAAATGCTGAAATAGGGTAAAAGGAATAAACCTAATAATCATAAAATAAAAGATAAAATAATAAAAGACTTCAAAGTAAGTTGTAGTGTGTTGAAAAATGCAAAACCTCTAAATTATATGTTTTATGACAGGATTAGTCGAAACAGTTCGCTGGCTGCCTTTTTGTATTGATTAATTTGCGTAATTAAGACATTCCAACTTCAAGAAACATATGCGCATAACTCAAATCATATTTCTGACATCAATGTATCACCAGAAGATTATTCAAAACAAAGCAACGGGTCCTTTGCGAATACGAAATGTTATAGACAACATGTTACGTAAAAAAGGAAACGAAAAAGAAAACTCGTAATATTGTATATTTAGTAAGAGAAACAAGCGTAAATTAAACCTCGCGCAACACTGGGCTTGCTGTATCTCATTTTAGAGCGTAATGATCTATTCAGAAACTTCTCTTTGTGGAATCCAGGGCCGGATCTAACATAGGGGCAGATGGACCATGTAACAACAGACAGGACGAAAGCTTCTTTAGTGCCGTTAGTGATTTGAAGTTCAGATAAAACGGAAATGCGTCACTCAGTTCTACACAAATACTCGGTTCCAATATAATGCAGTTATTTCGCACCTCGACGCGTGCCCCCCACAGCTCAGTGGGCAAGGCGCCTGAAAAGTCTCAGCGGCCAGATCGACAGACATGAAGCGAACGGAGAGGTTCGAGTCCTACAAAATCCAGAAAAAAACATTTTCATTTTGTGAAATCAATATCCAATTTCAAACCACTTTAAAATTAATAGGCAAAAGATAAAAAAAAAAAAAAAACCTAGCGACTATCTAGTCTCACTTCTACCGCGTGTGAATTACACACCCTGATTTTTTTTAATAATCCCGAATATATATTTGGGTACATTATTGACATCTGTCGACTTAAAATATAGCTAGGTGGTTTTTTAATTCCATCTAACGAAATAGGTTATATGTGAACAGTAGTGTACAATGACATATTCGTAAGGATATTATTTGAAAATCACAGTTCAGTAAAACCACTGGAGCAACTAAGGTCAAAATATGGACCGCTTTTATTTTTCTGCGATTGACAGCGATCCAAAATTGAATAAGTTGCATAATTTTTTTATACATACAGCTCTACACAAGAGACCTTGAGGAAGATAATTTCTCCCTGGGTTTTTGTCATCTTTGGGGATGCTGTGTGGAGGGTCTTTTTATGGAAAGGAAGGAGAGGAAGATCTGGCAATTTTTTTAACAAAGTTTTTGGACCGAAGTTTACGATTTGTTTTTTTTATAAATCCTACGAATTTGTGATAATTGACAAAAGATAAGTGAATTCATTGGCTATATAGAACCATTATCAGTTGGTGTGTCTTCATTTTTATTTTCACCTTCAGTTATGATTTTTTTTATGTGGGCGAAAAATATTCAAAATGATATCCAAATCATGAGCAATCAGAGGAAAAAATTTTAAACCGCGCTGTCGCTCAAGTGGTTGTTGTTTTAGTTCTATCGGCCTTTTCACGGTACAAATTACGAGGTTAGCTTGTAAATACAAAACATAGTGAAGTCAGCACAAATTAAAATGATTATTTGAATTCAATTTAAGTAAAGGGTAATTTGTACATACTTTGTACATGCATACACAAAGTAAAGTCAAAAGATTACATAACTGACTGCACAATAATTTTGACAGCCTCAGCAGGGAAACCCCAAAGTTTTGTTTATATGTTATTGTAGTTTTTAACATTTGATCAGTAATGAAGCTAATTGAGGTTCTAACAATTGAAAAAAAAATGTGGATATTGAAAATAAGTTTTAATGGCGCCCCATTTATGTTTTCTGAACAAGAGCAAAATGTAAGTCCGGCCCTTGTAGAGTAAACTCAACATTTATGTTTTTATTTTATTTTTATTTCCGCGTGGATATCTCTCTCGTCACCAGTGTATGTGTAAAGTAAAGATATAGTAGGAACGAAGCAAGAATAGAGATTTCAAAGAAAATAGCATGGAGAAGGTCGACCCTTTCATCCGTCTCACGTGATCGTCTTGTTAACACTCTTCGATATCAATCGACTTAAAAACGATTGATCTAACAATGTGGACTTTTAGTAGAGGAAATCCGTGAAAAATCACGGGATAGTCTAAATTTTCGACAAATCAGTTCAATAAATCAATAAATAATTTTTTTCGTTAAAATATTATATATTGTAGGTCCTTTTTCGCTTTTCTGAATTCTTCACACAATTAGTTTACTTTGAAAATGACACTTAAAATCAAAACAAATCTGAGTTCACTTACACGGGACATTATAAAATAAAGGTGATGGGCAAATGAGCATTATAATTTCACAGTTTTCATCTATATTCCATTTGGTGATTTTTTGAACTACCCCATATTTACGTTTAATTTATATTCACTCTGAAACAATATTTACAAAACACAGTAATCTGCCCAAAGCTCTATGTGATTATTGCAATCTTAGGAAACTTTTTTTATATATTATACTTTACTTAATTTTTATAATAAATTATTGCATATTTTAAACACGTAAAATGCGCATTAGTCGGAGTATTTTTGGACAATTATGCATGACGTCATGAATTTTAAATCATGATTTTGTCAACATGTTTATTCAATTTTCTTTTTTGATTAAAATATATTTCATATTAAATAGAATAGATTTTTAAACTAAACTAAGGGACCATTTTAATTATTGTTTTCATGTTATTTTTGGGTAAGCTATAAATGAGTTCTCTAAAAGCCATTGAAATTGGTAACTTTAATAAGTAAGTAATGTTTGTTTCACCATTGCTCACACTAAAATGCGTACATCAGCGTGCTGACAATCTTAAATTTTGTTGAACTTTTTATGAGTTTATCTCATTGATGCCCACAATCCAAAACCGCTTTTACAGCCTTTCTTATTCCCGTCGCGACGCCTAAAACCTTATAAAAACAGCGAGCACAGCCTCCGAAACAATTCGCATGATTTCCCACAGAGTCGCGGACCACTATTTTACTACACTCGGTAGGTACTGCATAAATTTACGCAAACGTTCATACCGTACGAGTAAACATTTGCAACCTATTGTTGTTCGCACACATCTCGGAGATGTAACCGGTCTTTCTTAGGGAAATATGGAGGATTACATAAGCACTTTACGGCTAAATCCCATATTTTGTTACGGAACAAACATTCAGTTACGGCCGCGAGACAATTTGTCGAATTCGAGAGGCGCAACGGCAGAGTAATGCGCCGCCACTTTACATATGAAGGGAGTCTTTTACGTGGGACTTGACAATGCAAATAATACAGGTGCCAAAAGACATTCATGGATAATTCCACGCATTCATGTGCCACGTAGACACAAGGTTGTAGGAATGTGCACAAGAAACGAAGAATGAGTCGAGGGTCTAAAAACGATTGCATTGCTTTACTTATATTGCAAAATAATAGAGAACTCCAGTCCATTTTTTTAATTTTTTTTTATGAATAATGACCTTCTAACTTAAATAACTGCATATTTATTTTTATTTTTATAGTTAGTTTTAATAGTTAAAATAAATGTCAAAGTTTTAATTTTTCAAATCCCCGAAAATCACCGTGAAGTCATCTGGCCCTGTGACGTCATCTGGCCAAAAGTTTTAGTTATTTTCAACAGATGTTGTTGTTGTTGTTGTTGTGATTTTGTATGGAAGAAGTGATGAAACTATTCAATAAGTAAAACGTTATTTAGGTGTAATTATTTTTTATTATATTATATTTATTATATTATTATATTTTTCAATATTATTACGGGAGATTGGTATAAAAATTGTTTGAAATTATTATTTTTTTAGCTTTACGAATCGAAATCAATATTAAGGAAATCGAAGCATGAATTTCGTAGGGAACTGGAATCAGCTGTCCGACCGCAGCCATTTTGAATTTCAACATTGGAGCGTTTTATGGAAGCGGTGACGTCACGCCTCATAAATTCAATAATACCAACTTGACAGGGTGTTTTAAAAAAACTGTTTTAAAATTGACTTTTTAATATTTTTTTTAAAACTCTACGTTAAATATTATTTAATAAAACTTATATATTCAGAATCAGCGTTTATTGGTCTGTATGAACATATTTTTTTTAAAGCCATAATATTTTTCACTGGAGTTCCTTATTATTATTTATTATAATTTTATGAGAAAAATCTTATGAGATAAGTTCTGTGTAATGTTTCTACAACTGTTTTCTGTCTGATTAGAATTAGAATTCGTCGCCTTAGTTTGTATTTATCCAACAGACCATTAGAAAAAATTTACAAGGGGAGAAGGTTTTCTTTCATTATTTCAATAAAAAATTATGAAGGGTGCTTAATATGAAGCTTCCGTAAAGTTAAAGGTCCCATTAGTTTAAATAACTCTTAGTTAAGTGATTAACTTTACTTTTTAACACTCTATTTTTAATTTTAAAGTAGAGATTAAACAAAAACTGAAATAGTCTGTTGGACAAATTGAGGCAACGATTTGTTAGGGCTCCTTATCACTGTAATAAAATAGTCATTCATAAGCAAATTAAATGAAAAAGTGGCACATGACTCCTCACGCAGAATCGCCTAAATTCCAAGTATAAATATTTTTGGATTAATCAGTGCATTGCCACAGGTGTTTGTAATAAGAAGACCTTTAACCGAGTTTTAAAGAGTAGAGGATACACTAAGTATCCAATTGCGAAAGACCATCATAGGTTTAGTCCAGCGGTAAAGCTCATGACTCGCATTCCGAAGGTCGCGGGATCGAATCTCGGCGTGGCAAATAAATTTTATTTGATTAATTTGTGTTATTTCACAATTTTTTCATTTAAAATAATATACAGTATATTTGCGGCACGTTCCAGAGTGGAAGATACTCTCAGTCTCGCCCTGGTATAAGACCAACATTCAGAATTGAAACTTTGCTTGAAATGGCTTTAGCCGTGTTTTGTGACCCGATCTGAATAGCCAGGTACTTCCCACCTTCCTCTTCCCCATCTATCCCTTCCCCAATACATTCAGCCTCACGACATACTCCAGTTGGGGATGCCATAGTCTCACTTGCTCCAGACGGGAGCAGTTGGAACTCTTGTTCGGTATTCATACCGCCGCCCCGGAACCTATATTGGATAACCAACACCTCTGCCATAGGTCACTCCAAGTGGTTAGCTACGTTTGGTGATTTAGCAGGGGTTCCCGAGTTCATGGGATGAGATTTGTCTAGGTCTTAGAGGCGGATGACCAGGACACACTGAACCCCAGATTCCTTCCCACCCCTTAAACCCGTTTCCTTCCCAGAACTCTCCTCCCCTTCCTTTCTTTCCTTAAGAAAACCCTCCACACAGCATCACCAAAGATGACATAGGCCCTGTGGGAAATTATCTTCCTCAGGGCCTCCTCCTGTGTAGAGATAATACAAAAAAATATGTATTTATGTATTTAAAAAATTCAGAATAGAAACATGCCGTCGCTTTAAATGATGTGTTTGGTGATCAAATCTGAGCCAACGTGAAGTACTTCTCAACCTTCCTCTACCGCGATCTTATGACATATCTACCTCAAATGAAAATGCCACAGTCCCACTGGCACCAGAGGGTTAGAAGCAGAGGGGACTCCTTTACAGTATTCACATGAAGTATAGGTCGCAGTAGGACCTAATGAACGAACAGGTTTTTTGCATTTATATCCTTCACATCTCAATAATAAAAACCGGACTAAACATAAAAGTTTGCACAATTCTGTCGGCATTTTACGCAAACATTTTTACTGCCAACCGAATAATTCACGTTACCCATAAACCCATCTCTGTATATAAGTATACAAATAGGTCCTTTCTGTGAATATTATTTCTGTGGACAAAATATACTACACTTGAAAGTTCCATTGTGACCATTAAAACTAACCGGTCTAGTCACGCAATTCCACAATACAAACAGTGCACGTTGGTCGGTAGTTAGTACTTGGTAGGTTTGTAGTTATTATGTTGGTAGTTAGTAGGCTGTGCTTGGTACTTGCTAGGTCGTACAGCACCCCACGTAAACGTACAACGTGTGTCACGCATCAATTTACATATGAATTGAATTAAATGTTCCCCGTGTACACCGAGCCTTAATTGTTCGTGTCACTTTATTTCTAATATTACAGTAATTTTATTCATGTTTCGCAGTTAAGATAACAAAATATTAATGTCGACTCGTAGTTATAAGCGTAGTTATTTTTATGGCGTTTTGATTAATAAAAAAAACATTTTCAATCAATATGTAGATACAGACCTTAGTAGTTTTAACTTACTTTAGATATAAAAGACTTTTGAATGCTACTATTTTATTTTTTAATAAAAACTCTCTTTTTATAACCTTTGAAGGTTATTCCCATCAATGTAATACATCATTGAAGAAGAAGATAACACTAATAATCTAAACGAAAATATGAAAGAGAACAAGACACAGAAATAACAGAAAAAGATAATGGTCGTAACTAGTACTCAAACCCAGAACCCCTCGTTTAACCGGGACGTGCGCTAGATAAAATCGGATATATTTATCCGAGACGCTATCTAGGCTACGAACCAGTTCTTAGAACGATTATTTTCAGTGAAAAAGGTTGCCCATGATATGGAAAAATTTGTTGAAAATAATACTGTTAACTCTAAAATTTGAAAACATGAGATTGACCATTTTGACGGTTTGATGGAAGGTGGCAATGGCTGAATTGGTAAAAGCGCACGTCCCGATTAGAAAAGAGGTTCTGGGTTCGAGTGCCAGTTGCGACCATTATCTTTTTCTATTTTTCTGGGTCTCGTTCTTTTACATGTTTTCGTTTAGATTATCAGTGTTGCATTAGCTTCTTTGAGCTTAGTAGGTACCCATTATCTATAAGAAACATTAATGTAAAAGTATTATTCTTTATTATGTATTTCCTATATTATTTTGCGTTATTTTTATATTTTTATAAAATCATTTACGTCAACACAGGTTTGTCCTAGTGAGGTAAAAATTAAAATGTAAACGATAATATCTAGGTGTAAAGAAACAATAAATAAAATAAAGTCAGAGAGGGCAATTCACACGCGGTAGAAGAGTGAAACCTTCAGAAAATTAAAGTAGAGAAGAGTTTACGAAGAGGTTACGAAGCACCGCAGAAATAATTTTATTAATTTTTTTTATATGAATACCGCACAAGAGTCCCAAACTGCTCCCGTCTGGAGCCAATGAGACTACGGCATCCCCAATTGGGGTATGTTATGAGGCTGAAGGTAGTGGGGAGGGGAAGGAGATGGGAAGAGGAAGGTGTGAAGTAAGTAAATAATAATAATAACAATGTAATATTTGCAAACCACAGTTTTGTGTTATTTCACTTCAATTCGCTTAACTATAATAAACTTAAACTTAATCCTATAGTGTTCCTATATACGAGTCCTTACAAAATATTGATCAAATTTTATAAAACAAAGAATTTACATTATTGTTATTTGTTTTTGGGGTGTTATGCCGTGTTGCGCTCTCTCGTTCTTTAGCCAAAGTTTCGGATAGCGTTACAGTGTCCATCATAAGGGCAGATGTGTAATAGTGTCACTGTAAAGAATTTACAGTATATAAAAAACAATGCCAAGAGAACAAAATTAACAATAACAATGCTGTTTTGGCACAGGTGGGTGGCACAACAAAATCTTAACCAATAGGAGCCTTGAAAAGTGAGCTCATAATCAACGCGGTAAATGCGGTAAGATTTCATTCTATATCATTCACTCGCACACTGAATCCTAGATGTATGTCTCCTTTTAGTGTCGTTTCCGTTTCACCGTATTTCAAAACACAACGTTGCTAGAGAAGTTTCACTTCAATTAATTCCGACACTTTACTAAGGTTTAATGTAGAACGATGAACCACTCATCAAAATGACAACGTTTTACCTTAAAGTTTTATTTAAACGCAATCCACAAATTTTATCTCTTCAATCGGTAACATCGCCGACACTACGGGCGTTTATTGTTTTATAATAGCATTATTCCATTTTTCTAAATACTTAAATAAATACGAGTAAATTAAAACAGGCTTAAAAATACTCGTAGTTACACTCGTCTTTTTCCTTAATACCTTAGCATTGTGAAAACCATTTTTCGCACCTCAAGAATGCTTAAAAAATTAAAAAGTCGTAAATTTAAAAAAATAATTGAATGCCTCCTAACGACAGACACTTGTGGACATTTGGTCGCGTGACTTTAGCAGATAAAAAAGAAACAATATTCAGGGTGACGACGTTCGGACGGCACAAGTGGTCAAATTTAGAATGGTCGTGATAAAATCTACACACGTTCGGGCGTTATTTTTAAAGGTGCCAATTTGTTCGGAAAAGCGAGGTTTTAACGGGAAAAACATGGTTTTGAAAGAGCATTACTGATATTGTCCTTGTTTGTAATACTGGATAAGAGTAAACAAGGAGTAGGTTGGGAAGTTGAAGTCTTTACCGGAATCTCTGTAATAAGTTTTGTTTTACTCGCATAATTTATCGTTTTATCTTTATCCGTATTTGCAATAATTAGCGTGTACTACAGCAATATTATAGTAGTTTTTTAAAATTTCTAAAAAAAATAAAAGTTTTAAAATTTCTAAAAACAAAATAAATTAAAAATATTCCCGCAAATGACTAAGGTTAACCCTTATGTAAAATGAAACTGTATGAAGGACAAGGTCAGAATCGCTTAGGCCATTTTCGTTCTTGATGTAACAGGTACCCAAAATACGCCTAGACACTCGGAATAATTTGTATTAAATTATCTATGGCGTCGGAGCGTCATTTTTTGCCGCGATTTGAACTGTCAAAACTGCGAGCGTGATAGGTCGCGAAAAACATCGAAAAACCTATCAATTTATCAAATAAACGCAAGTAATGTTGTTTTCGTGCATAGTTTATTGTTCAAGAAAACCTACCTATTTACATAGGTATGTAAGGTACTAGTGTTAGAACATATATTGAAATGTTTATGAGTTCATTGTAATTGAAATAATTTAATTGTGAAATGAACATAAATAAACAAAAAAAAATGCACGAATCAGTAAACAAAAAAATTTCTTTTTTACGCAAAAAGATCCATAAAAAAGCTGAAAAATCTGTGTTAATTGCATATTTTTCACGCGCATGTATCGTTCGTAATTCATTTTGAATCCTCGTTTATGTAAATCGATGCTGTCTCTGAAAATCAACATCTCAATAAATCATGTGATTGTCATAATTGAATGATTAAAACCATTGCATGATTACCGCCAATAAAACTGAGAATATTAATAAATATACAATATCAAACACTGTATTACTTTGTGTAACTTAATTGCAACAGCAAAATCGTGTGTAAAACCTTGGCTGTGTTTGAGTTAACAGCATGTTGTGTTGGTGTACGCACTAACAACGCGGAAGCGAATGAGGTTAACGATTATACATTTCGTGTCTATTTATCTTGGGCGGAATCATCATAAAACGGAGTAAATTGATATACTTCGCAGTTGATGCATTAGAATTTGATATTATGTATCTTGCCTGATGTTTGTTTACCGGCCTGATGGAGAGTGAATAGTGAATAACTCGCTAATAGATGTTTCCATGGAATTCGTTTTTTCTGACTAAATAACAACTCTATTAAAAATATTTATTTATTCATCTTCTCAGAATCACTTGCAATTGAAGTTTTTGAAAGTAATGCTAAATTAATTGGTACATATTTTTCTTTTTCGGTTTCCTACAAATGTTGTGTTTACTTATGTACGAACAAGAATTATTATAGTTGTTTAGAATTGTGTACAACATTTTACAATATTACACAGCCCGGTTCTCCGACCCCTAGCTAAAAAAGGCTAGAACAGCCTTGTTATTTTTTCCTTTCGAACCATTTAAAATCAAAAGTTGATATGTCTTCATGACAGTTTGCACACGAGACGTTAAAAATAATTGTATAATAATTATCCTTAACTAGGTACCAGCAATTATTTTGTCTCTACGTCTGATTTCGAAAAAACACGATGATGTGAACAAACTTTATAACTAAATTAATCTTAATTAATAAATACATCTGTTTGCTAATGTCATTTATCCAATTATAGACTTTGTCAGTATGTGTTTGCGCTGATATCCACCAAGTAAATAGATCATTTAAAAATAATAATCTTAATATGTTTTCGATACATTCAATAAATAAAAACTTTACAATTTTATCGATGGTGTATACCTAACTGTATAGGAACTTCCTACCGAAGTAAGAACTCGCGTTGAAATATTCCGAATGAATTTATATCTCAAAGGGGTGAAGAAAGACGGAAGTGATTGTTTACAATGGAGCAGGGAAAAATGAAACGATAGACGATACATGTCTAAGTGTGGACGTAGACAGAGATGAATGGAGTGGTACAGAACGGGCAGAAATAACGAAATACTTTTCTGCGGATATTTCCAACCATTGCATTCCCACTCTTTTGAAATACTTTCCTTTTTTTAAATAATATATTTCAAACTTCCCTTTTTGAGTAAACATTGGTATTTTAAAGTTAATCGATTTTTTCTGCAGAAATGTACAATTTCATTTATTTAGTATTTTTTACATCAAATGGATTGAAAAGAAAAACTATCAAAAAACAAATGTCAGTCTGAACATCAATATTTATAAATACGTCTGAAACTAAAACGTAAAAAAAAATTAAGTTCAGAGGGTGAAAATAAACGTGATCCAATTGTCCACGAAAAAAATCTAAATCGGAATCCACGCCTCTTTTTGGGCGGGATTTAATAATACTCGACAAGACTTGAAAAAAAACTTTTTAAAATATTGGAAAAGTTATTTGAGAGATTTTTTAACAGGTTGATTTCGTAAAGGTCGGTAAAAAACATTAAATCCTTTCTTACGCATTGGTTATTGTAAAAACAAGGAAATTTAAAATTGATTTCACGGAACCAAGCGACGCAGAGTCTAGGGACGTCTATTCCTCACCGCAAACGGGGCGGAACTAATACAAAATGGGTGTGACAAGTGCATAGTTCTTACGTCGATGACATAAGGTTCACTTTAAAAATCCAAATTCGTCGAGTGCCAGCCGTCTTAATTGATGTCAAAAATAACAACGCAAAAATGCATATTTTAAATAAAGCCTCTGTAGTATACAAATACTAAATATGTTTACCATTATGTTTTATTTTAGATTTTATTTTATTATGTTATTACATCTTATTATGTTTTTTTTTTTTTTTTATCCTATCTTGCATATCCCATTTAATGTAATTATTTAATAGAATTTTATAAATGTATGCTTTTATATGGCTGACAGAGTATTGCACTCACCGCTCTGTTCGGCTGAAATAAACACTATTATTATTATTATTATTATTATTATTTTATTTTGTGAAGTTCAAGCATAAATATATTTTTTTTTGCTTATTTAAATTTTTTTTTGATTATTGTAAAAAAAACTGAATTTGCCACATTATACAATAAAATCATATCCGAAAAGGTGTTTATAAGTAGGATAATTTGAACTTGAAAGTGTTTTTTTATAGACCTAGTACTTAATTTTTTTCTACGCTTATAAAATACTTAATAAAAAAATTATCGATGTTTTCTAAGGCCAAGATGTGTTCTATTCGCAGTATTTAATTGAAGCATCTGTTATACTTCAAAGAGATCGAATTTTCAAAACAAAAACATATGATTTTGTATGATTTTGCATTATTTCGCACGGTTTCATCATAAATAAAAATATTTGAAACATCCCAACAACGGTGACACACTATTTATCTGGAAATTTTTCACAGCTTATTAAATCACGTAGGTGAACAGGAACGCGGGTAGGTTCGAAAAATCCTCGCCTTTGTAATAATAAAAACACAAGTAGGTACCTGCTTCATAGACTGGATGTAACTAAGCCTACGTAGAAATAATGAACCAACCTTTAAAAAAATGTTTGAATTAGCGTGCCCGCTTCCCGAGCTTTGAAAGTCCCATCCACCGTATGACAAGAAAGTGACTCGCTGCTTTCTTTTAAAATTTCTTTATGTTTTGACACAATGGACTATCGTCGGGAGTGTTTCCTTTGTGAGTTACGCTAATACCCATATTCCCGTCGGAAAATTACTCTCTGCGTTTCTGCAATCCTGTGAATAGAGAAAATTCCTGATACCGAGGATAAGAATTTTCACGTTCATATTACGAGCATTTTCTCTTGTTATGTAGGACAAAACTTCTCTCGTGGATATTTTTTGTGGCTCTTAGTTGTAGAACAAATAACCTGACTACCTGCTCGTTTTATGTTTTGCGTCAGATATGACAACAGTCATTCCAGCAATTTTCAACAATTAATTAAATGCTGGCGAAACGTTCCCAAACCAAATTTATTTATCTTAAAAAAGGATTCTTCGTCTACTGTTGATAGAAATATATATTTTTGGCAAATATTTCCTGAAAGCAGCAGAACGACGAAAAAACATTAACATTAAAGATAAATGACTTTTAAAGGACCTAGTCTTATAGATTAAAATAGAAACCAGCAATGTCGCAAGTATTGCAGGTTGTAAAAGGGCTGATGTATGTAATAAAAATTTAATAATACACATTTTAAATAGTTCAAAATATTAATTGAGGTCTGAGACATTTCAAGGATTGGCATTCAAATATTTGAGAATATATCTGATTCTAGAAAATTCTTGAATTCTGAAAACCATTAGGAACACGGTTCGCGAAACTGCTTATGATAAAGTATTTGCACGACTAAATATTAGTGACAAGAAAAATTAGCAGCTCACAAGGTCAGCGCATTATAGTACTTCTTAGGAGAGTGCTATTCACTCATAACTAGGTTAAATAATAATGTGAATTTATAATTGACAACGTTGTATATTTTATACTTTGAAGAATTTATGAGATTGACAAATAAATGAATTCGATCTTGTAGATTAAAAAAATACATCTTTTTTATTATGGACATGTTTCTTCGGTGTATATTAATTTATTTAAAGAGGATATTTTTTTTAACCTACAAAACACAGTGTTAAAAAATGCTACTTGTGGGTTTTCGACCATCAAACATTTGTTTTGGAGTTAGTCTAGATTAGATTAAGCAATAATTATTAGTTTTGAACACTAAACACTAGTAGTGAACACTAAACACTAGTAATTTCTAAGCCAGAGAAAATGATATCTCCCTTATACCTACGTTATTTACCTTGTTACTATCTTCATATTATTTGAAATATAATATTATATTCTATTAAAAGAAATAATCGATGACGACTCGACATCGTCAAAGTACCTATATTACCTTTTCACTGAATTTCCAATTAAACCAGAAATGTTGAATAAGATATTCATTTGAACTTCTTGAAAATTGTACATCAATAAATAATGCAATGTTCGCGCTTGCACAGCTTTATTATCAGTACTGTAAATACAAATGTTGCATCAATAATTACCAATTGTAATATTTACCCTTCAGATGCGATACTTAGAAACCTGCTATTGAGTTCAAATTCTAAGAAAACGTAATCCTTTGTACTTTAGCGAAACGTGCTAAGTACGTAAATAAACATTGCAAGATATTCGCTTATTTAAATGCGAGGTTGCGAAATATATTAACACGTTCGGAGGCAGCATATAATGAATGCATCGCAAAAAAACAAAGAATAAATGAATGAAAGAAATCAGAAATTGGCAACAACTTGAAATTTTGATGAAAAAAGATAATGAGATACTTTTTGTTGGTAAGCTTTAACCCGGCGAGAGTGTGGCAGGGTATATTGTACCCACCATGTTACTTACTTGCATGTATTTTTTGTTTGTGAACTTCAAACCAGTTGTTGCTTTGATTAGCTGGAGTTAAGGGGGTGGATAGTGGGAGGGGATAGTGGCGTGATCGCAGTGTCGCGGCACCCTGCGCTCGAATTATACGCTTGCAAACTGCGTTCGGGTATGTGATACCCTGCCACAGAGCCGGTGTATATATTTCGTGACAAAAACTAACATTATTTTTTCTGCTATTTTAACTTACTTTCTTTGTTGCATTGTAGATTTTAATAGAAAATGGACGTTGACAACGAATAAACCCAACTTCGGTCAATGCTGGAAGAAGTATTAGAATACTTCCGATGAGGCGAGCTCATCGGAAATATTTTCTAAGTAAAAACTGCACTGATTTGAACCCCAGTTCCTAAGATGTTCCTAATATTTTTATTTAGTTATTTTTTTTAGTTTATATAGATACTTGTTTCATATTCTATCGTATCTTTAAGTTTTTTTTTTCATAAAACTTGTTTTCTTTACTTCGTTCGTAGTTTTTTTTTATAGTGAAATTTTTTGTTGAAAATTCATAATGACTTGTTTCCATTTAAGAAAAATAAAAAAAATTGTAAAAATGGCACAAATGTTCTATTTTCAATACGTTATAAGGGGCTATCCATAAATTACGTCACACGAATTTCATGATTTTTCGACCCCCACCCCGTCCCTGTCACACATCGTCATATTTGTAAGTCCCCTCCCCCCTAGTGTGACGTCACATATTTTGCAATTTTACATCAAATTTTGCGTTTAAATAATTTAGATTTTTACACGTGATGACACAGAACAGATGACCCCCCCCCCCCACACCCCTTGTCGCACAATGTCACACTTTCCTACTCCCCCTCTCCCCCTAATGTGTGACTAATTTATGGATGGCCCCTTATATAGTCTTGCTATAATAAAAAATAATAATTATAAAGCTTTTTCTTAAGAAAAAATCAAGTTTTACAATCAAATTGGTAAACGGGTATGTCATACCCTGTCACATACTTCTTGTTTTTTCATCACACTCTCGCCGGGTTTTAATTTATTACAGGCGGTCAAAAACAATACGATGGCCTTAAAATTACTGATATTATTATGATTGCTAACGATGGTCTTGGTTTTGTGTTGTACTTTTTACAACAAATTTCTTTTAACTTTCTTATTACAACTTATCTCTTTTTTAAACTTTGTAATTTTAATACTAATGATTAGGTTATTAAAAAAAATATATGAAAAACCCCCATCTGATACTCAATCACGGCTTTAACATTATAATAAGAAGATCTACCTGATTATTTGTTAAATGATTGAATATCTCTGCATTTGGTTTTCAAATCACAAGATATTGGTTTTTCAACAACCGCGTGTTAGAGTTCTCAATTTAATAATAAAGATAATGTTTATATTACGTTTCTATAGCGCTGTCTTGCATTTCATTTATCTTCAAGCGCGCTGCCATATAATCCATATCGCTGTCTACTTTCGTCTGCTACTTTCACCCTTCACTAGCTTATGTCAGAGTTGTTATCACGCCTTATCGCATCTTATTCACTTATCCAATTTTTCACTATTAATACCATTTTATTTTAACCCTTTGATTGGCAGGAGACCCTATTTAGCGCAGCTCTCATGCGTCTCGTATAAATCGCTGTAACTCCATTACTATCAGAGTGAAAATTATGTTCTAAAAAGTGTTAAAAAGGCAAAACACCACGATTTGTAGTCTAATCTAAAAAATAACGACGAAAAAATTAAAATGCACAACTTTATGGAACCAAAGTTTTGAATCGCAGTTGAAACTTTGAGAATTTTTATTATTTATTTTTATATCAAATAACAAAAAGTGGGGTAACCATAACGTTCATTATACATTTGTCTAATGAAATATTAGTGGTTTTTTTTCGTTATTAGTAATTTTAATTAGAAAAAGCGTGAGGTGAGCCATTTTTAAAACTTTTTATGTTTGCGTAGAAAATTTTTGTATTACAAAAATTATATGTTTATTTTAAATTATAAAATTTGAAAGCGTATTTCATCACCTTTCAAAAAAAGTTTTTAGTTTTCGGATATGTTCAGAAATATTCCATTTATTTGCATTTTATTGTAAAGCGGAAATATTTTGACCATCTAAAAAATACTCCAAAATTCTGAAGGGTTAAATACACATTTCAAAAAACTAGGATTGAATCAAAATAAAAAAATCTTTTTGAATGTCTTAATATTTATATTATTATTGTGTCCCTTATTTCATGGAAATGCGAGATGTGGGAAGTTGAGATCAAAGACGCGTCAGACGAGACAGCTTAAAACAGTATCCGTATCCATCAAGTCAATTGATTCATCACTTCATTGTTCAGATGGAAACTGGGCACTTCAAACATCAGACAATAATATTTTCAGATCCTTTTGAGCTTTTCGTGGGATAATTAGTCCGTGTCATAATTTCTATGTATTCCGTTTTATTGTTATTGATTTTCGGAAGCTTTTGATCTTTCAGATACACGCTAGGCAATTTTCTATAAACGCAAATTGACAATGTAAATTTAAATAAATTTATTGCCAATAGATAGAGCATTTATCTATTAAAAATTATTTGTACCTTTTCGAAACAAAATACAAGCACAAACAATCGTATCGTCAATACAGTTTCACCGCATAAATATCTTAAACATCTTTACGACATGTAAACAATCACTAGTTTCTTATAATAGCGTTTTATTTAGCAAAACAATTGGTATTAATTAATCGATCTTTATATTACCTGATGCATTATTCTGAAAGAAAAATTAATGCAAGTATTTGGTAGGACAGAAAATATTTAAAAATAATGTGAAAACTTCAATAAACTTGTTTTTTGAAAGTCATCAAATTTTGCCATAGAATACAAGAAAAACCCAGAAGTGCCTTCCATACAAATCTAAATGGAAATAAATGCTTCAATTAGCCAAATAACCTGTCGCCCGTCTCTTGGACTTAGATCTCCATCCCATCTCAATTTCGTAAACACTGTTTTGAAAAGGCAATTTTTGTCTTAATTAGGCATTAACTTGGATAACGAAACATTAATTATGATCGGGACGCAGAGTTGTTTATATATTGTTTTTTTTTTGGAAAAAAAATCAACACAATTTTTTACAAAGTACTAGCAGGTTCTTAATTACTCCAAACTAAAAAAAAAACTAGGTAAGCTAGAAGAAACTACGGTAAATGCTAAAACCTCGCTAATACCGAGTGTGCAGCAAGAAGAAATAGTCCGCAGTACAGACGGAATAACAAATGGAGTCGTCCAGCAGGGAAATCTGGTTTACAAATAAATGAAGCGGGAATATTTAAAGACTGTTTTCAATGCCACCGAAATTGTACCCATCGTAAGCTGTTTCTTATTAAATCCGTACAAAATATTACGGAAAGGATATTATTTCCAAATTATATTTGGATAGCTTCTACTTTTCTCATGTATACACATACATATATATTGTGTACAGTCTAGAATAAATAAGAAAACGAGAAATGCAAATTGGTGTTTCACGGTCCAAAAATCTGACTTAACTGGACTTAAATGTCCAATTTTTAAATCACCATCATATTAATATGGCGATATACTATATTAGGCAAGTGTACGAGAGATGAAGCGCGTGCTAAACGGTATTAAGTCAGTTGCGGAATTCGTTAATATGGAAGGCGGGTTTAGGTATTCCGTCCCAGAAACAATTTATTGGATAACCAACACCCCTGCCATAGATCACTCCAAGTGGTCCGCTGCGTTGGTGACTTAGCCGGGGTGCCCGGATTTGTGGGGTGAGGTTTGTCCGGGTCTTGACGATGAATGCATCTGCCAACGAACGGTGTTGCAAGTCATAAAACCTATTTTAATCAATTTCGTGCAAAATTTCAATCATTCCATTTCTAAAAGCCTTACAGCTGGCATAAAATCATTTCACCTAAATTGCAAGTTTATTTGAACTATTTGTAAGCAATTAACTAGTAATTTAACATAAGCGTTTTATTCCGAATATAATCTCTAAAATTACTTTGCGATCCATTCCTTCTTTTGGAAGACGAAAGAAGTAAAAAAGGGGGCTCAATTTACGACCGACTCCAGACTTCCAGAGACCTGAAGAGACCCTACCAAACTATACATGCTCACACCTTTCTAAGCACTTTTGGTTTAGGTGCAAAGTGGTCAAATAGAGCACGGTAAATAATTATGACCACCAAAAATCAAGCCATCCATGTCACTCAATATAGATGCAGTGTCTTGGCATCCGGCAAATAATAATAGTGAATCTTGAGACCAGCTGGGAAGGGAATAAGGAACAGCGTGTAGAGCACAGAACAGAGCTTCCATGTGCAGAACAGGCGCGCGCTGGCTGGTGTCACGCGCTCCGGTCGTGCGGGACCCGTTACGTCACCTGTCACTCGGGAGCGCGACCGTGACTGCAGCTACTTCCTATGTAAAGTATGGGTAGATTGGGTATGCATGAACAGTGTACAGACTATATACTGCGCAGATACAGGGTGTATGTAAAAAAAATAAAGTCGAAAGGATTTCCGTATAAAAGTTTTTCATTGAAAATACATGAATCTTTCGATTGGTTTTATTTTTTGCCAAAGCAGACTGTCCCATGTCACAATTGAATGCCGACATATTATATTTTTGTACGCTTATTTTTTTGTAAAACTATTTATATACCCTTATTGTGTTATGCCAGTTATATTTGTCATTAAACGTGTTATTCGAGTATTGAAAATAGATGAGGTCCTCGTCTTGGTTAGGTGGTTACGATCCTTAGTTATGAATCCAGATATCGCGATTTCAAAATGATTTAATTTGATTAATCTGCGTTATTTCACAATTTAATCATTTAAAATAAAATGTAGTACATTTGCGGCACATTACATTACAGCGTTGGAGATACTTTGACCCTCCTTATGATATCCCCTTATGAAAGACCACTATTCACTTTCACCTCCTTATGATATCCCCTTATGAAAGACCAACTTTATCACTTTCACCTCCTTATGGTACTCCCTTATGAAATACCACCATTCAGAATCGAAATGTTGCTTAGAACGGCTTTTGCCGTAATAGGTGTCCAGATCTGATAGCCAGGAACTTCCCCAACTTTCATTTTCCCCATCTCCTCCCCCTTTTTCACAACATTTAGTCTCACGTGTACCCCAGTTGGGGATGCCATATTATACAGGCTCCAGACGGTTGGGAGCAATTGGGACCCTTAAGCGGTGCTCGCATAAAAAAATCGAGTGCAGTTCACACGCGGTAGAAGCGAAAATTCACCAAAACAATCTCAACCAATAGGAGCCTTGAAAAGTGAAATCATAATCAAAGCCAATGAGCGCAGTTTGACGCTTCGTTGGTACTGTAATGCGTCATTTTGTTCATCCGAGCTTTAAGTAACAACGGGGCTTAAGAAGTTTTACTTCAAAATTTTGAAATATTGTTTTGAGACTACTGATTGTGATTGTTATTATCTGAACACCCTATACTTTAGGGTGGTCACTCATCCAAAGCACAGCTGAGGGCTGGGGAGACTGACGCGAACCGCCTGAGACACGAGTCTGATGGAATCATTCAAACATCAATCGGTTTTGTCTTGTGATATTTCTGCGGGACTCAATAGACACTTTGGATCACTCACCAGATTAAACACATTAAAATTTAAGTTACTTTTGTCACGCTGAGTATTTTAGCTTTCAGAAATAGAATCACCGCGCCAGTGGCGGACTACGGGGGGGGGCCGTAGGGGGCCGCCCTCCCCGGGCCCCTGGTCTTGGGGGCCCTCAAAACGCCTCCATGTTCCCTTGATCAAAATCTAAACGAGGCTTTAAGGCACTGAGGACACTGTAAAATAAATTTTTGTAATTTTTTTTATTTAATTTTCTGAAAGATGCACTTGGTTTCGAAATTCATTTTATCTCAAACCCTTCAGCCAAACATTGAATAAGTTTTCCTCGAAACTGTTTTAACATGTTTTTCAACCTGGTTGACAACGTACTGAAAAAACTATACATCTGATGTGGATGCACCAATTCTTAAACTGTTCGAAAATCAAGTGTCTATGACACCATACAGGGGAATTTTGATATCTAAAAAAAAGAAGAAATGGCGGATCAGCGAATTTTATGGAAAATTCACCAAATGTTTTAAATAAATTAAAAAATGACGGAAATATAGCATTTTATGTAAAACCGTTTAAACAGTTGTTTGTATGTTAAATTATCCTTCAGCAAAACTTTGAATGCGTTTTTCTCTAAACTTTTAACACGATTTTTACCTGGTTAAAAACTGTACATCCGATTTGTATTAACAAGTGCATTTTTCAATAAATGAAATTTAAAAAATGACATTTTTTTTACGGTCTTGTCCTTGTTTAGGATATGATCAAGGGAACATGAAGGCCCCCGAGGACCAGATGCCCGTGTGAACTGAATAAAAAGCTTTTTTAATTACATCAACTTCTTAAGCTAGGGGGGGGCCTCATTCAGTTTTGCCACCCCGGACCTCTGACAGGCTTAGTCCGCCACTGCACCGCGCTTCTGTATAGTAAGTAGGCTTTCATCTCTCTATCTACGGGCACAACGTTTGGTGAGAATTCAAATATACTAATTTTTCAGCGAACCTCCGGTTCCGAACCGATAGAATATTATCGTGATTTACTTTTGGGTTTATTTGTTACGCCGTGTTGCGTTACCTCCTTCGTAAACCAATGATTCGGAGAGCATTAAGCCTCGATTACATTGATCGAGTTTACAAGCTACTAGTTGGCAAATTCACTATCTGCTAGTAAACTTGTTCAGTGTAAAATCTGCTAGTTAGCTAGTATATATGATTACGCTGAGCGAGTTTACTAGCAGATAGTGAATTCGCCGGCTTGTAGCTTGTAAACTCGCTCAATGTAATCGAGGCTTTACAGTGTAAGCGAAGATTGTAGTAAGGTGTTTTCTAAGTATGTAGATGCGACAACGTGTTGCCAGCTCCAAGTCTCTAAGTGCTGTTTTTTTATATTTATATTAGCTCCACACGGGAGGCCCTGAGGAAAATAATTCCCCACGGGGCCTTTGTCATCTTTGGGGATGCTGTGGGGAGGGTCTTTTTAGGAAAGCAAGTTCTGAAAAGGAAAAGGGTACTTGGGGGTTGGTAGGAATCTGAGTGTCAGGGTGTCCAAGGGTGACGGTTGTATGAATCCATCCCTCTCACTGCGGTGCAAGGCGATGTTCCAAGAGACTACGGCTGGAGAAGTCAAAGGGACCATCCTTGCGAAGGTTTCTGGATGATTACAACCATATGACAATAGATCTGAAAAGTTTTTTAGTCATTACTAAACTGTCAAAAATGTCACACTTTGAGAATGACATTTTACAAAACATCGATTGTTAAATCAATATTCAATTTTCGAAACTCTTTAAATTGATGAATTTATTTGAAGTATCCACTCACCTATGGTGCTAACCAAAATCAAATACTTTGAATCTAATAAAAAACTATATTTATTTTAAATAGCATAAGGTTTCAAATTTGACTGATTGATGTGGGGGAGGGGAGGGGATCGTGAGAGGGGGGTTCGCGGAAGAGAGGGGCGAAGGAAGGCAGGGAAGGTGGAGAGGGAACGCGTGGGGACATGGGAGAGGTAGGGGAGGCGGAAAGGGAAGCGGAAGGGGAACGGGACGAATGGGAAAAGACACGCAGGGAGAAACAATTTCTTTATTAGTGGCATTGCAACACGGGGAACTCGTTAGTTTATTTATATTCGGGCATCGTTCTAAAAAAATACAAACATTCGACAGATTTTATAGACTGACTAGAAGAAAGTAATAAATTTCTTTGTACCAATACTGAAAACCTGCTTGATTGGCTTGAAAGATATGCTGGTATCGTTCAAGTCCTTCCTCATTATAATTGTTTATTTACTTCACGTACTCGTAATATATTTATTATTCTATTGCATACCATTGTTATGTTATTTCACATAATTCCGATCATCATTCGCTCCAATTGAAGTTGTTTATAGCAGCGTAAAGATGCGTCTGATTGATAGCAGCATTTATGAATATGTATTTAATTAATTATCTCTCTCGTATATTATTCTCAGATGTATCTATCTAGAGATGCAGACTAATTTACCGGCAGGCGATGCCATTCTCCGCTTGTATGAGGAAATGTCAGCGATACTGGGGACTGACAACCTGACATACATAAATGTGAGCGAGTGTCGCTCAAGATTGATTTCGTTGTTCCTCTTCTCTGAGTACAAGAGAATGTGATGATTCACACGCGGCGTATCATTTTACGTTGAAGAGCTTTTCAAATTTCACGGTTTTGCTTCGTTAATGTCATACAGATAGTAATTTTTTAAAAAGTCGAAAATAGTACGTCACCTATTTAAGGCCCAGCTTCCCGCATTTCTACCGATTTATTACATATTTTCCTTAAATGTTTTAAAGTTTAAAGCCCTTAAAAAAATTATTTTATTCTTAAAGATAATATCCTCCATTCCTGCCGAAACGTTATTATATGAAATTCTCTCGGTAGAAAATAATCCCATTGTTTGCACCGAAAACTATTATAAACAATTTTTTTTCAGTTCTTTTGTAAGTTAAATGTATGAAAAAATTCACATTGATTTTTTTCAACGCAATGTTAAAAAATCCTCGCCAGTTTATTGCTCTATTATAAACAGTCGTGTCTTTTTTAATATTTTCACAATTTTACCTTAAATATTATAGTTTTTAAAATTAGCGCGCTCTCTCTAACATATTTCACCATCTTAAACAACAGAAGTAGCAGAAGTAACAGGACAACAGAAGTAACAGGACAACAGAAGTAACAGGACAACAGAAGTAGCAGATAATACGTTCAATGGCAGCGAAGAACTTACAAAATTGTTCATTTAAGTTAATTTAAATCTCATATTTAAGATGAATAATTGTTTAGTAATTGACTTTAATGTAAAAAATATTTTATTCTGTATTTAAAACAAATATTATAAATTTACGTAGGAAGAAATGTAGTACTTCTTCAAACAGCACATTTATTTTATAACACCATTTGAATTTAGAATTAATAGAATACTTAGTTTTAATCACGTAACCGGTCAATTAGAAAGAGCGTAAAAAATAATTTAAATATTACGAATAATAAATGAATTTATGTTTAACGACCCGTTATTGAACTTGTTCCCTTTGTAAATTATACCCTATTACCCACCTCGCCCTTCTCACTTCCACCTATACTTTGACACCTTTAAGTCTATGTCTATTGCTGTAATTAGTTTCAAGGTGTGTGGTTTGGTTTATTTATGGTTTTAAATAAACCTGACGAAGTAAGCATTGCTTACGAAACACGCTGGTGTTTTAAACAACAAACGTGGTTAAAGTTAAACGTGGTTAAGTTTCCAATAATTCTGAACAGAAATGAAGTAATTTTATTACATGTTTGGACTTCTATTATAAATTTTCTCCAATGTTTAGTATTTTTAATGTTTTCGTTATACGGCAACATACTCGCTAACGGGACTCAGTTGAAACAGGTGGACAGATTCAAATACCTCGGGGTTGAATTCTCCAGCGATGGACGGCAAGACGGAGAAATTGATCAAAGAATTTAATGCGGCAAGCGGTGTGTTGCGTCCTTTCACAGCTCAGTGATAAGTCAAACCGAGCTCAGTATTAAGATAAAGACGGCAGGGTTCAAAACGGTATATCGCCCGACGCTTACTTACGGCCACCAGATATGGATGCTAAGCGAACGAAAGCGCTCTAGAGTCCAAGCTACCGAAATGAGGAGTGGCAGGGGTTACGAAATGGGATCATATAAGAAACTCGACGATCCGAGACGATCTAAACATTGAACCACTGCTACTCTATAGAAAAATCGCAATTGAAGTGGCTTTGGCATGTACAAGTACTAAGAATGCCTGATGACGGAATTTCGAGGAAGATACTAAGTGCGATTCCAGAAGGTAGCCGTCCAATGGGTCGCTCCAGACACAGCTGGGCGAGGCAACTCCAGAAACTGTGTGACGAAAGGATGGGACTGCCATGGACGGAGGCCGAACAGTCAGCTCAAGACAAGGACGTACGGAGGAGCCTTGTCGATGCAATGGGTCCCCGACCCGAATAAGACGGGATGAAGATGATGATGATGATGTTTTCGTTTAAATATATTTTTTTTAATTCCTTACAAAACATGTGGTTACGCCCATACATACACCTACACATATACATACCTACATAGCACGCATACATACTGTCGCTGCTTGGAATTGGTATTAATATTGTTGCAAATTCCTTTCCTACCTATTCCCAATTGCCTACCTGTCAATTCTTACTCAGTAGTCTGTAATAAAACGCCCGCCGCAAATAGCCATTTTTGTGCTCCGCTGTGAACCGCTCTTAAAATAAATCCGCCGTGTATTATCAAATAGATAATTCGCGCCTATCGCTGTTTGTGCATATTGGATGGGAGAGAAAGCAGACGAGGGCCAGCCTACAAATTCTTTCATCCTTTCGGTGAGTCCTTTCCTTTCCATGCCACATGTATTTTTATCATTTTTCAGGCAGTGATAGTAACACAAAATCAAGGTCCTTCGCCAGTCATTCTTTTACACAAAACATAACAATCTACTCTGCACAATCGTATATCTCATCCAACATGCTTCGTGTACAATGTTCGTGACCCAGTTTATATTGGTTTTTCTGTTTACTTAATTTTGTTACCTTTCCAGAAATTTCATCCATCTCTTGAAAAAATATCAAAAAAATTATTGTGTACCAATTTCCGTCGCACGTGTCACGTTAAAACGCACAAATATTTACATGGAAACGTCGGCGTCGCGTCGATTTCGATCGCGTCTGGTTAATTTGAAAAGTACGCATCGGAGCTGAAATATGGTCTATTCAGTCGCCGCTCCCGACAACCCATTGGCCTAATCGATTGATTGAATCTGTACAACATTCCGATGGCTATTGAACATTTTATCGTCGTATTGCCACAATGGTATTTCTAATCACTGACGGCCATCAGCCGGCGCGCTGACAGAGCCACTCTGCGTCGCTAAAATGTTTCAAATAAAGTGCATTTAAATCGAAAAATATTTTTGGTTTCATTTAAGCTTAATGACCATAGTAATATATTTAAACTCTGCAATATTTCATAAAAATGTTTTGTTGACGTTAAAAAATGATTCGGTCAGCTTTATAAGTTTTATTATTATTTACAAACTTGACGAATGATTTTTCTTTATTTTCAAATGGGTAGATATAGTAATTACTTTTAAAAAATTCGAATCACTGATAGAAAATATTGTAAATGAGTTATGAAAATACTTTCTATAAATAAATCTACAGCATGTAATAGTGATTTATTTATTTATGCCGCGTTGCGCTATCTCCTTCTTTATCCAACGTTTCGGACAGCACTACAAATGTCAACAGGGCAAATGTGTAATTAATTACAATTAGAAGTAGATTCCACATCTAGCCCCTGTAATGCTGGCCAAAAAAAGAGGTACCGCAAAACGGCATAATGCCCCAAAAATAAATCACTATAATACTTTTGGCCGAGAAAATGTCAAAGCATAACATATTGAACTTAGACAATATGATCATGGTATTTTTTAAAGATAAAGGAAGGTACTTTATTCCCAAAAACATAGACGTATTACTACTTTCTGAATCAAAAGTAATCGTCGATTGGAATAAACACTTTTTAATTGTGTTAAAATTTATGAGCTTTTGAATAATAAAAACCTTAAGTTAACTTTTAAAAAAATTTCGCGACTTAAAAAATATTTTTTTATTTTACTAAATATTCTCGGAAAAACGCTTTCCCAATCAATTACCGATATCATTTTATGTAAAAATTATATAAAAAGACGTTTTGACAGTGCTTCGAGGAAGGTGACGTTTAATTAATAAAACTAAACGATTTTTATTAAAGAAGTACCCACCATTATTGAATATCAAGCGTTAATAACTTTCTTGAGAACTAAAACTTCAACTCCCTATAAAATGGTTAATTTACTTGTTCAATATTTTGTTCTACCTTCAAAGAAACGCTGCTTAAGTTTTCTTTGCTTGGCATCCATGAAATCTTCGTGAAGGCAGTATAATAGGGTGTGTTAACAAACGTTCCTAATCATACCACAAAAAATTATTTCAAAAATCGAATTATTTAGGCAGTATTCTAGTCTAGAAAAAGAAAAACGTTTTTTTTCTTCTTATTTCCAAAGTTTAAATATTCAAAAATATCTCCTTAAAAGGATTTTTCGAAATTCGCATTATTTTAAAGATGTAACCATTTTAATGTTGCGGTGTAACCAGAATCTAAATGGAACAAAATTTTATACGCATTTTTCAAAACTCCTTTTATCGAGACGGTTAACACGATATCTCAAGTTCTACTAAACCAATTTACATGAAATTTTGTGTGAGCCTTCTCTATACATTACTCTATTGCGCTTACTAAAACCATAACAAATACTTTATTTTTTAAATTTGGAAAGTCAAAAAAACTGGTAAAAAAGTAACTTTTTTATTTCAGACAACCGCCATTTTGCAAAAAAAAAATTAGATTTTTTCTTAGTTCAGGCTAATTAGAATAATTCATAAGAATTAATTTTGTTTTTTTTTTAGATTTCTAGGAGGGTTGCAAATCGTGTCAACCAGGGCGCGCCATTTTTTTGAGGCCCCCACTCCAACATCCTGTAACTTTTTGATTTTTGAATTTTTTCGTTTGATTTTTTTTTTTGTATTCTTTAATGTTTAATAAGTATTTGGTAAAGTAATGGCTGGTATAAATATTATTTGTTTTTTTATTGCACCTGAAAAAACACCAACAATTCATGCTTCTAGACTAGAATACCCACAATATAAAAACATGCATTTTCAAATTCAGTCCATCTAGCGACTAGCGACATGGCAATTAGCATATTAGGACTGTGTCAATACTTAAATAGATAATATTGATGAAAAGATGAATTCAAAACGATACGAAAAATAAATAACATTAGAGCCACCGGCTGCGCGATGTTCGCCGTAAATTTCCCATCCGATGGCGATAGCGAAAAGCCGACTCTATCCGTGCAAATAATCCACCACGATCCACTTTTCTGTGATTTTACGTGGAAAACTTATTACGAATTTCCACTTGAATTTTCTTTTGCTTTCCCGATTGCCATTCAAATTTACCGAGGGCGCCGTGTACGCCAAAACTAATTTGTTATATCGTCGCAGGGAAAAAGCCTAGAAATTTACATACTATTTATCTAAGGTTTGATGGCCGTAACCTCTTCTCGCGCCCGTGTATCCGTTGGTAAATGTGAGGAAGGTTTTTTTAATATTGAATTTTTGTTAAAAGGGGCGCTCTGATAAATAATCTTCAAAACAGATTTAAAGTTTATCGTACCCTCGACAAAATCAAATATCTGGCTGTTTTATAAAATACATTTTTGATGAAAGAAAAACAAAAATTTATAACATCAACAAATGGCGGCCGGCGTAGTCCAGCGGCTCTTCGCATTCCGAAGGTCGCGAGATCGAATCCCGTCGTTACAAATAAATTTTATTTGATTAATTTGTGTTATCTCACAATGTATTCATCTAAAATAATACATAGTATATTTGCGGCACGTTCCAGAGTGGAAGATACTCTCAGTATCGCCCTGGTGTAAGACCACCAGTCAGAATTGAAACGGTGCTTGAAATGGCTTTAGCCGCTTTTGGTGACCAGATCTGAATAGCCAGGTACTTTCCACCTTCCTTTTCCCCATCTCCTTCCCCACTCCACTACTTTCAGCCTCACAACATACCCCAATTAGGGATGCCATAGTCTCACTGGCTCCAAACGGGAGCAGTTGGAACTTTTGTTCGGTATTCATATTTAAAAAATTCTGAATAGAAACATGCTGTCGCTTTAAATGACTTAGGCCGTGTTCGGTGATCAAATCTGAGCCAACATGAAGTACTTCCCAACCTTCCTCTACCGCGATCTTCAGCCTTATGAGTCATAAATTATGACATATCTACCTCAAATGAAAATGCCATAGTCCCACTGGCACCAGACGGTTAGAAGCACTCCTTTACGGTATTCACATGAAGTAGAAGTCGAAGTAGGACCTAATGAACGAACAGTTTTTTTTACACTTATATCCTTACTCTTGTGCGGTATTCATGTAAAAAAATAATAAATAAAGACAGATAAAAATTCTGAATGGATGAGGATAAGAAAAAAATAAAGGAAAACCGTTTTAAAGTGTTTCAAACGGGGAAAAAACAATAAAAAGCCGTGCGCAGAAACAATTTCCACACAAGTGCCTCCCTACGCATTAGCGACAGTTAAGTGCTCGCTTAATAGAATGGTTATGTTATGGCGTTGTTCATTTTACATTTAAACTTAAAGTATACGACGGTAATTCGTTGGCATTCGGTTGGGTTAAGGGTTTTTACAAACGTAAAATTCGGACATTACATACCATGCTGATCCGGCCATTGAAACAGAATACACAAGATGGGATTGAATGGGATACACACGTATTTCGCAGAAGTATTTAACATAGTTTAACGTGAAATTTTCATGGATCATTACTTCCAAATAAAATTAAATCATTGGCTAGATTGCAATGAAACTAAGTTAATTATAAATAACTAGCAGACCTGGTCACACGTTGCTGTGGCTAACGAAACACAACGCCATTACCCAAACTTTATTAACAACGCCGTCTGTTATTTGCATACATATCAAATCTTACAAATTACAAAAATTTTACTATTTGGGAGGCGGGAATGGCTACCGCCGCCCCGGGAACCTTTATTGGATAACCTGCGTTTGGTGATTTAGCAGGGGTGCCCGGGTTCATGGGATGAGGTTTGTCTAGGTATTGGAGGCGGATGACCAGGACTCACTAAACCCCAGATTCCTACCCACCCCTTTAACCCTTTTCCTTCCCAGAACTCTCCTCTCCTCCTTTTCCTTAAACAAAACCCTCCACACAGCATCCCCAAGGACAATGCCCTGAGGGAAATTATTTTTCTATGCCTCCTGTGTGGAGCTCACGTAAATAAATTTAAAAAAAAACACGTTGCTGTTGCTAACGAAACACAACGAAAATCCGTCGTGTAGTTTAAAAGATCTAAGCGTACAGACAGAAGGACTTCATTTTATACTTTGTAAAGATACGTAAATCTAATGTGTCACTGAATAAATTCATACATTGACCGTTCAGTGTTAGTGAAAATATTTCTTAAATCGCTTTACCTTTGATTAGTGGTAACAGAAATGTAATTTATTTTTGTATCTTATAAAGAAAATTTATGAAAAAGTACTTCATCTCTTTCCTTATTCAAGAAAATCACTTCTCAATATTGAACGTGCAATTGAACTCTCGGTTATGTTCTGTCCAGTGAGGATACCGTGGGCGGTATTATATAATAAATTCATATAAATATTCTTTACCACGCAGGACAATCTCGTGTGTCTTATTACAATGGCACCCACGCATAAATAATATACACAAGAAAGGTCCTTCCATTAGGGCGCCATAGAAGTAATTGCACCGTGTTATAATATTTTTAATTCGAAGAGGGTAACGTTTTGACTAGCTTTTGAAAAGCCGAGATTTCGACCCTTTTTAATACAAACAATATTCAAATGAGACTGAACCCTGCACACGCACACATGTGAAGGAAAACAATGGAGACTAACATTATCCCGCTCTAGATAGCTTCTGTACGTTCCTTATTCCTTATAATGTCGGAATTAAATTTACCCTTACGACAGAAGTAGAATGGGGTGAACTTTCTAAGCTAGGTATATGCGTGATGTTAATACCAATGCCTCTGATAGAATCTCTTTCGATAAGATCTCCTGTAGAAGTTACAAGTTACAGGCTAATAAATAGCCGAAATAGTAGATGTTTCAAGGCTAAAAAGAACACGGTTCTAGGGGAGGAACACAATAAGAGTTCATAAGTAGGACACGAAGTCTCCATAAAATATAAAGGCATTTATCAACATTACACCCTGTTACGGTTATAAGTTACTGAAAATTGTTCGAGAACTGAAATACCTAGCCGAGAAAGATTTCCGTTTTGTTTTTAAATTGGTAGTTTTATGAACGGGGAAGATAATTACTTTGAACTTTAGGGGAGTATTTTTCTCAGTTAAAAGTAGTATGTTTTTAATTCACGCGCTTTACTAACAAGATTAAAAATTACAAGAAAATAAATCATTTACTCCAGAAGTGTGCCACATATATTATTACGTAATTAACACAAAATAAAACGACAAAAAAATCACAGTTATCCATACTAATATTATAAATGCGAACTGCTCGGGTTTGTTTATGACGCGTATTCACGCGTAAAACTATAAAACGATTTGAAAAATTTTTTCACCAATAGAAAGCTAAATTATGCGCGCAGACTATAGGCTGTATTTTTTTTTTTTACATGAGCTCCACACAGGAGGCCCTGAGGAAAATAATTTCCTTCACGGCCTGTGTCATATTTGGGGATGCTGTGCGGAAGATTTTTTAAGGAAAGGAAGGGGAGGAGAGTTCTGGGAAGGAAAATGGTTTGAGGGGTGGGTAGGAAACTGGGGTTCAGTGTGTCCAGGCTCATCCACCTCCAAGACCTAGACATACCTCACCCCATGAACCCGGGCACCCCTGCTAAATCACCAAACGTAGCGAACCACTTTGGGGTGACCTATGGCAGAGGTGTTGGTTATCCAATAAAGGTTCCCGGGGCGGCGGTACCCATTCCCGCCTCCCAAATTGTACGTAATGATGGTAAGCTCTGGCATTATGAAATTAAAAATATTAATATATTATATTTGTTGTACGTTTTCTACCGCTAACAAAAGCGAGTTTTTGCTAACGTCAGAAAAAAATCGTTTCCATGGAAACGATGTTGATATATTTGTGGGCTCTAAGCCGGTAGGTACTCAGCCCATTATTTACTGGTCGGCTACTGCTTCAGAAAATTCAAATATAAGAATATGTTTTGTTTTTTTTGGACAGGCTTATGTTTTGGAATAAATGTCAGGTGAAAGTTCCTACATTCAAAATATAATTCGTAACGATTTTAGACTGAATTATATAAAGTGTAATTTTTTATTATATTTACAAACTTCCAAATATTTAAATAAAAATAAACATCAGAAATGTTTGTAAGCGCATAAATTCCGAACGAATGAACAAAATTGGATAATTCTTTTTTTCTTTGAGCATTATGAAATTTATGTGTCAGGCGAGATGTTTGAAAACTGAATGTAAGGGAATGAATGTATGGAATGCGGGGTGGGGTGGGGGTGGGGGGAGGGGGGATAATTGATAAGTGCAAGCGTTACAGTAATTTCCAGTAATATCAAGCGAGCGAAGCCGCGGGAAAAAGCTAGTATAAATATATATATATAAAATAGCTATGTACCAATACGGTTTTTGTGAAAGAAAATATTATTATGTCCATCATCCAATACCTCACAGGTAGAGAATGCGATTTAGAATCCACTTTTATCCTTATCATATTGTGGTAACTTCTTTATTAATTTTAAAATGACCACCCTCACTACTCGGTAGACAAATGATATCTTGAAATGGAAATTAAAAGCTATAGTTGTATGTTTATGCTTTTTACGTAAAAAATGCACTTTTTTAAATCCCTCATCGATACAAAACTGGCCACATTTTCAATAGACGCTATCCAACACAAAATAACCAAAATATTCGCCATAAATGTAAAAACTGAAGGGTCAATTGAATGCTGCCGACACGTACTTAGTCATGCACATGCGGATTTTCAGACTTTCGAGATTTTTTAGGAAAATGATTCACGCCACCGGGAGAGAAGAGCTGGAGCTTTTCAATTCGAGGGTTGTGAGGACTGAGAGCTGTTTAATGTTTACTCCCCCAGCCAATTCAGGTTGCAGATGGGGTGGGGAATGCGCACCCTTGATTGCAACCCCGGGAGATACAACCTTCGCGGATGTGTGAATGTAAGGATGTGTATGCATGTATGCAAGGGTGTATTTACGCAAGTATGTTTATATGCATGTTTATGTATGCATGTAAATGGGTATGTATACATGTTGCATACATGTTTGTATGTATGAACGGAGAAGAATACCGGAGTCTGTATTGCATTGTTACCATTTGAGTGATTGATAAACTCGTTCAAATGATTGAGTTTGTCTTAATAATGGGTTTAAACTAGAGTATTAAAAAATTATCAATTCATTGTATCAACATAAAATAACCTTAAATCTTGGATCAAAATATTTTTTTTATTTAAAGTTTTGTTTTAATATAAATTTAGAACGAAGCAATTATTGGAGATTGAATACCAACTAAAGTAGTTAACATCCTTGTACTTGTGTGTAAAAAGATGTTACCTATTTCTTGTTATCACCAACTTGTGTCAAATATTACGAATGTGTCATTAATAGGAATCTCGGCTTGGCCCGAGCTTTAGCATTCTTATTTGAAATATTTTTCTTATTTGACAATTGAAAATATCTAAGAAACAAAAAATATCTGGTTTGTCAAATCGATCACATACATAAAAAATTAAAATAATGAAATTTTCCTAAATAATAAAGATAATAATTAAGCACTTACATAAACGATATTTAAAAGCATCGACACTGCTTCCTCAAAATATTCAGCAAAGGAAGAGTTGTTTACCTGAAACAAAAAACATAATCGTTAGTATTATTATATAATTTATTTATTTTATATTGCAGAAAAAAACAGAACATTGGTGACAGCGACAAAACAAAATTTACAGATATTTTGTAATGTTTCATGGCACCTATGATGTTCCTTTGTAATGTCTTATTTGTGTATGTATATTCAGTAAATACAGGGTGATGTGCGTAGTAGTGTGATGTGTGTGTTGTAGGTGTGAGAAGATGTGTGTGTATGTGTGTGATGTAAGTGTGAGAAGTGGTGATCTGTGAAGGGATATGTAGGCGCATTAAACAGTTTATATTATTGACATGAAACTCCTTTTTAATTTGGGCAGTGAATCCGAGAAAATGTGTATGTTAGACAAATATTATTGAACGTATGAAGAGCACGATTAATTGACGAAATAGTTGCTGCGTTTGTTTTGTAATTAAGCATAAGGCATAGTGCGCTAAGTTCGATACAGTCGATTTTATTATTTTAAATTCTGGTTATAAATGTTAAATCAGCTACTGCCCGTCATGGTTGCAAAGTTTGAAATGTACATCGAAGTTATTGTTGAATTTGAAGATACGATATTTTATAAATTTGTTTTGAATATGTTCTATGCTATCGATGTACACTTTTTACACCGGGTTCCAAATCGGCGGAGCATATTCTAGTGTACTTCTTACTAATGCAAATTATAGCATTACTATATTATATACTAATATAATACTTTAATACTTTACTTGTACGAACTTGTTTGACTTATTCATTCGAAATACTTATTAAATAAAAGTTTTCTATCAAGGTAAATGCAAAAATCTTTACATTCTGTTTTAGAGATGACAGGTTCGTTGTGGAGTGAATAAGAGTACTTAATTATTTGTTTTATGGATTATGAATTACGCTTACCAGTCGTCATTATCTTTCCTATAGGTCGCGTATTAATAAATGAGAAGTATATTTATAATTGACTTCTTTTATTCGATTGCGTAAATGTACAAAAGATCCACGACAATTATACAGAATGATTCTACAAAACTTAGCAACTCGTGAGGTAGGCTACTAGAGGCGGAATCCTCTGGAATCTCGCTTTTGACAGCGGTACGCTTTTTTATGCTCTGCGCATTCATTTGCACAATGTTGCACGGATAAAAATGTTTACAGCTTTAAAAATAGAGATTAGTAGTTCATACAGTTTATTTCTGGTGAATGTCATTGTGTATTTAGAAAAATTGATAGCTAAACAGTTAACTTTCCAATACTTCCAAGCCTATCTCGGTCACTTTGTAACTCTTCACAGTCAGAGAGAGAATGCACAACATTGAATATTTTCATGACGTCATCCTAAAGCTCGTTTTAGGAATTTTGAAATCATGATCCGATGTCGTTTATATAAATGTTGAACAAGAGCGGACCTAGGTGGGAACCTTGCAGGACACCAGATATTTTTACCTCTACATACAGACTTTGAGAAGACCTGCATCAATCTGCTTCTTATCGTCCATCTCGATACGCTGGAATTTAATGAAAAGGGCGAGGTTGGATCTGCAGACCTCATAAATCCGTTATGATTATGAAAATAGCGGAGTATAATTGTTCAGGTTTTTTCAAAAACTTTGCTTAGAATGGATGTTAGGAAATTGGAAGGTAGTTTTTAGATTGTGTTTATCACCAGTCTTAAAGATTAGTATGAAAACGTCTGATTTTCATTTGAGAGGAAACGATCCTTCTGGTAGTGGTTGTTTTATAGGTGGCACAAACCTGCTGATTTGCAAAACAAGCCGGAAGATATATATATTTACTGCAGTTGAATATAAAAATTCCGGGTAATCTGTCAATTCCTGGTCCTTCTATAATGTCTGTGCTTGAGAGGTAGTGTATTGTCATTTTTCGTTTCTCTGATTTAAGTTATTAATATATTGTTAAGAGGATCCTCATTATTAGCATTATTTGTTGGAATTTCATATGTACCTAAAGACCGTTGAGAAGTAATCAGCAAATAGGTCTGTAACTTCTTTGCTGTCGAGTGCTGTTGTGGAATGATATGTCGTATGTTCCGTTAAAGTGGGAGATTTTCTTTGTATCTTATTACAGCACCGTATTTTTTGTATTATATTGTATGCTGGATACTCGCCGGTACCCGGAATGCGTTGCAATGCCATTCAAAAAAATAAATTGTTTCTCTGCATGTCCATTCTCATTCGTACCAGTTGACCTCCTGCGTTGACCTTCCACCTTCCCCGCCTTCCCCTCCCTCATCGCCCTTCCCGCGAACCCCACCTTCTCCGTTACCCTCCCCCTCCTGCCTTCCCTCCCTGCCGCTAAAATATATAAAATATACACCTGTAATAAATTTTAAACACAAAACGCCAGAGCTTTATTTACAGAAATACTCTTCTGCTAAAAATTCTGAGTCAATCCACCGATTTTTTTCCAAGATTTGCGGACGCAAACATACGGAACCTAATTTTTTTATATATTTAGATTTTTCTAATGGATTACCACCGCGAATTGTCAGTACGAAAAATATTTATATTAATTATTGCCATTACCCAGTAATCTAAAACTTCTAGTAACAAAGAAAAAAACTTTAGCAAAAGCACTTAAAGGATATTTTCTCAGCAGCTTTATTAACCAGTGACATAATATTTCTTTGGGATTCTCTAACTTTTGCATATTATCTTTCTTAATGTATTTATGAAATATTTTTCATTTAACTGTGTTAAGACTGTCTAGTCTGTCTATACAGAGTATTAAGGGATGTACTTGGCCTACTTTTACCACTGATTACTGATATTATGTAGAGAAAAAAATATTGGCCTCCATGTTGTGACTTTTTTAATGCCTTTTTTTCTTCAAAATCAAACAAACAAAAAATTTGTTCCTTATTTCGTCACTAGCCACTCAGCCGAGTAACCGCCGAACTTCCCATCCTGCCCCTAACTGTTCAATGCCTACCAATTTTTAAAAATGATTTTAGTTTAAAAAAAAATGTCACCGGCTACCAAAATTTCATTCAAATTTTTTACTCCAAATAATATCGAAAATCACTCATTGGTTAAATTAAGTCAAGCACGTCCCTTAAAACCCTGTATACATTCTTCCCTTTTACAATCGTAATTTATAATAAATGTTATTGTTATTATTTTGTTACACATTATTACTTAATAAATAAATAAAAAAAATGCTTCTTCAAAAACAACAAATTTATTTTATGGCAACATATTTAATTAAAAATTTTAATATTTCTATTTTTTAACCACTTTTAATATCCATAAAACCGACAAGTTTCGAGAGCGACGATTTCTTCCTCGGTGTTTACTAAAAACTAATTATAAATGAACTTAACGGTTTCAATGGAAAGTAGGAGTGGGAAGGTGGATAATTGAAGGCACAATCTACAAAGGAAACAGGTTCAATAGTGGGTCATTTAAAAATATTTTCTGATTATTTATAATATTTAGATTTGTATTAATGCTCTTTCTAATATTTCCAATTTATGTAACTAAACTTTGCCAATGAAATTACAATGTTATAAATAATATGATTCCATTAAATAAAAAATGATTTACAAATCCACGTTAATATAATGTTGTTCTGTGCGGCAAACAAACCCGCAACTTTCTGACTCAAATAGAAATGCATAGAAGACAGAAGAAAATACATGTTATATAAACGGATATTTCCAAGTAAATCCAGAAAACCGTGTTTTAACCTCAGTAGAAACGGTCGTAACAATGATCGTTCAATTCAATAAGATTTAAAGGTGGAAAAGCTTTACAAGGAATTACATGCACACTTATTCTTTCCACGAGAGTTTTATGAGTTATTCCTCTGAACTCGGCAAAGTGTTGGGGCTCATTAAATAGTCATAGTTGAGTTCTTCTGAATCTACACAATATGCAGAGATGTAAGGGCCTCGCTCGCACAGAATCTATGGACGCAGGAGCGAAGATATAGTGGAGTAGTCCGTATTTGCAGAAGAGATAGTCTTTTGCGAGTCCGGTGGTAAGCGGTATTCATGAGTTCTCAAATACGTAGATATTGTCGGTAAAGATGAAATTATATTGTGTGACCACCTGTTAAAGGGTAGATAAATTCAATCAATATCATTAATGTTTTTAAATATTAGTTGCAAAATTTTCGCTAAAATCATTTCATTCTCAAAAAGAAGTAGTAAGGCCTATTTGTTTTGCCGATATTCAACCAATTATTTTTTCAAATGGCCACATGAAAGTTATCCTCTTCAGCTGATCACGATTTGTTTAAAAGCTGAAACGGTATTTGCAGTGAATTGATCCATACATTGTGAAAAAACCCTGTATTTTCTAGTATTTACAGTGAACTGAATCCGTAAATTGTTAAAATCACCAATTCTTTCCAGGAGTCAAACGAAATCATTAAACGCATTTTTTCTAGAAATCACGGTAAACAGAATTCCTAATTTGTGATAAAAGCCTCTAATTTTAGGAGTCTCAGTAAAATGTATCCCTTATTTGTGAAAGAAACCTGTATTTTCCAGGATTTACCGTAAACTTGAACCGTTCTTTGTTTAAATACCCCATATTTTCCAAGAATCAGAAAACTGACTCCATAATTTATGAAAATATTCTGTGTTTTTCAGGAGTCACAGTAAATCGAATCCCCAATTTTTGAATTATCAAGAATGTACAGCAAACTTTATCGCTCATTTGTAAAAATATCCCATATTTGTCAATGAGTCACAGAAAACTCAATACCTAATTGCTGAAAATACCCTTTATTTTCTAGTTTTTGCATTGAACTGAATCCATAATTTATGCAAATCACCCATTCTTTCCAGGATTCACACCAGAAAACCAGTAAATGCAATTTTTCTAGAAATCACGGTTAGCTGAATCTATAATTTGTGATTAAAGTCTGTTATTTTAGGAATCTCTGTAAAATGTATCCCTTTTTCGAAAAAGTACCTTTTATTTTCTAGGATTTACGGTAAACTTGAACCGTAATTTGTTTAAATACCCCATATTTTCCAAGAATCAGAAAACTGACTCCATAATTAATGAAAGTATTCTGTGTTTTTCAGGAGTCACAGTCAATCAAATCCCCAATTTTTCAATTATCAAGAATGTACAGCAAACTTTATCGCTCATTTGTTAAAATATCCCATATTTGTTAATGTCACAGAAAACTCAATACCTAATTGCTGAAAATACCCCCTAATAAAAAATGTATCCCTTTTTTGAAAAAGAACCTTTTATTTTCTAGGATTTACGGTAAACTTTAAACGTAATTGTTTTAAATACCACATATTTTCCAAAAATCAGAAAACTGACTCCATAATTTATGAAAATATTCTGTGTTTTTCAGGAGTCACAGTAAATCAAATACCAAATTTTTGAATTATCAAGAATTTGCAGCAAACTATGTCGCTCATTTGTTAAAATATCCCATACTAGTCAATGAGTCACAGAAAACTCAATACCTAATTGCTGCAAATACCTTTTATTTTCTAGTATTTACAGTGAACTGATTCCGTAATTTATGAAAATCACCCAATCTTTCCAGGATTCCCACGAAACCAGTAAACGAAACCAGTAATTTTAGGAGTTTCAGTACAGTGTATCCCTTATTTCAGAAAGTACTGTGTATTTTTCAGGATTTACGGTAAAGTTAAACCGTTCAGCAATTAGGTATTGAGTTTTCTGTAACTCCTGAACAAATATAGGATATTTAAACAAATGAGCGATATAGATTGCTGTATATTCTTGATAATTCAAAAATTGGAGATTCGATTTACTGTGACTCCCGAAAAACACAATTTTTTCATAAATTATGGAGTCAGTTTTCTGATTCTTGGAAAATATGTGGTATTTAAACAATTACGGTTAAAGTTTACCGTAAATCGTAGAAAATAAAAGGTACTTTTTCAAAAAAGGGATACATTTTACTGAGATTCCTAAAATTACAGACTTTAAACACAAATTACGGATTCAGCTAACCGTGATTTCTAGAAAAATTACGTTTACTCGTTTTGTGTGAATCCTGGAAAGAATGGGTGATTTTCATAAATTACGGAGTCAGTTCACTGCAAATACTAGAAAATAAAGGTTATCTTAAGCAATTAGTATTGAATTTTCTGTGACTCATTGACAAATATGGGATATTTTAACAAATGAGTGATACAGTTTGCTGTATATTCTTGACAATTTAAAAATTGGGGATTCGATTTACCATACAGCAAAATTTTTGCAGTGAACTAAATCCGCAATTTGTTAAAATAACTCATGCTTTCCAGAAATCACACGAAACTAGAAAAGTATTTTTTCTAGAAGACACGGATCACTGAATCCCATATTTATGATTTAAGTCTGTAATTTTATGAGTCTTTATAAACTGTATCCCTTATTTGTGAAATCACTTTACATTTTCCAGGATTAACGGTAAACTTAAACCGTAATTTGTTAAAATACCACATATTTTTCAAGAATCAGAAAACTGATTCGATAATTTTTGAAAACATTCTGTATTTTTCAGGAGTCACAGTTAATTGAATCTCTAATTTTGAAAAAAACTCTACATTATCAAGAGTATACAGCAAACAATACCGCTCGTTTTTTAAAATATCCCATATTTGTCCATGAGTCACAGAAAACTCCAATACCTAATTGCTGAAAATACCTTTTATTTTCTAGTATTTGCAGAGAACTGAAAATCCATAATTTGTGATTTAAGTCTGTAATTTTAGGGGTCTCAGTAAAATGTATCATTTTTTTGAAAAAGTACCTTTTATTTTCTAGGATTTACGGTAAACTTGAACAGTAATTTGTTTTAATAACCCATTTTTTTCAAGAATCAGAAATTTGACTCCATAATTCAGGAAAATATTCTGTGTTTTTCAGGAGTCACAGTAAATTCAATATCTAATTTTGAAAATACCCTACATTACCAAAAATATACTGCAAACTATATCGCTCGTTTGTTAAAATATCCCACATTTGTTAATGAGTCACAGAAAACTCAATACCTAATTGCTGAAAATACCCTTTATTTTCTAGTGTTTGCAGTGAACTGAATCCGTAATTTATGAAAATCACCCATTCTTTCCAGGATTCACACGAGACAAGTAAACGCAATTTTTCTAGAAATCACGGTTAGCTGAATCCATAATGTGTGATTAAATTCTGTAATTTTAGGAATCTCAGTAAAATGTATCCCTTTTTTTAAAAAGAACCTTTAATTTTCTAGGATTTACGGTAAACTTTAACCGTAATTGTTTTAAATACCACATATTTTCCAAGAATTAGAAATATGACTCCATAATTTATGAAAATATTCTGTGTTTTTCAGGAGTCACAGTAAATCAAATACCAAATTTTTGAATTATCAAGAATTTGCAGCAAACTATGTCGCTCATTTGTTAAAATATCCCATACTAGTCAATGAGTCACAGAAAACTCAATACCTAATTGCTGCCAATACCTTTTATTTTCTAGTATTTACAGTGAACTGATTCCGTAATTTATGAAAATCATCCAATCTTTCCAGGATTCACACGAAACCAGTAACGAAACCAGTAATTTTAGGAGTTTCAGTACAGTGTATCCCTTATTTGAGAAAGTACTGTGTATTTTTCAGGATTTACGGTAAAGTTAAACCGTTCAGCAATTAGGTATTGAGTTTTCTGTAACTCCTGAACAAATATAGGATATTTAAACAAATGAGCGATATTGTTTTCTGTATATTCTTGATAATTCAAAAATTTGAGATTCGATTTACTGTGACCCCCGAAAAACACAATATTTTCATAAATTATGGAGTCAGTTTTCTGATTCTTGGAAAACATGTGGTATTTAAACAAATTACGGTGTAAGTTTACGTTAATCCTAGAAAATAAAAGGTACTTTTTCAAAAAAGGGATACATTTTACTGAGATTCCTAAAATTACAGACTTTAAACACAAATTATGGATTCAGCTAACCGTGATTTCTAGAAAAATTACGTTTACTCGTTTTGTGTGAATCCTGGAAAGAATGGGTGATTTTCATAAATTACGGATTCAGTTCACTGCAAATACTAGAAAATAAAGGGTATCTTTAGCAATTAGTATTGAATTTTCTGTGACTCATTGACAAATATGGGATATTTTAACAAATGAGTGATACAGTTTGCTGTATATTCTTGACAATTTAAAAATTGGGGATTCGATTTACTATACAGCAAAATTTTTGCAGTGAACTAAATCCGCAATTTGTTAAAATAACTCATACTTTCCAGAAATCACACGAAACTAGAATAGTATTTTTTCTAGAAGTACGGTTCACTGAATCCCATATTTATGATTTAAGTCTGTAATTTTATGAGTCTCTATAAACTGCATCCCTTATTTGTGAAATCACTTTACATTTTCCAGGATTAACGGTAAACTTAAACCGTAATTTGTTAAAATACCACATATTTTTCAAGAATCAGAAAACTGATTCGATAATTTTTGAAAACATTCTGTATTTTTCAGGAGTCACAGTTAATTGAATCTCTAATTTTGAAAAAAACTCTACATTATCAAGAGTATACAGCAAACAATACCGCTCGTTTTTTAAAATATCCCATATTTGTCCATGAGTCACAGAAAACTCAATACCTAATTGCTGAAAATACCCTTTATTTTCTTGTATTTGCAGAGAACTGAAAATCCATAATTTGTGATTTAAGTCTATAATTTTAGGAGTCTCAGTAAAATGTATCATTTTTTTGAAAAAGTACCTTTTATTTTCTAGGATTTACGGTAAACTTGAACCGTAATTTGTTTAAATACCCCATATTTTCCAAGAATCAGAAAACTGACTCCATAATTTTTCAAAGTATTCTGGGTTTTTCAGGAGTCACAGTCAATCGAATCCCCAATTTTTCAATTATCAAGAATCTACAGCAACTTTATCGCTCATTTGTTAAAATATCCCATATTTGTTAATGAGTCACAGAAAACTCAATACCTAATTGCTAAAAATACCCTTTATTTTCTAGTATTTACAGTGAACTGAATCCGTAATTTATGAAAATCACCCATTCTATCCAGGATTCACACGAGACAAGTAAACGCAATTTTTCTAGAAATCACGGTTAGCTGAATCCATAATTTGTGATTATATTCTGTAATTTTAGGAATCTCAGTAAAATGTATCCCTTTTTTGAAATAAAACCTTTTATTTTCTAGGATTTACGGTAAACTTTAACCGTAATTGTTTTAAATACCACATATTTTCCAAGAATCAGAAAACTGACTCCATAATTTATGAAAATATTCTGTGTTTTTCAGGAGTCACAGTAAATCAAATACCAAATTTTTGAATAATCAAGAATTTGCAGCAAACTATGTTGCTCATTTGTTAAAATATCCCATACTAGTCAATGAGTCACAGAAAACTCAATACCTAATTGCTGCCAATACCTTTTATTTTCTAGTATTTACAGTGAACTGATTCCGTAATTTATGAAAATCATCCAATCTTTCCAGGATTCACACGAAACCAGTAAACGAAACCAGTAATTTTAGGAGTTTCAGTACAGTGTATCCCTTATTTGAGATAGTACTGTGTATTTTTCAGGATTTACGGTAAAGTTAAACCGTTCAGCAACTAGGTATTGAGTTTTCTGTAACTCCTGAACAAATATAGGATATTTAAACAAATGAGCGATATAGTTTGCTGTATATTCTTGATAATTCAAAAATTGGAGATTCGATTTACTGTGACTCCCGAAAAACACAATATTTTCATAAATCATGGAGTCAGTTTTCTGATTCTTGGAAAATATGTGGTATTTAAACAAATTACGGTGCAAGTTTACCGTAAATCCTAGAAAATAAAAGGTACTTTTTCAAAAAAGGGATACATTTTACTGAGATTCCTAAAATTACAGACTTTAAACACAAATTATGGATTCAGCTAACCGTGATTTCTAGAAAAATTACGTTTACTCGTTTTGTGTGAATCCTGGAAAGAATGGGTGATTTTCATAAATTACGGATTCAGTTCACTGCAAATACTAGAAAATAAAGGGTATCTTTAGCAATTAGTATTGAATTTTCTGTGACTCATTGACAAATATGGGATATTTTAACAAATGAGTGATACAGTTTGCTGTATATTCTTGACAATTTAAAAATTGGGGATTCGATTTACTATACAGCAAAATTTTTGCAGTGAACTAAATCCGCAATTTGTTAAAATAACTCATACTTTCCAGAAATCACACGAAACTAGAATAGTATTTTTTCTAGAAGACACGGTTCACTGAATCCCATATTTATGATTTAAGTCTGTAATTTTATGAGTCTCTATAAACTGTATCCCTTATTTGTGAAATCACTTTACATTTTCCAGGATTAACGGTAAACTTAAACCATAATTTGTTAAAATACCACATATTTTTCAAGAATCAGAAAACTGATTCGATAATTTTTGAAAACATTCTGTATTTTTCAGGAGTCACAGTTAATTGAATCTCTAATTTTGAAAAAAACTCTACATTATCAAGAGTATACAGCAAACAATACCGCTCGATTTTTAAAATATCCCATATTTGTCCATGAGTCACAGAAAACTCAATACCTAATTGCTGAAAATACCCTTTATTTTCTAGTATTTGCAGAGAACTGAAAATCCATAATTTGTGATTTAAGTCTGTAATTTTAGGAGTCTCAGTAAAATGCATCATTTTTTTGAAAAAGTACCTTTTATTTTCTAGGATTTACGGTAAACTTGAACCGTAATTTGTTTAAATACCCCATATTTTCCAAGAATCAGAAAACTGACTCCATAAGTATTCTGGGTTTTTCAGGAGTCACAGTCAATCGAATCCCCAATTTTTTAATTATCAAGAATCTACAGTAACTTTATCGCTCATTTGTTAAAATATCCCATATTTGTTAATGAGTCACAGAAAACTCAATACGTAATTGCTGAAAATACCCTTTATTTTCTAGTATTTACAGTGAACTGAATCCGTAATTTATGAAAATCACCCATTCTATCCAGGATTCACACAAAACGAGTAAACGTAATTTTTCTAGAAATCACGGTTAGCTGAATCCATAATTTGTGTTTAAAGTCTGTAATTTTAGGAATCTCAGTAAAATGTATCCCTTTTTTGAAAAAGTACCTTTTATTTTCTAGGATTTACGGTAAACTTGCACCGTAATTTGTTTAAATACCACATATTTTCCAAGAATCAGAAAACTACCTACTACTAGTTTACCGTAAATCCTAGAAATTAAAGGTACTTTTTCAAAAAAATGATACATTTTACTGAGACTCCTAAAATTACAGACTTAAATCACAAATTATGGATTTTCAGTTCTCTGCAAATACTAGAAAATAAAGGGTATTTTCAGCAATTACGTATTGAGTTTTCTGTAACTCCTGAACAAATATAGGATATTTAAACAAATGAGCGATATAGTTTGCTGTATATTCTTGATAATTCAAAAATTGGAGATTCGATTTACTGTGACTCCCGAAAAACACAATATTTTCATAAATCATGGAGTCAGTTTTCTGATTCTTGGAAAATATGTGGTATTTAAACAAATTACGGTGCAAGTTTACCGTAAATCCTAGAAAATAAAAGGTACTTTTTCAAAAAAGGGATACATTTTACTGAGATTCCTAAAATTACAGACTTTAAACACAAATTATGGATTCAGCTAACCGTGATTTCTAGAAAAATTACGTTTACTCGTTTTGTGTGAATCCTGGAAAGAATGGGTGATTTTCATAAATTACGGATTCAGTTCACTGCAAATACTAGAAAATAAAGGGTATCTTTAGCAATTAGTATTGAATTTTCTGTGACTCATTGACAAATATGGGATATTTTAACAAATGAGTGATACAGTTTGCTGTATATTCTTGACAATTTAAAAATTGGGGATTCGATTTACTATACAGCAAAATTTTTGCAGTGAACTAAATCCGCAATTTGTTAAAATAACTCATACTTTCCAGAAATCACACGAAACTAGAATAGTATTTTTTCTAGAAGACACGGTTCACTGAATCCCATATTTATGATTTAAGTCTGTAATTTTATGAGTCTCTATAAACTGTATCCCTTATTTGTGAAATCACTTTACATTTTCCAGGATTAACGGTAAACTTAAACCATAATTTGTTAAAATACCACATATTTTTCAAGAATCAGAAAACTGATTCGATAATTTTTGAAAACATTCTGTATTTTTCAGGAGTCACAGTTAATTGAATCTCTAATTTTGAAAAAAAACTCTACATTATCAAGAGTATACAGCAAACAATACCGCTCGTTTTTTAAAATATCCCATATTTGTCCATGAGTCACAGAAAACTCAATACCTAATTGCTGAAAATACCCTTTATTTTCTAGTATTTGCAGAGAACTGAAAATCCATAATTTGTGATTTAAGTCTGTAATTTTAGGAGTCTCAGTAAAATGCATCATTTTTTTGAAAAAGTACCTTTTATTTTCTAGGATTTACGGTAAACTTGAACCGTAATTTGTTTAAATACCCCATATTTTCCAAGAATCAGAAAACTGACTCCATAATTTTTCAAAGTATTCTGGGTTTTTCAGGAGTCACAGTCAATCGAATCCCCAATTTTTTAATTATCAAGAATCTACAGTAACTTTATCGCTCATTTGTTAAAATATCCCATATTTGTTAATGAGTCACAGAAAACTCAATACCTAATTGCTGAAAATACCCTTTATTTTCTAGTATTTACAGTGAACTGAATCCGTAATTTATGAAAATCACCCATTCTATCCAGGATTCACACGAGACAAGTAAACGCAATTTTTCTAGAAATCACGGTTAGCTGAATCCATAATTTGTGATTATATTCTGTTAATTTAGGAATCTCAGTAAAATGTATCCCTTTTTTGAAATAAAACTTTTTATTTTCTAGGATTTACGGTAAACTTTAACCGTAATTGTTTTAAATACCACATATTTTCCAAGAATCAGAAAACTGACTCCATAATTTATGAAAATATTCTGTGTTTTTCAGGAGTCACAGTAAATCAAATACCAAATTTTTGAATTATAAAGAATTTGCAGCAAACTATGTTGCTCATTTGTTAAAATATCCCATACTAGTCAATGAGTCACAGAAAACTCAATACCTAATTGCTGCCAATACCTTTTATTTTCTAGTATTTACAGTGAACTGATTCCGTAATTTATGAAAATTATCCAATCTTTCCAGGATTCACACGAAACCAGTAAACGAAACCAGTAATTTTAGGAGTTTCAGTACAGTGTATCCCTTATTTGAGAAAGTACTGTGTATTTTTCAGGATTTACGGTAAAGTTAAACCGTTCAGCAATTAGGTATTGAGTTTTCTGTAACTCCTGAACAAATATAGGATATTTAAACAAATGAGCGATATAGTTTGCTGTATATTCTTGATATTTCAAAAATTGGAGATTCGATTTACTGTGACTCCCGAAAAACACAATATTTTCATAAATTATGGAGTCAGTTTTCTGATTCTTGGAAAATATGTGGTATTTAAACAATTACGGTTAAAGTTTACCGTATATCCTAGAAAATAAAAGGTACTTTTTCAAAAAAATGATACATTTTACTGAGACTCCTAAAATAACAGACTTAAATCACAAATGATAGATTCAGCTAACCGTGATTTCGAGATAAATTGCGTTTACTGGTTTCGTGTGAATCCTGGAAAGAAAAGGTGATTTTCAGATCAAGAATCAGAAAACTGACTCCATAATTAATGAAAGTATTGTGTTTTTCAGGAGTCACAGTCAATCGAATCCCCAATTTTTTAATTATCAAGAATGTACAGCAAACTTTATCGCTCATTTGTTAAAATATCCCATATTTGTTAATGTCACAGAAAACTCAATACCTAATTGCTGAAAATACCCCCTAATAAAAAATGTATCCTTTTTTTGAAAAAGAACCTTTTATTTTCTAGGATTTACGGTAAACTTTAA